>CM056376.1:79922558-80126040 GCA_029718625.1 Synaphobranchus kaupii | reverse complement strand
AGATTGCAGAAATCTGCGTGGTGGGTGCATGCTGGTTCCAGCTATTCGACTGTGAGAGGGTTCACTATAACAGAATTGCACGTTCACACACAGGCTTTAGAAAACAGAACAGGCTTTCTCTTATAAAATGCATCACCTCTTTTAAATTTCAGGCCTGAAGGGATTTGCTGTTTGCTGTTTATTGTGACACATTCGCCACAAATTTCTGTGCGACAGTGCCTTTTCTGGTATTCAATAAACCACAAAAATAGGGTCTTGGGAGAATGTGAGTGTGGCCTATACGTTTCTTTGACCTCTTTAAAATCTTTGGCGATCTCATACTCTTCTTCATCATACAGGAGCCCTGTTTGCTGAGCAATGCTTCACTGCTTTTCTCAAAGAGCTGTGAAATGCACCAGGATCAAGTAGTCATATGGAATTAAGTTTTTATTGCTGCTTCTGTTTTGTTGCTGCACAAGCCTTTGGCTTTCTGGGCATATTGCAGGATCTTCAGCCTTGAAAGTGGATTTCAAATCATTGAGGGGGTCATTCTGTTTTGTTTCCAGAATGACCACACTAATGTTCACAGAAGGCTCAGATGTGTGGTTTTCTGAATGGCAGGCTGTTGGAATCGGCCTGTTCTTGAAGCGGAACGGGGTGCCGTTTGCTCTTTGTACGCGCTTGCAGAATGAGACCAGCCACCTTGTTTTGGACCCATTTCCTGGAACGAGCAGAATGGGGAAGGAATTTGGACAGCTGAGACTTCAGCATGCATGTCTGTTGTGGCCCTGAGCTGTCACTGTTGTGTGTGTGTCTGTGTGTGTGTCTGTGTGTGTGTGTGTGTGTGTGTGTGTGTGTGTGTGTGTCTCTCACTACATTATCGTGTGATCTCTGGCTGTGGTGTTTTGAAGGGGCAAAGAGCAAAAGGCAGAATGGGGATTTCAGTTTAATTTGCTAATCCATGAGTTGGGGAAGGGTCAGGATGGTGATTTACTCAGACCTGGTGGGATATCTCCTGTCTCCAATGGCCTAACGCACAACAGTCTACACTCCGGTCCACCACTGACCTGTTCTGCCAGTTGATCCAGAGGTCACCTCTGAGAATCCCTGCTCCTCAAAGATTGGGGTGGCTTGACCTTTCGGAGGTGCCAAGACGGTCAATAACACGCTGAAGATGGGATTAACAATCTGTTAAGAAACTAAGGTCAAGTAAACCTACATTACCAATGTGTAGGGGTACTTGAAGAAAGCTTAGGGCATTCTGTTTGTGCTATTAATGGGTCTGCTTGCACTTTGTGGATTTTTAAGGGGGCCGGTGATGTGTCTACAAATGCTCAAAATGGCTGTTGATATGAAAGACCCATGAGTACTCTTTTTCAAATAGAGGGTGTGTGCAGTCCTAGAGGCAATTGCTGCAGGTGACCAGCACATGATTGGTGATTGTATGACTCCTTGTTCTCTGTTGGATTTTCTTCAGTGTTTCTGAGAACATTATGTCATTGGTATTGCCTTAGTGGTAGGAGTATGTGGATAGAATGTTTGTGGTCTTGTAGACGTTTTGTTCATTACACCAGGATGAGGCTGAATGAGACCTCATTTTGCCTGTCAAACATAATTCTGTCTCAATGTTGGAAGGGCAATGGCGTTGTATAGTGGTTAGGCAACTGGGCTTGTTACTCAAAGGTTGCAAGTTTTATTCCCAGCTGGGGTGTTGCTGTTGTACCCTTCTGACCAAGGTACTTAACCTGAATTGCTTCAGTAAAAATATCCAGCTGTATAAATGGATTGTGTGTCAAAATGTTAGTCTTATCCAGAGTGACATGCAATCTGCTAAGTGTCGGAATCCAAACGTAAAGCGAAATCTGCTTAAAACCACACGGCTCATTTGTAAGTGTGAGGTTTAGTGTGGTTCAATAGTAAGAGCCAGCAACCTTCACCATTAAATGGTTAAAGAACTGACCTGCGCTTAACATGCCTACAGCAGCGATTTACGGGATTGTTTAACTCCAGACATTAAAACTGGCTCTTGCCCTTGCGCTTATAGCACGGCCGTCCTCCCTGTTATGAAGCCAAGTCCTCTCTAACAAATTTCTTCTTATTGTGTCATCAAATTCGCGCCAAAATAAATGGCCGCCCCTTTTCGCAAGGGAAGCGCAGCTCTGTGAAGCACGCAGGTCAGAGCGGGTCTATAAATAGTGCCCCCAGAGGTCTCCCTTAAGCTTCAGTCCCAGGGGGCGACTCTACGTTCAGTGCTCAACGCGAGTCCCTCAGCATTCTGGGTGGTTTGAGCCCAAGCCCTGGCACGGCACCAGAGGTAATGTCCGTCTGTGATTCACTCTCTCCACAGGCACCAGCGTCGGAAATATATCACGACGGGAAACGACAAATCACTAACCACTTTTGAGGTGGACCTACAAGTGGACCTGAAGTGCTTGTCATATCTTTGGGCCCTGTTTCAATAGCTCTGAACCTTCCCTCCCCCATCTGTAGATTTTTCTTGTGGATTAACATAAAAAAAGAATACACGGTGACGTGTAGAAATCGCTATTCATAGTCGGAGTTGAGCCAGCCTGCCCCAACTATTTACATTTTGAGTCCTCCGTTTCAGAGAAAGATATGGAAAACTTCTTGTTAAACCAACTGGGGAAAAATTACATTTTTCACATAGTTTCTCCTAGAAAGAGATGGAAAATTTGCAGTATGATTCTTAAAACATTTCTTATGAGTCACCCCAAATTGGTGTTAAATGTGTTTTATTTAGAATTCCACATAAAAGCTTTGTTTGCTGAAAATTCACTCATTGAATCATGGATTTTATTCAATTGACATTGACAGCATAGACATGCTTGAATTTTCCACTCAGCGCAAAGTGTCGTATTGATAAGGTGTGATGGAAAGATGTTGCAGTATGCGTTGAAACAGAGCAGTATTTTTTTTGCCCAGGTACATTAGTGTGACCACTCTTGGAATCACTGTCAAATTGATTGAAGTGATGCTGTAGTGCACATATAATTATATGGCCCTAATACAGGTCTTGAGCCACTGTAATGGACGCTGCAGTCCGCAGCAGAAGAGCTTGAAGTTGTGAATGAGCAGAAGAGGAAAGATCTGGAGATACAGGACGGGGTGGATGACATTCCGGTCAGCCATCGGAGTCGGGCGTTCCTCACTATACACAACACTAGAGCGTGTTCCTGCCCCTCCCACACACACACACACACACACACACACACACTCATGGCCTATCTTAAGAAGCCCTGTACACACCAGAGATGCTTTTGATCACAGCTGATAGAAAGCCATTTTTCAAACCGAGGAATGCTTTACCTATATTTGACAGAGTATTGACCGTATTTGAAGCCTAGTAAATATTGGAGGCAATAATAATGAAAAGTTCACTGGATGAATCTACCAGATGTGACCATGAAGTGGGTCATGGAACCTTATTAGACAGTTGACATGAAAATCTCAAATAAGGCTGGAACAATAATGTCAATTGTACTGAAATGTCAGGAACACCATACATTTTTTTTCCCCCATCTCTTTTTATTTCATAGCTGCTTAAAATACTCTCAGAAATGAACACATTTATGCCCTTTAGTAACATGGAGTTGCAGGTCAGTTGCTGCAGATGTTCAGTGCTGCATACATCCGGCAACTCCTGACTGATTTCAGCGTGTCAGCAAACGGGAAGTGCCATAACGTGCTTAATTACCGCCACTACTTTGTCAGTGTAATCTGGGGACCTAAGCCTTCCCTTAAAATTAATCTTGAGATGGGCCTAACCTGCCTGGCACATTCTTATTTTCTTCTTGGCAGTGCTTTGAGCCATGACATAATCATCTCAGCTTTGCCTTTAAACCAATCCTGCTCGTTTAAATTGCAGCAGAACAGCTCAGCTAACCAATGGTGGAAGTGCTAGGATGTTGCCGATTGGTCTGAGATCCTTTGAAAAACAAACCTGGAGGAATCCTGTTGCATCCATGACCTTAGGAATACCCGCAACTTGATCCGTCTCCTTCAGAGAGGCGGGCTTCCCAACACACTTGGTGTCATCATGAGCTCTGCTTTAACTGCTATTGGAATGTAGTGCCACTCAGTTCTTGGATATAAACTGGGATACCTACAATTAAGTAGCGTGCATTATATTCAACACCGCAATATTGCTAGGAAAATGGGATGATGGGCTTGAATCTGGCAAGGTTACTAGTTCAAACAGGAATGGCTGTCATTCCATTGAGCAATATTCTTCACCTTAAACAGCTTCAGGGAAATGTCCAGCTTAAATGGGACTTCTTGGAAAAATTGTTGCCCTCGATAAGGACGTCAACAGACCACTGCCTGTTTTTTCCACTTAATGGGGATAAAGCCAGACTATACTGTGTTGAATGCTGTAGCCAAAACAAAAAACAAATGATGTTGTTGCTGCACTATCAGTGGAAATTTTGCACCCTTAAGCTGTAAACTAATTTTCTTTGGGAGAAAAGCAAGGGGATCACCCCAGGTCAACCCAGGTCACCCGGTCTATAAAACAAAAACAAAAAAAACACAGGTCACCCGGTCTAGTTCGAAAGGGGCACGAGGTGAGACTTGAAAGAATCCCCAGGGAAGAAGTGGGCAAAAAGGTGATCGTGGACAAGCAGAGTCCCTTTTTTCTCATTGTTTGTGGGTAGCTACAGACTACCTTTCAGGGTCGTCAAAGGATGAGGGTTCAAGAGGAGGGTACTCTGTCTCTTTCTCCCAGAACAGCACACAGCATCTTTAAATCAAGACCTTAAAGCACGCTTGGCAGTATGTTGATGTTAAACAGTTTATCTGAAAAATTCATTTAATATCAGTTTTTCCACTAGAATTTCTTTGAGACCTGGTGGTATGCACCAGTCGGATTGGCGTAGCAGGCGGTATGCAATTTACATTTGCATTCAATTTTTTGTTTTCTCTGTATATTCGACTTGAAACAAAATGATCACAAAGAGATGATGAGTTAATACACTGCATTTATTGCATAAAAATAAGCTCTGTAACCAATGCCTCATTATAAATAAGACTCCACAACTGCATACAGAGCAACAATATTACAAACTTCAGTATGACAAAATAGTTTTTTTTTTGAAAAGTTTATTTTTAGGGCTTTTCAGTTTTATTGGATAGTACAGTGTAGAGAGACAGGAAGACTGGGAATGAGAGAGAGGGAGAGACTAATTCCAACTACCTACATCGCGGCTCGCAATGAGCATGTGGACCCTGAGCGTTTTCTCTTTTTAGGTGCTGCCAGGCTCAAGTTAGCTATCGATTATAGCAATAATTCACCGTTCGTTGAATTATGAGGAAATCGTCTTTGGGCGTGCAAACTTGTTCAAATTGATCAATTGCAACATTGATAGCTAATGTTTGCTAGCTAGCTATGAGAGACGGTATCCGTGTAATGCTAGCCAGCAAGTTGATTATTTAAATTGAGTTGATACAATAATAATATGTTGGATTATGGAGGTAATGTTATGCTCAACCATATCGATACAATGATCATGAACACATGGTAATGTTTGGTTGTAGTATTGACTGTACAAGAGACAGATACGACATCATTGCGGTTCCATGAGAAAATATTCAACATCGGGAACGTTTACTTCGAGATTTAGAGAAGAATCAGTGAAGATATAAAAAAGATAGCATGTCTCCGGTCGACTCCTATTCTATAATTACCCGCATTCCATATACGCCGGTTCTCGCTCTGCAGTACCAGAAAGGGACTGATAGCAGTGGCACTCATCAAGTTAAGTTTCCCAGGCAACAACACAGAGATTGACTTGCGTTTCGGAACAGCGCCGCGCAGAGGATCCCAAGCACAAATGATTATTATCCAGACCTGTACAGTTATAGCGGAAACGCTGAATATCTAATTACAGCTGGAGGTGGATTCTTACGGATTTGTAAAAGAACACCCAGGGAACATGTTAAGTGGGGTAAACCAAACACCCACCAAGTCAGGCACAGTGGGTTCATGAATACATGGGGCATTTGCCAAATGTCTTCAACAGGTTCTTGTTTTATCAACGACCAGCTATAGGCTTTTTTAAAATTAATGTTATATCGATAAGCTCTGGGAGCAACATGTTGAAGACGGGCCTTATTCCAGTCTTATTGTTCCCCAGGAGATTGAGACTCACTTGAGTGACAATTTAAACTCACTGACAGGTTTTTGTTTTGACATTATAATCTTGGTGAAATTATTGCTGACTGGCTCAGAGTCAAGTCAAACAGAATGCTTGTAATCAGGCAGAGTTCTTTTGCTTAGTAATTTGTGATGATGGGCTAGGCCTATTCTTCCTGAATTGCAGTGTTGCTCAGTCTTATGCAAGTGACAGACTTTGAAATGCAGCACTTGATTACAGTCTATGAGCATTTTGATCTTACTCTGTTTATGCCATCTGCATTGTAGTTTGTCTGATAGTTGTGGTACTTTTCCGTTACATACAGTGACATTGAACGGCTAATGAAAATGGAAAGTCTTTGTTGTTGTACATAATGGTTAGCTACTCAAGGTTGAGTTGGGAAACAAATGGATTCATTTTCAAAAAGAAGTTAAAAGTTGCAGTTACATTTGCATTTTCAGCCACAAAATCTTTCATATTAATTTAGATGACCTGATCAAGTGTAAACATCTGTCTATTCTCTTTACTTTATTTTGACTTCTCTTGAATTTCAGAAAGGTCAATGGACATTTGCAAAATAATTGTTGATATATTTAGTGCCTAATAACAGTGGATGCAGTTGGGACACAGAATAGGCATTATTACAAAGGCAAGTGCCTTCATGTTCAGCATTCCATCATGCACTCAGGAAGGTCACCCAGCCTAGTATTGATAGTTTCGGCCTGTGGTTAATTTCGTAATTACTGACTGCATTTTCAGAGCTTTTCAAGTATTTCTATGATGTCTGTCGTCAATGACATTAATTCCTTTGTCAAACTCGAATAAAAGTGCAATGTCATCAGTTGATTGCAACACGTTGACAGTTGGTTCTTGTCCAGCATCTCCTTGTTACAAGATCTTTTAATGTCTTATAATGCCTCTTGTAACTTTTAGCTTTCTTTTAAAAGTTTGTATTCATCTCGGAGGCATACATTACCATCAAGGTAAGCGGCCCGCTCTTCCCAGTCATATGTTATAACTGTTGCAGTTGGTGCTAGTGACGGCTCAAAAGGCTTGAAAGGTTTCCCACTCTAATGACTGGACACTCCCAGAACAGGGTAGGGAATTTGAATTGGCTCACTAATGGCAATGACTGACTCAAACGGAGAGTTAAGTATGCTAGAACAAAAGCCAGCAGACCTTCCACCAGGAGAGGAGTGAGTAATGCTGTGCTACGTGTTTTAGTTTTGCACAACACCGAATCGATACTTGGGGAAAATGTGATGATATCATTGCTGGTCTGCTTTATGCGTATCATTGTACCATTTCATACCAATTTTTTGATTTAACGCCACAAAGCAATGTCGTCCTACTCAAAGTAAATGACGAGTGACTGAATTTCTCCATGATTTTGGAATGAATTAATCGAGTTTACCATTCTCTCTCAGGTACTCCGCCTTGTGATCTCCTTCCAATGGAGTGTTTGAGACCTGAGTCAGAATTACCTTCAACTGTTTAAACAGCCACGGGACAGCTTTTCTCCGGCTTCCTCATTGTTACCCTGATCCCATAATTGTTGTTTTAGACTTATATTAAACTCTAATGCCTACCGTTCAACCATTAATAATCTGGATATGATACTACCTATTAAACATGAATATTTTGTATTTATTTTGTTTTCAGTGTGATATCATGGTATTGAACTGTAATGAGTACTATTGACTGGGCATTCATTTGAAATAAAAAGAATTTAATAAAAAAATATTCTGAAAGTCAAAAAATTTCCCACTGTGAAAGATGGCAATGTATTATGCAAATAACGATCGGAAAGAAATGGGGATGCACAATATATCGGCAACTATATCGATATCGGCTGTTAGTTCAAATGTTCATTATCAGTATCAGTCAGATGAAGTCGATATGGCACCCGATAAGTATTTCTTTAAACAACATAAGGGTACAACAAAAAAATGGCCTATAATTTTTTTAATGAGACAATATTAGGATAGTATTAACTATGTCATTATTAAATTATAATTAAACACAAACGATAAGCTCTTTGGCTTAACTCAAATATAAGCGCAGTTTTGATGTCATAAAGACATTGCACGCAAAATTCTAAATCAATGCTTTTATTCAGAGACATTTTAAACATTTATGGCATTAATACCCTGTCAATATTGAACAACAGCTAATGATCAAAACAAATTTGATAATAAATATACAAATTAAGCAAAACAATTTGTATAAATAAAATCTAGGCGATTTTAAATTAAATGTGTAAAACTATAAACTTATTTAAAAAGAGCTTAACCTATAAAAACAAATAGTGTTGATGCTTCAGATTGCTGATATAAGTGAAAAAAGCACTTTGTCAACATTGTGAGGCTTGCCTTTTTCCATTTGGAATAAAACCAAAATGCACGTACAAAGCGTTTTTAACTCCTTCATTTAAAAACGATATTAACACAGTGCCAACATGTAAAGATAAACTAATAAACAATTGCGATTTTCACTTTAGCCAATGGTGGTTTAATGCATAAAGTAAAATCAACTTGCTTAATAAATATTAATTAGAAAGGCAGATGTTACCAGTAACTTATGTTGTAGCTGAATTATACTATTAGACCATTTTAAATTAAACACATTTTAGTAATTGGTGAATAGGAGACAGCTAGACAACAACATTCAATATTTTTAATGATTAAATAACTTGTTATCCCAGCACCAGTTTCACGGTCTAAACCCGCTACTCCCTCCCGATTCTCTTTGGCACTGCGATGATGACCAGCAATTCAACTGCAAAGAGACACATCTGGAGAGAGTGTCAGTACAGCCCATTCGCTTCATCCTCTAGTGTATCTGGCCAGTGCATTTGGGCACGTAACCAGTATAATCACTGCAGAAAATAATCACTTCAATTATCAATTATGTTTTGGCCTGGTCCAAATGTTGGGAAATAAATTTTTTTTTCTCTTTATGATATTTTGATGTCTCATTATTTACAGTATGTAAAACTCTAGATTGTTATGAAATTATCTCTTATACATATTAATTGTCATAAATTATCGGTAATCATTGGTTATCGGCCACGGCAAGGAAATGATTATCGGTTATCGGTATCTGCCAAATATTTGGTATCGGTGCATCCCTAAAAAAAATAGAGACCCTCCAGGTGTGACCAGGTCGTACACAGAATGGCACCATTGCCTTTATGTATTTCAGTTTAGTCTGAACCTTAATGTATATATTTGTAATGTGGCTGGATGAGAAGACGTCCCAAAAGCTATAAGGCAAAGCTAAGGCAGGCATCATCGCAGGTTGGGACTGGCTGATGTGCAGCTTGCTCAGTCAGCAAGATTCCTCAAAAGTTTAAAATTAGATCAGTCCTTACGAGACGGGCACATGTACTCCAGTAAAGGAGTACTACCTTTCGTCATAATCCATTTGAAAAAAACCTAAATAAATCTGAAGTCACTGTATAGGCTTTGTCATATCTGTATCATTGCCAAGGCAGCTACTCAGCGCTGGCACATTTGGCGCATCTCTCTTCCTTTGACACCTGTAAATTCCAGTGGACGGGAGCCTCCAAAAATATCACAAATTCAGGCATGTTTCTGTCTTTGGAAATATTTTCTGAAAACACTCTTGCATGCGGATTTGCAGTTGCGCATTTATACTTTTTTTGCGTTTATTATTTTCATTCCATCAATTAATTTGCCTATATAAGGTGAATTGTTAAAATGGTTTTTTGTTACTTTGTTTGGTTAATTCTATCGTCCTATTTTCCGATAAGCTCAGTAATGTTGGAGGTGAATGAAGGAGGTGACATTCTGTAATATAACACCAGTCAGCTAGCTAACTTAATTTTAAGTGAACTAATATTAGCTACCTTGCTGATGAGGTAGATGATCTTGTTTAATGTTAATTTATCATTGTTTTTTGCCTGTAATTTGCCAATTTTTAATGAGTTATTTTGTATATTGGCATTCATCTAATTGTATCAACATATTTTGATGTAAAAACATCTTGAAATTGATATGATTAATTTTATTTCCTTTCTCAAACTCAAACTTGCTTTTGGTCCCAACAGTTTGGCAGCTTGTGGAGGTACTGAAAGAAACCTTTGGGTCAAAGGGCCTCCACAGCAAGTGGCAATTTTCCATCGGAAAATAAATACCACTCCATCATAGTCACTGGTGTCTTGCTCACCACACCCTTTCTTGCTATGCGACTCCTGCCTTGCTATGCAATCTCCTCACTGGTTTTGACATTTGTCCCATCATTTGGCAGTCTTCCATTGTAGCACATAACACACAGGCCCATTAAAGAGAACCAACTTTGGCACAAATAAACGCCCCCCCTGTTCTTGTCTTTGGAAGCTCCATGAGTTGTTCTGTGGGCGAAAGATACTGGCATTTTGTTCAGGTACCATTCATAAATCATCAGTACTTGGTCCATCGGGATGTCATTTGTTCGACAAGTCTTTGGGAGTTCTTTTTTCAAACTGAATAAACTTTTTAGTCCCCTAGAAAGCTGTTTATGTTGCATATAAAATAGAAGTTTGGAGAACTCGTTATTATCAGATAACAGCCTTTGGCACAGGCTGCTTTGTATCGCTTTCTCTCCTAAATCTATGTTTAGAAAGAGAGGAGTCACCTGATTGTTCATTACGGCCTTAGACGTCAAGGAAATCACATGGGTTCAGCTTGGGTGCTGCCACCAGAACCTTTTCAAGCGGCCTTCTTTAGCGTGGCAAATTACGTGTCTCTGAAATTCGGCTGTCCGACAAAAGGCCCACTGGAACGGGTCACCTTGGGCTGTCCTCTGGAAAATAATGAGGCCTAGTTGTTGACCTTCAGAGGTCCCTTAAGGCCTTGAAAACCTTGAGTGCTTGTTTTTCGATGGGGGAAAATTCATTGTGGTCAAAGTTCTCATAAATCGTACCTTTTCCCCATACTAATATAAAACTGTTTCAATGAAATTGTCAACGTTCTCTTTTCAGAAGCACACAACAAGGAAAGTGTTGTTCCGATTCCCCCCCCCAACCAATATTTATTTTCATATTCACAGTAGTTTTGGGTGCTTAATGGGAAGGGCTCTGGAAGACATTTATAGAAACCTCTTTGAAAATCAGGTCTGGTGACGTGGCTGGACCATTACCAGCCCTAAATACCCTGATCTCAAGAGTATTGCAGTACAAGTGGCAATGGCAGCCCATAAAAACGACAACCTGCGGAGGGATGGCATTCTGTCTGAAGACTTTGGCTCTAGCCACCTCTCTTCAGAGATCTCCTTTGATGAAAGAATCGTCTGTATTACATATGATTTTTTGAGAGTTTGTATGCATGTCAGTGCTGCTTGGATCAAATTTTAATTTGGGGCATTTTAATTGATATTATTTAGTAGTAGTAGTAGTAATGGTAATTTTCCATATTTGTTTTGTTCAGGCTTTTTATTTTTTGAAAAGCATAGAGCATAGTCTTGAGAGCATAGGCTGTCTTAGCAGTGCGCTAAAATTAGAAGCTGTCACTTGTTTGTGTTGGGCTTATGTCAGAGCGAGGAAACAATGTCTCCAGAACAGGTCCACCCTGTAGCTAAATCATTACCTGCGCTCTGTAAACAGTAGAGGATGCAGCCATGCGGAACGCCCCACGTCTTTGCTTTTCCGGCCAAGGGACGACGCAGGTGCTGACTCGTGGGCCCGGTGACACCTCATTACAAAACTGTCATTTCTACGCTGTAGATTATTTGCCTATTAATACATTTTGCATTGCTTGCATTTTCCTAAAAAATAAAGTACCGGGGGAAATTATGAAAGGGAAAAATACAAGAATTTTATGCATTCTCCATTTTTAGAAAAAATTACTTTGGTAAATGGAAAGAAAAGAGGTTTGTTTTTTTGCAGAATGTAATAGGAAATAGGCTTACATTGCCCTCACAGCCAAACAGTCCAACTAGCAGGGTGTGAGGCATTCCTGAGACGGCCTTCGGCTGTCTTAATGGCATTGATCTGTTTGCCTTGCTGCCTCACGCGAGACTTGTGACGACAGCATTGAAAACGCGAGCGAGCCCACACGCCTCACAGCATAAACATGTAATGCAGGTACGCTTGGGATCTCTGCTCGCAATTTGAATGTCTCCAGGCATTGGACATCATTCAAACCTCTGACACCTGATTAAACTTCCACGTAATGTGACTACTACCACTATTTATTACTGCTGGGAGAGACCGAGGATGGCCTCCACGTTTCCTATGTGGATCCAGTTCTTTATGCGGAAAAATGTTTTGCCTACAGTGTTAATTTCCTTGCTGCATAATTAATGATCTCTAGGATCGACAGGTTTTTAAAGGTTTCACAGAAAAAAGGCTGACGTAAGTCCGGAATGTCTTAATGTAGTTTGCGTTCACAGGGGCTTAGGGATATTCTTTGTACCTCTAAAATCACAGCAGCTGTATCACCTCAGTAGATTTTTTCTTTTTCTTTTAGCTGCTTAAAATGTTTTTACATTTTTTTATTTAACGTTTGTAATTAGATGTGCACCTAGGTCTTATCCATTCAATAATGCGTAAATCTCGGTTTTAGGGAGAGAACTGGGGGAAGGAAGGGTTTTCAGGCAGAAGAGGAACAGGAAGCCGCTGTTTATTTTTCTCGTTTCCTCGTGAGGGCCCTGCAAGTGGGCCGCTCTTCATCCAGTCACGGAGCCGGCTTTCATCAGCTGCCCCCCCCTAGAATCTCCCTCTGTTTGATGTGCTGGGACTTCCATAAAAGTACACGCGCTTTCTCCTAACCAAAAGACGAAAGGAGCGGAACGCGCTTCTGCGAAGAGAGCTCACGCCCCGCGACGAACGGCCGAGCAGGAAGCGTCGCTCTATCCGATGGTCATCTGCCTTCAACCCCCGGCCCCCTCCTCCCTGCTAACTTCAGCAGAATGGGCGGGACCCCGCTGGATTATGTCGGCGGGGCTTTCATTGCCCGGTTGAAGGCAGGCCGTCTTCTGCATGGTTAAAGTCGGATGGTACACAGCGGGCATCGTGCAGGGAGGGGCGACTTTACTTTATCATCGTGCAGGGAGGGGCGACTTTACTTTATCATCGTGCAGGGAGGCGCGCAGGTTACTTTAGCGCCACAAAACCGAAGCTTAAGGAAATGCATCTTCCGTTTAACCCCTAGGGTCCGCAGCTGGGCAAAGGGCAGGGGGGCCAAGTGCAGCGAAGAAGGGACGTTCGAGCGGCGAATCGCACCCGAAACCCTTCGTCCACGTTAGAACGTCTGCTGGCGTTTTCACTTTCAGCCCCTATTCAATGCCTCCCTCCCTGCCTTTCTCCCCCGGACTCCCGGCAGTAAAGGACACGTGGAAACAAACGAGGCCCCCGAGTGCCACTATTGTTTTGGCTGCTCAGTATAAACCCAAATGAAATGTGCGGCAACCGTCTCTGTACATTTCTTTTCCCCCCTCCTCCTCTTCTCCCCTCCTTCTGTCCGGGTCTGCTTTTTCCATGGGAATCCCAGGGCCATATATGGTCAGCAAGAGCAGCAACGCTTTCTCTTTGCCAGGGATCCTTTAAGGAGCCCAGTCTGGCCATGCTAGTGTAGCCCAGCTGGCCGGCCCCGTGGTGGTGATACCCTCTCTTTGGCCTCCCGCGGTAGCACAGTAGCTGCCTTTTTTGCCCGGCCAAACAGAGGAGCGCATACACACACACACACACCGACTGTAACAAGGAATTCCTTTTGTGGAAGTGCCCGCATTCTCCACAGCCTGTGACATCACAGGGGGGGCGGCGTTGCCGGCTGAGCCCAGGGTGTTACTTATCTGGGAATTTCTCCACTGGTATGTTAGACGAGGACTCGGCCATGGGATCGCGAGGTGGCTAGAGAGATGGGGGAGGGAGAGGGAGAGCGTCTAGCTTTGGCCTAAAGAACTAGTCATTTTCTGTGGTATCGTTACTTTATATGGGAAAGCTGGCTTTCAAATCTGGCTTTCTAAAAAAGAAAAGGAGGCCCACGCTTTGAAATTCAAAGTCCGTATATTCTCTGCCATCTCATAATTAGATGCTGACTCATAAAACAGACGGAGATTTGTTTCTCTCCTGCCTGTTGAAAGTTTATGTACTTGATGAATAGTTTTTTCGTCCGTGTGACGTATATTGAAATGGTGATATGATACTACTGCTTTCATTTCTGCGAACTGCGATAAAGCTTTATCAAAACATAGGCGCAGATACTGGATCTCAGAAAGGAAGTTATGGGAGAGTACAGAACACTCTGAGCTAACAGTGAAGCGAAACAAATCACAGCTTGCTTTTGCTTGATAGTTCATTTGTTGTGGCCTCGCACTTTCAAATTATAATTGGTAAAGCGAGATAGTCCATTGTGAGCATAACATTGGTATTTTTGAATGCTTTGTTAGACCCACGGCAGGTCCAGGCTGCCCCTCTAGAGCTCCACCCTTCCTCAGGTCAATAGGCAGCAACCTGTGTCACCTGGAGTTCTTCTGCAAGTGGTTGGTTGGAATTGGAGGGACAAATGTTTGCGAGTCGCGCCTCATAAGTCATGTGCTTTGTACATGTAGCCGAACACCGCCTGAGGGGGTTTGTTTTAAAATAGGCTGTTGACCTTATTCTAAAAAAGAATTATAATAAAAAAAGCAAGAAAAGAAAAACTGGAAATCTCCTTTTAGTTGGAGAGAGGAAAATGAGACACCATCTTTCTGTTAGCATTCATAAAATTACTAGCTTCCTGTAAGAGATGTAAGCCTAGTTGTTTTTTCCAATTTTCACTTTTAAATTTTGAATGGAATGTTCCCTGGCCATTGAGAGAATAAATGAAAGATATATCCTGTATACAAAAAGTGTGAAGTACACAATAAACTTCATTCTGTCAAATTTTCTTGCCTGTTTTTTAACCACCATTTCAAGCACTGCGTTTACAGACTGAATAAGCTATTGTGACTTTTTGAATAGCTTTATGACATATTTAGCCTCCAAAGTTTTCCTCTTGGACCTGATATGCTGTAGCAGTAGTAGTTGTAATAGCAGCAGTAATAATTGGTAGTACCAGTAGCAGCAGAAATAGTATAATAATGTAATTTATCAATGCTCATTATGCTCTAGCTGCCCTATACCACCTTGCCATAGAATGGTACAGTGTCTCCATAGTTACATTTTTCTTTAATGTTAACCTTATATTTGCCATGTAATGCAGACAGACATTCTGTTACCTTGGGCCAGCAAGTCTCTCTACTGCATGACTAAGACTGTGGATGAGAAGTTAGTGTCTCATCCCATGATTTCTGAGCTTAATTGGATTTTTGTTCTCACTCCCACAATGGTGCCAGAGACCATTTATCAGTGGTGAGATCCCACTGTCTTGATTTCCGGTTGGTGCTTAGTTATATTGCTGGTTGCTCCTCGTGAATATACATGAGCAGACAGACCTGGAATCTATTGTGGTTGCAGCTGATTGGCTGATGCAATTCTGTGCATATCTCTTGTGATTGGAATCAACCCTTGTTTGCAAAGCTCTTTCTCCTGGTATATACTCAAAAGAACCTGCTATCACTAGGAACATGTATGCATAACCATGTAAGGTTGTTGGTTTTAATTATAAGATGGATGGGTAAATGATTGTTTGGATTCTGTTATGTAATTTAAACCATTTCTGATAAAGAAAACTAACATAACATTGCCTTGTGGGATCAGGCCTATTCAGCTCTTGCTTTCCGTAGGGCTAAACAATAATAGCACTAAACACACCCCAAATTATTAAAGTAGTTTAAAGAAAAATGAGAATGGCAACTAATGTTTAATTGTGGTGATCGATGTGGTGTCTACATTTTAGCATCCAGACAAAGTTTTGTTTTCATAAGAAAAATAAAATTAAAATCTTTAGACGTCCTTTATTTATTGCAACAGGTTTACATCTTTCGCTCATTAATATGCATGTGTTGGTGTTAGGACTTAATAATAGGTAAAGCACAGATTAATTTGTGTATTAGCCTGCATTTTGTCAAAGATGTAATGGCAGTTTCCTGACTGAAATATCACACTGTTCATGCAAATTAGCTAAAAGGTCAGTCATAAGGGAAAGACATGTTTCCTTCCAGATAAGGCGTTCATCTGATAGGACTTGGAAGAATGGAAGCAACCTGAGTTAGATTTGTTCAAAGTGAGGGGGAGGTGTTCTACATTCACCTACACAGCAAATGCTCAGCTGCTCAGTCAAACAAGTCTAACACTTATCACAAGCCTACCTGGAAGATGGCTTGGCAGTCCCAATGCTAGGCCTCAGCGCTGCAATACCAAAAAGGGCCTGAAGGGCTTATTTGTCATCATGGTGAAGGAATCTGTGTCGTCAAAGTGAGGGTCTCGTCATTCGGAAAAGGAGGCGGAGCAGGAATGCGTGTCAGCTGAAGATAGGGCCCTGGAATGGGCGTTCCGGCCCCTATCCCACTAGCTGCGTCTCGCCGCTGTTCGTAGTTGGTCGGCCACGGTCTAACCAGAGGTGCAATATTTCTGAAACGGCACCAGGTGCTTTTGGTGTCACCAGTGGGGTTAAAGCAAGGGGATAGGCAGTGACACCTGGCAACGTAGCGTTAAGCACTCGGAGACTCTTGAGTTATGAATTTGCTCTTTCTCGGCTCGGCCAGTGGTGTGTTTTTATTGGCCGGTTTATGAAGATCCTCTCCAGCGACGCAATCGTGCAGCTAAAGATAGTGGAGGGTTTTGCTCCATTGTCAGGGGAGCTATGCTCGTAGTGAGGCCGTGCACAAATTGCACATCTTGTACTGCTCACTAAGAACAGTGGGGATGCAGTGCCTTTTAAAGTATGGAACAACTGACTGCCCGTGTTCAAGTGGGTGATGGGTTTTGGGAACCTGCTTATTTTCTTTGATGTATATCTATGCTTTTGTTTTGTATTTTATTTTTTTTTAATCATTGTAACCTGACGCGGTTACTCTAGTACGAGGCGTTTGGTCCTGTTACTTTACATTATTTGCATTCTTAATCACGTGAGGAAGCAAGACTGCTTGGTTCCATGCCGCCGATTAAGCCAATTGAGATCACTGTGGTAGGCTCTTTCCGGCCTCCCTAAACCTGGCCACGAACGAGACTCCGCATCGTACATCTTTGTTACAACCAGGCAGGGTGTGAAATTAATACCCGCCAACAGCAGAATGCTGGTAAAATTTTTATTGTGGCTGGTAAAATGTTCTACTCTAGCAGCCAGTTTAGCTGGTAACCAACCAGTCTGTGTTATACTGTATAAGGCAATGTGGCTGGTAAAATGTTGAAAATGGCTGGTGATTTTTTTTGGAATCCATCGATTCATTTATTTCATGCCCTCCTGTTAATCCGACTTGAGGAAGGGGAGCCTGTTGGGTGGAGCGTTCGTGGCCGCGGGTGTGGACGCCGCAAAAGAGGAAAGCTGATCGGCGCACGGAATGCATCTGCGGCAAAAGCAAAGCCGCCGGGCTCTGAGCGACCACTTCTTCTGACTAATATTTTATGTGACGGCCGTGAAAAAAGAGGCGGAAAGCCGCCGCTCTTCGGTGTCTGTAGGCGGTTATCTCTCTGTCAAACCATTTTTCAAAGGGAGAAAAAAAAACCCAGTATGAGCTGTACAAGTTTCTGTAGCAGTGACGCATACCGCGGGTGAATCGCGGTGGTCAGTCCGTGCCGCCAGCTGTCAGTAACAGAAGTCGGCCCATGTGAAAAATGCCTTCCATTCGGTTCCTTTGCAAGGATTTTAGCCCACGTATTTCAAATGTGCCTTTAGCGTTGAGGGGGCGCTTACTGTTTTTGTCCAGGACTATGGCTGTTGGTGGCAGTCCAGTAAGTGAATTATGTAACCTGTGTAATGAATACGGGTGCCGAGTCATTTGGCCATGTAATTGCTGTCTGTGCTGAATTCCTCGTCTGCATGTTCAAGAGGAAGCTTGACGTGGATCCTTCACTAGGAGCTGAAAGGTAGCATGTTATAGACATAACTGCAACTTCCAATCCTCCAACCCTGTTGCTCAGTTGTCTTTTTTTTTGGGGTGGGGGTGGGGGTTGGGGAGGGGTCCTTGATAATGAAGTTCTGCTGTACCAAGCTGTTTTTTCAACGGCTTTGCAAGAGTTTCCAGGCCTCCAGATTTGAGTAGGTGTAATCTTTGGAAAATCCATCGGAGAAACTCTACAAACGGTTTACCATCACAGGACTTCTTTGGGTTTCTTTAAAATGTTTTTTCAGTTTGTTGCAAATGCCTGTGCAGAACGTACCATGAGGTATCTGCCCTCATTTGCAAGAGAAGGGTGGCTATTTTTAAGCTCTCCCAGCTCCAATTGCTTTAGCTCTGTGGGCAGATGACCTACACAGTGGAACAGTGAATACAGGCCGCTCAGTACATCAGTCGAAGTTGTAACAGACTTGCTTCGCAGATTATCTATGCGTTTCCAGATTGCCAGGTCCTGCACTCCTTCCATACTGTGTACTTTTTCACGGAGCTTCCGTTTGGTAACAGGAGGTTCCGGAACCGTCCGCCAGTTGCTGTGCTAGCTGTGTTCTGACTGCAGCCACACCCGTAGTATATTCATAATGAGCCAGTAATACTATAAGAGATTTCAACATTAGAGGGGATAATTTTTAATGTTAAGACGACAGAGCTGTAAACAAAACTGATGGGGAGCACATGTAAAAATACATAGTTAACATAATAAACAATCTGTTCCACATTTTTTGCTCCAGCCTGTCCATACAACCACACAAGTTCTGTCACCAGTTCATACTCGTGTCCCACGAAGGGCCACGTCTTTCCGAGCAACCCGGCACGCTTTAAAATTAAGCCTTTTCTTATTCTCTCAGCGAGGGCAAACTTTTGTCCCGTTTCGGACCGCGTTGTCACGGCGACCACCCGGACGTCACCATTGA
This sequence comes from Synaphobranchus kaupii, assembly GCA_029718625.1. Taxonomy (NCBI): domain Eukaryota; kingdom Metazoa; phylum Chordata; class Actinopteri; order Anguilliformes; family Synaphobranchidae; genus Synaphobranchus; species Synaphobranchus kaupii. The sequence goes on along the minus strand of CM056376.1, from coordinate 80,107,016 downwards.
GGGTTTTTTTTGGTCCCTCCTTTGAGAGGCTTTTCGCCCATCTCTCCCGCTTCGGCCCTGAGCCTGAGCCGCAAATTCCGCAGCGTTATTTTAGGATTAGAGCGTCGCATGTGATGGACGCGGCATTGTTTGCGCTGTAGTCTTTTTCCATATTTACCCCGTAGGTCTGGGAAGGTTTTATTAAGCTAATCTATAGATAGCTCAGGGTAATCAGCCCCATGTGGGCGCATTTAATTTTAATAGACTGTGTGAAGTGAGCTGGGCGCCTCTGCAGGCCGGTTAAATTTGCGATTCGGACCATCCATTGCGCCCACACGCCGGTTCTTTCACAGGCTGATAAAGAGCGTGTCTGTAGACCCGATTCAATGCAACCCTCACAAGAAAACAATGTTCTGCCATTTCTCCTGTTGTATTTCTAAGATGGACTGTATTTCTTTCTCATAGCAGACATAGACCAAATTCCATTTTGTACTAGTTTTGGCCATTTGTTGTATTTCTTAATTATTTTCCGTTTCAGCCCAGCTTGATTTTTACTGCTATATTTCCTGCTTGCTAAGCATCTAATACTGCATTAACTCTGCAAGTATCTTGGCTCTTTTCGCTTGGGTACATGTCAGTGTGGGGTCAAGCTCCCAGCCCTGGACAAGGAAAGACATGGGCACTTTTGCATATTCGTGAGGTTTTTTGTGTGGTCGTGGAATGGGCTTATATTTTGAGATTGTTGCACATGCCATTAATATGTTGGGCTGCTACCTGGGCTCTGCTAAGATGACTTTCTGTTCTGCTGGCTTCCCAATTTCCACTGTTCACTCGCTACACATTTGGGTGGCTCGCTGCACCATATATGGGCATCTACACTGCTCACATTTTTGTTAAGACCCCTGTACCTGGTACACCACGTACATAAACATCACTTTGATGCTGTTGCCGAACAGGGAGGGCAGTCACCCAAAAGTATGTATACATTTCCCGTACAAACGGTCATTTTTGATTCTTAGCAAAAATGTTTCCCGTATTTCAGGCTAAGGTAAGTTATCCTGTTTAGGGAATGGGGGAAAGTCATTGGTTTTTGTGCCATTTATTGATAATTACAGTACTATACACACTGGAGACCGTATGTATAGTAAGTAGTCAGGAGTTTACTGTTTAGAGGCCTAGAAAATCTGCAATGTTCAGGGCCCAGTAATCTCTCTGGAAACTTCTCAAATAACAGAAGGTATGAAGTGACACAGGAACAGGCCTATTTAATGTACCCATTTGTGTATGTCAAGCACGTTTAAATTAAAAGCATTAAATGGAATTACTCCACCCTTTACGTTAAGGAGAAAGATGGCTCATGCCATCTTTTCCTGTCTGAAATCAGAGCTGTCGCACTTGAGTGGGCTGCGGTTTTGCGGCCCACCTTGTTGGGTACTGAAGTCTGACTCAGACCCCCTCCCGGCTGTGCTCAGTGAAGGAGAAAAATGTTTGATAAGTGGCTTCCTGTCTGGTTGTGTCACAATAGTGAATGGCACCAGGAGAGAACATACAGTTTATGCTCGCTTGTAACCACCAAGTCACAGCTACCCCTCATTGATATTTGAAACCCAGGAGATTTTGCAAGGCTGTGTCACAATGGACATGTGCGTGCTAACATCCATGTTGGTAGGGAAGATGGCGGAGTATGGTTTTGCAAGAGTTTCAGATTCAGTGTGTATGTTTGTAAGATCTGGTGTAAAAACATGTTTACATTGTGTTCTCTGCTGTCATATTTGGTGCCTCCTGCAATTATTTGCTCTTGCTGTTTCTTCAATTGTGATGGGTCGCTTTTTGAAAAGTCACTTAGCTGTAGCGGCAGTCGATATAGGACAATTCTCTGTCGTCACCGGAACAGTTTCAGCCTCAATGCACCTTTTCATGCAAATCGTGGAGATTGTTCTTCAAGGTGGCTAACGTGCTAACTAGTATTGCTTGCTTTAAAAAGTCGAACAGCCGTTATGGTGATGGATTCCGTCACTATATTGAGGGAGAGCTGAACTCCCATTTTAGATCAGTGCACTTGCACTTTGGATGAGTGACTGCTAAATGTCAGTGTAATATAAAACTGCATAATATTTTTCCCCATTGTTTCTTTTCTCTCCTTTTCTCTATTGCCTAGGCATGTCACGCTGTGGGTTTTCTATGGTATGATACCCGTCCTGAAAAATCCTGCCGTAACAATGGGTTCACTTCATGGTATCAATGAGTGACATAAACGCACTGCCATGGATGACTAGAATGAATCAATATTAGAAGAGTGCCGCACCTCAAAAAATGGCTGCAGTGTGCCAGGTGAATTTACAGTTGGTGTGTCTTTTTGCAAAAGCACTTATAAATTCTGCGGTTCAACATAATGTGATGCTACTTGGCGTTTGCGCTGACTGTCTCGGCTCAGCTTCAGCCCTTCAGCATTGGACCAATCGGAACACATGGTGGCGCTGTGGAGTTCCAAACATAAGGTAAAAAAAAATAAAACCACTGTTACTTAACACTTTGCAGAGATTTCAAACAGTGCTACAGTGCCAAATCCCTTCATTGGGAGCATGCATCCTTCTATCAATATCACGTAAGTTTGCATGCAATTGTGGCAAATGCTGGGTGGAAAATAAACCTTAATGTTGAACCCTGCAGTGCATACAATATTTCCCACAGTCCTCTCCTTCCCTTTGAATTTCCCAGCAGTGTGCACTCAGTTTCCTGCAGAACGGCCCGTTTGAAAAAGAGTTGGAGGCCTTTGGGCCTTGGGAGTGCAAGGCAGGCCCACTGCACCTGCTACGCCGCAGACCGGCGTAACCCCTCTGCCTGGCCCCAGGCCAGCCCTGGGTCTTCAGCGCTATTTGCGGTGCTAATTGAAGTCACACTTGCTATATATAAATTCCACGTCGGCCGGTGGGACGTGCCACACTAAGCCGGGGTGGAATTTTACACTGCATATCCCGTGCGGCGGGCCGCACCACGTGCTGTCTCCATCTTCCAGGAGGAGCGGGGGGCTTTGCGTTGGCCACTGAAACTCGAGGGATATGCCGGAGGGAGTCGCCCGGTAGCGACTTAAAACCGCAAAACGTCGTCTTGGGTTTCTGGACGCAAGGCTCATCCGTCGGGTATAGTCGCGTATAATTGCGTATAATTGTCTGGCTCGATTTTGGAAGTGCTGTTGGGTAGTGGTTTGTGAACTGGGCTTGTAACCAGGTTGTTGCAAGTTTATATCCCGTATAAAACATTGACATTATACCATTGAACAAGGTACTTAACCTGGACTGCTTTAGTAAATATACATCTCTGTAAATGTCAAATGTCTCTGAATGAGGGATACGAATGCTTATGGGCTTCTTTCCAGCAACTTCACTACAAATGTAGGTTTGCAAATCGGCACCTTTGAAAGCAGTTGCATACACCTGGGAGACGGCAAGAAAAACCAGCTAATAATTTTGTGTCGCTTGACTGGGTTACGCCCTCCTGAACTGTGCTTTGCCGTATAATCATGATCACACCATCATTTATAGATGCTAGCCTCTGAGCCAACTTCACACGTACCTGTTAATTTCCTTAGGCCGTATTCATTGGGCTGCCGTATCATGAAAGATACTCGTATGGCTGCCGAATGCCAAGTGCTGTCACCGCTAGAACCGACCTGTGGCTAATGTTTGACTCGTGACTGATCACCTCACAGATTATGCCACAGATAGCTACGGCCTAATGAGAATCGACGTGTCCTTTGCAAGCAGCAGTCCAACGGTGTCCGATTGGCGATCATCACGGAACACATTGGGTGTTGGAGCTGGTCGGTAGCTGGTCATTTGTTTCTACGCCAGTGCCTTAGTTTGCATAAGTGTGGTAGTAGTTTTTTTTGACTGCAGTAGAAATGCATCCTGACCTACTTGCGTCCCTTGCAGTTTGACACGTCCCCGCGCGCGAGCCTGTCTGAGCGTCGCGGGTGGGTACGCCTGCTCTTGTTCGGGGGTATGCGTGTTCGCGTGCGCGTACACATGTGCGTTGACACTGCCGCGGTGACTCAGAGATCACCCGGGTAATGATAGAGCCCAGGCACCGGTGGAACAGGTTTGAATGCAGACGCGACGGCTCGCTCGCGTCGGTTGAGTCGGTACATGTCTGAGGTCTCCCGGAATGCCTGACGTGGGCCTCCGGCTGCATAAGACCTGGTTGAGTAACACCGGGGGGCCGTAAACGCGCAACACGGCATTGCGCTACCATTCTAGCTCTTACAGACACTTAAGTAAGTTAATATATTTTCAAAAAAAAAAGGACATGGCTGTAGTGTCTTGTTATTACAAAAAACGGACCTAAATGCTCCTGTATTGGGCAAGTAGTGCAACCCCGCCCCCCTCCTTTGAAGCGCATTATTTTAGCATCAGCGTCGCAAACCCCCGTGGGAGGCTAGTGTTCAGTCGGGGATGGGTAGAACAAAATGCAGCTTTTGCTTTAGTCTTGGGCCCCACTCACTGGCTGCTGTGCTGGAAAGGCACCTCTGACACCTTTAACCATCGTAACATTAATGTATTGGCCTCGGAGGGAGATGGCAGCTCGTAGGCGGAGCCTTTTGACACGTGACGCACAGGTGAGCCAGCTAGCACCGTCTGCGTTAGCCTCAGGGCGCATAGTTGTTTCTCAGTCTGGGAGATGGAAAAGAAAATACGGAGATAGCCCATATCCCGTCAAATAGTATACGGTACAAAATCAGGTCTTACTGAGGACAGTTTTTAGAAACAGCTGGTGCTAGACCCATAAGTGGTTCCACAATTCAAAATGGGTCAAAGGGACACCATTTCCAAGAGAAGGCTTTCCACACTTGTTCATGAGTTTAGTTAAAATATCCTGAAGCTGTTTTGAAGGCCGAAGTGGGAAAGAAGTGCAGAAATGATTACTGGCTGTTTGGATTTGACAAACGTTCAAGTGGTGCAACCATAGAACACGGGCTTCCTCGCTGTCAGGTTTAACAACCTGAGACTGGGCAGGGAGTTGAACTGGACCGACCCTTTGAAGACGGTTGGTTAAACGAGGAGGCGAAGCGCCTGGTCGACGCGCGTATTGGGGAGCTTTGGGACGGTGCTGCGGCCGCAGAGCCAGGCAGGGGCGCCGTCCGACGCGGCAGCCTGGAGAGCGCCGTGCCTTAGCCCCGCCCTCGAGGGCGTGTCGGACGCAGAGGAGGCGGTGTGCACCTGGCTGTTTTCTGCGGCTCCGCCCTACTTTCTTCTCGGCAGATGGTCGGGCGGCCGAGCCACACGGACAGGCGCTCTCTCCACTGCCCTTATACGGTGCAGCGAGCCACCCAAATTTGGGCAAGGACTCCGACCAGATGGCCATGCGTGCCGGACAGAGTTTGTTTCCCCAGGCCAGTGCTGCCATGGCAACCCGCAGGGTTTACAGGGCTTGTTGAGACAAGGAGGGTTTCAGGAGGGGGTCTTAGTTTATACGTATTATTTATTGATATTAGTGTTATTTCATACAACGCTAGTAATACCCCCACCTTCACTCTTGCCTTCAGGTTGGCTGTTCAAAATTAAAAATCATTATATCATAACTGAAATGATTTATTATTCAAGGTCTCTGTGATAAATAAGTTTTTATAGTATAGTAGTTTTGAAGGCCCTGTGCAGACAGAATAATCTGTTTTAAATTGTTCTATTATACTTAAAGAAATAAAGAAAACAAACACTATGTTATTAATCTTATTTTAGTTTTTAATTGGTTTTTATCCTGGAAACAACAAAATTCTTGCACTGTCCTCTACAGCAGGTTTTGTTATTGGTCATTTGGAGACCATGATTATCATATTTAACATTGTATTTACATTTTATCCAATCAGTGGCATTTAGAGGTCTACCAATCAGAAGTGTACTTGAAATGAATATCGATGAGAAGCGGACACACTGCGTTTAGAAATGGCAAGATCCAAGACAATCAAATAAAATAAATTTTGTTATTTTCCTGTGTATACATTCAAAAACATTTGCATACATCTCAACCTCGCGGCTTCAAGTGCAAGAAAATCGCGATCGCGCGCGGTCTTAAACAGACCTCCGAATGCTGTCACCAGGGAGGTTTTTATCTTTTGGAGGTCTTTTTTTGCCGAACATTGATTTCAGCCGGTCGGATAAGCGCTAACGTTATCCAACACCTTTTCCCCGAGCCTGGGCTCACCTCTCTTCAGCATGGAGAGCGAGAGCCGCTCTCTCCCGCCGAGGGAAGTGTACAGTCCTTGCAGGTCTGCAGGCGGTGGAATGTGAAATTCCTGCCAGGCGCGTGTGACGCATCCTCCCAACAGCCGCCGCCGTCCCATGCGCTGTTGCGTTGTAGCCTGCCCTGAAATTCAAAATGGACTCATTCCTTCCTCCCGCACCCCCCCACTGGACTCCCGTTGTGTATTATCACCAGCGCATGCACACGTCCAGAGCCCATGGCGTCAGAACTGCGCACACGCTGCGTTATCTGCCTCTATTTCCGGCGCTCCGCTTTGTACCGGGAAAGGGATGTGTGGTAATTTCAGTAGGCAAAAATTTATTTGTTTATTTATTGTATTTGAACATTTATTTGATAAGGGCAGATGTGTATTAACATAGAGTAACATTTGTAGCCTATGCTGATTTCTCATGCTTGTCTCTAGAAGGCCTTTTAAACTGTTTACATTAAAGAATACAGACGCTAAACAAAATCTAGAAGCAATGATTATGATATGAAGTTACATATTTCTTGTATGATAAATGATTGTTTACATGTGAGTACATATCTGATTGGCTACTAAATATGATTTAAACTTAGCTTTAAGCTCCACATAGCTATATATAATGACCTGCCAATCTGTGAAACGTGCTCCTTTATCCTTTTAAAAGGAAAAATTGTTATAAATAAAAATAATACATTTTTGCCATGTAACAGGAATAGCTGTAGTCATAGAATCCCTTAAAGAACCATTGCCAGTTTGTACGAGGGGACTGACGGGGTTTGTTGCAAAGGTGCAGGAGGTCAGCTCAGATGGGACCACTTATTTCCATTGGCTAAAACCTGTTTTTTTTTTTTTTTGCTTTCCAGGCCTGCATAGACGATAATGTGGACATGGTGACGTTCCTGGTGGTGCACGGGGCCAGTATCAACCAGCCGGATAATGAAGGCTGGATCCCGCTCCACGCTGCGGCTTCCTGCGGATACATGGACATAGCAGAGTAAGACCCCCCACCCCCCCGGAACGCCGTGGTCCCTGTTGCCACCTTCTGTTTTTACACCAGGGCCACTTTGCTTTGGTGTTCAAGGGCCTCAATGCTACTGGTTTACCAGCTTTCGTTAGAACTGTTGATATGAAGTGAGACAATTGACAATTGCCACCCTTAAGTTATGTCTGGCCTGGTGAAGTGGTATACTGAAGCTTGCAGGTAGCATAACGGCTCTGATGACAGTTGCGAGATCGTTCTTTACTCGTAGAGCTGGTGAACCATTCAGGCTGTGTTTAGAAGAGGGATGGGTGAATAGGTCAAACTAAACTTCACGCCCCAGAATATGCCCAATTAACCCGATATCAGAGCTATGTCAGATAATTACAGTGTGATGCTTCTGTTCACAATGAGTGTTTACGTTCTGAGTGGTAGAGAAAGAATTCAGTCACAGCGCCCTTCACCTGCCAATTTTTGGGCCTTCTTTTCCCTAAAATTAACCCATTGCCAACCTTTATAGGGCTTTTGCATGGCTTTCTTCTAATGCCGCACCTAAGTGCGGTCAACCGTGCTCCCTCCGGCTGGCTCCAAGTCTTCTGGCCGCTAGAATACTGACTGCACATACGCGGCCAGACTCCAAGGCGATAAGTGCCCACCCTAGTGTCTCCTTAGGCCGTGTCTGACTTCTGAAAACGGCCCGAATCGCTTTTGAAGTTGCTTAAGGCCATCTTACTGATAGCCTTTTTCAGTTATGCAATTGCATGGTGCCTAGCGTCGCATTGATGCTACTTGTGTCTATCGGTATTAGGCCAATCCAGCCCGTAAGTACTTGCATCTAGGATCGGAGGATTAATGTAATTATCCGACTCCAATGCTAAGACGTGTGAACGGTGCAACAAAGTGCCATGCTACAACATAAAAATTACACACTGCATATTGTAGCCGTCTTCAGTGCAGTGTCACATAATTTTGATGAACGGAGAGGAATAGGCCATAGACATGCATATTTAACTAGATGGGAAAACATGCCCTCAGCTGACCTAAGCTGTGAAGCCATGGTAACCCTGTACTGCGCATGTTGAGCGCAAAACATTGGAGCTCCCATGAACGTGAATGGGGAATATCAGGCGAAATTTAAATTCCCCAACTGTGTTTTGAAACTGGAATTGCGATCGTTACATTTCATATGAAAAGCAGGTTGTGAAAATGTTTTTTTATTTATTTTTTTAGGCAAATGTACAGTAAATTAATTTGAATAAATATTTCCCAAAACTTCTGGACAAAACAATCATTGATCCAGAAACCACTACACATAATTAAATTTATGATCACAAAAAATTGACCAGTGAGGTTTTCTTTGGTTGTTAAATCAGCTTGGTTTTCTACATTGAATTCCATCAGCAAGCTCTTTTGTGCACAACATGCGCAGTAGAGGCTCTTTCCCTTTACTTCCTTGGCTGCACTGCCTGGCCCCTCCTACCCTCTCCAGTTCCTATGTACACTGTATGGAATAGGCTGACAAGTGGCAGAGCAGGAAGTGCTTCCTTTTCTTAAGAAGATTAAAAAATCTCATGCAAGTCACCTAGCTCAGTTTTTGTTAATCCTGTGGCAGAGAGCAAATGCCGTCAAGATGCTGGAAAACTGCAGCTGTAGGCTGTCGCTGTTCTTCATTCAGTTCAATTCAGGTTTATTTGTATTGCTGTTTTTTAAGGGGATACTGTCACAAAAACACTGAAGGAAAACCGGGCCTGAATGATGTGTGATGACATTGGCGGCATAGGTTGGGTTTTGTGTACAAGGCTGTACAGTGGTGGCTATGCCAATTATTTCATAATTTTCTTATTTAGCATAAACATTTTTTCAAGAAGTATGTTTAAACTAGCATGCTGAACAAATGTTTGTTTCTCATGAAGTAAAGTTGCTGCAATTAAGTGAGTGTTGAAATTATTATTTTTTTTTTGCAATAGGAAATGGGAACAGTCAGTTTTTAATAAGTGAAAGTGACTTAGCTTAAACGTTTATAGCGGTGATTTCAGATGGCCATCCAAAGTGTGACACTGGGTGGTGGACGTTAAGCATAGCCTTCAAGCGGAATGCTGTGCCGTGAGATTAGAACAGGGCGTGTAACAGTACCGATTTTCTCCCAGCATTCTGCAAAACTTGCTTCTCCTTTTAGACTCTACTTGGCATTGGAATGGGGCTAGGAAAAAAAGGGTATCTGAGTATCTGTAGTGAGACGACTCCCGCTTGCATAAAAGATCTGGAATGGCAGGGTCACCAGGCCTGTGTGGTGGTGGTTACCGTGAGTAAAATGGGATCTTGAGCATCGCAGTTTAGTCATAGCCATCTTAGCAGGTAACGCTACGGAGGACCACTTCCTGTTTCAGGGTCCCACCGGTCAGGTAAAATCACTTCAGTACAGTGGCAGGACGGACGCGGCACATCGACTCGCCGTCCGAGAATCGCAACCTCAAGGGAAGCAACGAGCGGTGCTACCGAGTCATGCAAAGTTTAACAAAGAAAAAACAAAGTGAAACTGAGGACAGGGGAGGTAACCGTCGGGAGTAAACGGAGCAGATGTCTGGCCCGCCGAGCCAGAACTTCAGAGTTCACATCTTACGAGCCTCCGGGCTGGACAACAAGGGCAGCCGCAACCTTTTAAGGTGATCGAAAGGGCTTTGAGACCCTACTGTCTCATCCATGTATAATTCTCACCTTCCAGCTGCTGCTTTGCTCTGGAGTCGCTCCTTTTCGGGTATCTGTTGTCTGAGGCATCTAACATGGTCACGGGCTCGGCTGACCGCAGTTCAACTGGCACATTACCGTCAAAGCGCCGCCGGGGAGCACGAGGTAACCGTTAAGGTTAACCTCGCTCGAGTGTGAGGTCGAGATCCGCGGCAGTGCAGTCCCGAAACGCCACCCCACCCTCTACAATCGAACGTCAGCAGTTTTGAAACGTGGGTCGGACGTGGTAATAGGTGAAACCCGCATCTGCAGCGGGCGCCTATCAGAGTAGCTCCTCCTCGTTCAGTTCTTTAGTAAAGTTCCTTACGATTGGCTCATCTCCTCCGATGTTGTGGTTGACATTCTTTTTCAGGGAGCCAGGGTTACAACACTGTTTTCGTAGCTAAGATTAGGGGTTTGATATCGGGTTACGTCCGCTTGCATTCTTTGCCTAACCTTTTGAGGTAGGACTGCCATTTATAGAAATAGGAGCACATCAGAGATTTTGTCAGTTGACATTTGAATCGGGGAAGGAGCATTGAGGAGGTTAAGTCATGCTTATTGTTCTGGTTATTGCAGCGCACTGTGACCCGACTCTCCTCAGGCTATCATGTTCCGCTCCACTTTCCAAAATATCACAAAGTTACCACAACTCGTCATTGATTGTCACCGCCGCTAATGTTATCTTAATGAGCTTAGAGCTGATCTACAGAGTATGATACTTCTGTACTTCTGCATTCTACAGTATTATACGACCTGGTCTGCATTCCTAGGAGTGTCGTGATGCCCTCAGACGCTTGCTGGATTTAACTCCTTCAATGCCAGACTGTTCTGGAACACTAAGCCTCAGCAGTGCCTAGCCAATATGGCTGCTGACATTCAAAATGTTTCAATTGATCTTTTCAATGTGCAAACTATAATAAAATAAAACGGTTCAGTTCACTATTAGAGCAGCGTCAAACTATACTATATCGATGGTAATATAGTTTATTTTCAGTGCTTTTCATTTTGGTTAACAGGATAACGTCAGGACTGGACTCCAGCACATAGTCACCGAACTGGATGTGACCGAAAATAGTTTTGGCAGCATTACGAGACCAAAGCGGAGGGGGAAAGTGCACTGTTGAGCTTTGCATTTAGCATTTCGCTATGAATCACCATTTTGAGGCCAGGGTCCATGGTGTAGTGGATTTGAAGTTGTGTGTCATCGTTATGGAAAGGGTCTGCATTTCCTCAGGACTCGAGCACCAGCCGCCAAGATCCACAGATGTTGTGCGGGTCGAAACGACGCCGGTACGAAGGAGGACGAGGGAGAGAGTTAGCAAGAGAGCACAACTGCGTTGGCGGGAAAAGATGCGTTGGGGAGGGGGGGTGGGTCATTCGGTGGAACGTTTAAATGCCGGTGGCACGTTTGAAGGCTTTTGTGCGTAACCAGCTGCTGCGTGCGAGAGGGTCCCTGTGGCAGATGGACACAGAGCAGGTACATCACTGTGGCAACAAAAGTAATAACAGAGCTACAGTGCAGCTCATCTAAGTGAATACTTTAAACCCCTCCTGTACTCACAGTCACCAGGCTAAAGTAAGCGGGGCCAAACCTTTCACCATTCTCTGATCAGTTTGCAAGCCACCCGGGCCGAAAGAAGTGAAACTTCATCTAATAAACACCGTGTTTTACATTGCATTACATGACAGCCACTTAGACACACTTATCCAGGGCGACTTGGAGAAATGGAGAACATCAGTGGTAGTCTCAGGAACACAACAGCAGGTCTTTTACCGTTTCACACTCTAGAACAAAATTTCTGAATTTGTGGTATGTAATGTAGGCCTGTATGTATTTTAGTTCTAGTATTACAATAAACCACCACTTTTAAGCGGGCTTATGGTAGTTTTATTTAGCTACTTATGGTATCACGCAACTTAGGGATGCTGTTGACCATGTAAGTCCATTTAGGTTACAGGGTATACGGTGTGAGGCTTCTACGTCCACATCATGATCCTAATTCAACAACAACTCCCTGGCTTAAAGTGACCTTTAGTTGTTTGTTTATTTGAGTGCTGGAATGTAGGACAGGATTGTGTTTGGAATTCAGTGTTTTTTCATGGTTCAGTAATGAAAAGTTCACCAAAGATTTATCAGATGTCGTGTAAAACCCGGAACAGTATTTCTGGTAGTTCATATGTTCCAAATTCGGGGGGTTTCTGGATATTACTCGGCACAGTTAGCCAGCTAACTGCGTTATCCACATACAGTTGAAGTCGGAAGTTTACATACACTTAGGCTGAAGCCATTAAAACTAATTTTTAACCACTCCACAGATTTAATGTTAGAAAACTATAGTGTTGGCAAGTCAGTTAGGACATCTACTTTGTGCATGACTTTGTGCATGTTTTGATGCAAGCTTCAGGATTGGCAGTGTTGCATAGTGATTCGGGAACTGGGCTTGCAGCTACAAGGTTGTAGGTTTGATTCCCATGTGGTGCACTGCATTTATACACTTGAACAAGGTACTTAAGTTGAATTGTTTTAATAAATATTCAGCCGTATAAATGTATTGTATGTAAGAACAATATATGCTGTGTAAACCGGATAAGAGCATTTGCTAAATGTACAATGTATCTTGGATAAGGTCAGTATAACTGCTGAATTCTTGATGATAGCAAAGGAACAAGAAATGGTATATTTGCTCTTTCTGTAATCTGAAACTACAAAACATTCTGCAGTAAAATTTAATCTCAACCTAACATAGCTGCCATTTTGGCCACCAGCCATTTGGATTATCATATAGCAGCTGTTGAGTTATTTGGGTTAAGAACCCACCTCACAGACTCTGCCGGCCTCCGCCCGGTTGCCCGTCAAAGATTCTCTGGGTCTCCGCAGGTATCTGATTAGCCAGGGGGCGAATGTGGGCGTGGTCAACAGCGAAGGAGAGACGCCGCTGGACATCGCCGAGGAGGAGGCCATGGAAGAGCTGCTGCAGAACGAGATCAACCGACAAGGTAGGGGGCCTGTGTCCGTCGCCCGCGGTCAACCCTCAATGACCGACCTGTTGTGAGCGTCGGCAGAGATTGGCCCGATACGAGGTGACGAGCTGCGAGTTGGTTTGGATCTGCTTTTCTCCTGTCCGTTCTGATTATGGAGCCTTTACTGGCTTCCCCAGTACATTAAGCCCGTCTCACCGCCAGTGTCGTATCAAGATGAATAAAACATGAGCAAAACAGCTGGTCCGCTCAGGTAAGCAATACATATATATTATACGCCTTAATCTTTACCATTTGGTAATAGTGGTCTGTATATTAGAGACCCACCACGGTTTCTTTTTGGTAAAAAAAAAAAAAAAAAAAAGGCAACTGAAAACATTCACACAAAACAAGTAATTGCTGGCACATAAAAACAAAAAGATAAATGAAGATACATTTTTGTTTGGTTACTCATGAATTGCTAAGGCTTCTTATAAAATCCATATGCGTGCTTTAAGAAAAGACAGTAGGACTGCATAAGACTTTTGTATGCAACCAGACACTCCACGGTATCGCAAGGAGATTTGCGCCAATTCCCAGGGGGGTTCTCGCTGCTCCACACGCCACCTTCATTCACACCCTCGTCTGTTTTGGCACGATCTGGCCGCCCGCCGCAGTAACTCGAACACGGCCTTGGTATGCCGGCACGGGGAAGGATCCTGTCGAGCGCGGCTCCGCAGGGCCTCGAGGGCTTCGCTCGTGACGCAAAACTCGGCGTTAAACTCCCCGCCTTCCCTGGCACTCCCGAGTCCTCAAAAGCGGATTACGTAACGCCGGGGGCTTAGCCGCGGCCGATAATGGCAGCTGTCAGGTTTCATTCGCGGGGCCTGACTGACGCGCTGGAGCTCGGGAGTGACGGCCCCCGCGGAGCTCGCGCTGACCGACAGCCGCGGTGTCGCATCGCCTTCCCTCGGGCGCTTGCACGTCAACGCCGATTACGGAGTGTGAAAGGGGCCGTTCTCCGAACACGCTGCGGGCGTGCGGCGGATGCAGCGGGCGACGCAACGTAAATATTTCAAAGGCCGCGTTGCTTTAAAAATATTGAAAGGGTCCACCCCGGTCGTGGCCGGAGAATGGATACGCCTCCGTTTTTTCAGCTGATTTAGACTCACAGATCTGTTGTGTAACCGTGTTTTGTAACTCGTGCCTGTTCTGCAGCTTCCAGTCTGTCTAGACGGCTCTTCTCCAAGACTCCCCTGACTTTTACTGCGTACGGGCCCATACCAGTGACCCCGTGTCCCCTGACCAGCCAGACCCTTCCCCTGCAGCCCAGCTCCTCACATGACCACACCAGTCATGTGACTGCCTGTCACTAGATGAGGAAGTAAGATGCGGGAAGAGGATGGGTCCGGATTTCGTCAGGAGTGGGAGCCCCAATCTGTCTTGTACCGTGTCACATCCCCTAGTCTCCCCCTCGCACCTCCATATAAGTTTTCCTGCCTGGAGGTGTGCATGGCATTGAAAAATCGGGAGACTTCACAAACACGACCCAAATGCTCTGCCCGAATGTGCAATGGTCTCTCAATGTAATTTTGAAACTCTTCTTCTGTGATCTCGTTGAGGTCTTGAGCAGTTTCTCTTCCGTTTTTCTCCAGCTAACTCCATGCTCTTGAGTGACTGACTCTGACTCTGTGTGGCTTTGCTCTTCAAGTTTATCTCTGCTCAGTCTCAATAACCCTACATTTGTTTGTGATGCAAATTTTGCCGTTTGCTCATAAATCCTTTGCTTATTTTCAGTAGCTTTAGGTATGGTTTTTCAGTGCTTCAGGTCTCCTGCCTGTGTTTTCAGGGTTTGTAGCAGTACTCTGGTGGTCACTCGGTACAGCAAAATAAAACGCTGAGCGTGACGTTCCCCCCCCAACATGACGCAATCACACGGGTCTTTTATTACGAGCTTTGTGACTGCACACCGCCACCAAGGGCCCCTTCTGCCTGTTCTCCTACCGCTCTGCTCTCCAATCGATGGATCGAGCTCTCTTCTCCGGCCTGTTTTTTAAACGCGGCTCTAATTGCACTTTTTAGTCACTTCCTGTTTCGCGTTTGCCTGACTGGGTTCTGGCCACGCAGAGGGTTTCGTACAGAAGAGCGGAAAATGCAGTTCAAAGCCCGACGCTGATGTGCCCTCAGTTACTTTCGTTCTGCTTGCTATATCTGTGATGGATTTTGAACCGTTTAAAGCCTTCAGTGAATGCCTGTAATGAAGATTGGTTGTATGTTGGTCTGTTGAAACATTGTATAGTGTTAACCTTAATGGCTACCACCGGGGGGCTGGGGGGGATTGTGGTGTCAATAAAGAGCACTGAAGGACCATTCTCAGAAAAGATTATCAACAGCTTTTTTTACACCTGATTTTAGGTAGGAATTGATTAGGCCTACATTTCCTGACTTATTAAAAGAAAATGACAATATTGCTCTAAATAGCAATTCAGGACTACAATGAAGCCAGCCCACAGTATCCCAGTATCTCTTTTATACCTTTATAGCCATAACAGAAGAACAAACATAATAGTAACTTAAATTGGTTAAATTGGGATTTTGGAGGTATTCTTAAGATGGGATTTATGCAATTATAAAATGAAAACAAAGAAAATAGTGTAGAAATATTTTTAGTAAATACAATATTACTTGCGTTATGGGTGTTCAGCATATGCAATATACCAGAATATACAAGTACTTGCATGAGGAATTTATTTAGCTATTTCCATAACTTGGATGGGTCAAAGTTAAATGCATAACGAAGATTGAACAAAATAACATAAACATAACAGCACATGGGACATCATTTCCAACATCATTTCTTTTTTGCTGTTTACATCTTAACAAAAAATGTTTTTCATTTCTTCTCTAGGCTCATGTTTCTATTTCTCTAATATTTATTTATCTCATATCTAAATGTCTCTCGTATACTGCCAAAGTAAACGGAAAATGAAATGATTTCAGAAAGTACTGGCTTGGACTAAAGGCCTCTACACCGCACGCATGTGGCCTTGCACATAAGCGGCAGGTAGAACCAGCACCGCGCGATGTCTGTTTGTCTACACCGACTGTTTGCTTTGCCCTGTCCAGTGGGGTTTCCAATAAGCTACATTTTCTGTGCGGTTGTATTTTGCTTAATTCACACAGAAGATATAATTTGAGTACATAAATTCTGAAATGAGTAGCAATTTTCCAGCTCGCAAACCGTGGCGGCACTTCTCCCACAGCACTTCTAGCCTAGGCCAGGTTTTTTGATCAGCAATTCTGTTGTGTATTTTCAAAAATCACCACGCCCCTTTCACAAAATCACATGGAGAAACCTCTGATTTTTTTTAAAGGATTTAATTTTATTCATTTTCTGCCAGGACAATACTAAAATGAAAAGGAATGTACGCCCTTTTGTTGTTTTAGCTGGTTTTTTTAAGTTTTGTTTTTTTTACACACATGCCGTTCTCCACTGGTACAACAAGGAACAAAGAATGCAGTTTACATTGGATCCTATGTACCCAGCATTATAGTGCAAATGTATTTGTATAGGCGCGTGTCAAGCAACAAGCTCAGAATACAAGAATGGAGGCGTAACACAATGCTGTGCTGCGGCAGGCCCACACCAGGTTCACACCTGATCCGCCGCACATTCACTCCTCGTGTAGACCTAACTCCTCATCAAGCCTTTACTTTGGCTTCACTTTACTGACAGATGTAGTAAGAAAATAGCCTACACGGCAATGCTGTTGCTCGCACTCGTCCGGAGAGCGATATTATTTGACTGCATCGTTTTCCTGCATGGAGCAAGCGCGTGATTGGCTGAAATGGAATAAAAAACAAGTATAACTATCGCAGAGTTACGCCTTTCAGATGTTGTACACATCCATATGGCAGTAACCGTTGAACCTTTGTTTCTTGTCATTGGAGTGCGTTCTTACAATGTACAAATGCTCAGAGCGGAGGAAAACATTAGCATTTTTTTGATTTATTTTTATTTTTTATAAATACTCGGAACACTTTGAGCAGTGCAACAGCTTTCACCTCAGTCCAAACTTAGCAAAACAACCCGATATTAAACGGTTAATTTTACATCTCAATGGTTACATAGTTCAGAACAGTCGCTGCTCAGCCTGCAGACACTCAACAGCTGTGCTAATTTACAACTTACGATAATTGCTGCGCGTCCCAGTTAAGTAGTGACAAGTGAATACACGTCTTCGGAAGCGCTTGCCTACTCCTCCGCGCAGGCCGAGGTGATGTCTCTGTTGGGTCATTGAGAATTTCACCAACCTCCATTATCCACAGAATGTAGAGAAATAATGACTCTGCAGGGAACATGCTTCGAGTTACTGCGTGTTTAAAAAGAGGTCGGTAAATTGGGGTAGCTGCATCTCCCTCTGGTGTGCAGAGGTGGAATTGCGATTTGTCATCAACCTGTGCTTGATTGTCGACCTTATACAGTCTATGTTGTCAACCCACAGACTTGTGGTTTAATGGCAAGTGATGGTAAGACTTGAGGAATATTTGAACTACTTGATGCTGTGCTTTCCATTCAGTTATACAGCTAGGGCCTATATATTGATGGTTAAGAGTATTATTGGAATGTACAATAGATAGGACCCAACTCATACATACTTAAGTGATACTCTATTTTCTTTATGTCTTTCTTGTCTTAATTGCTGGCATTAATGCTTTTTTGACTACCCTCCTATACCCTTTTAATAAAAGTGTTGACACAAGGAGTAGTATTTTCTTTCCTTCTGTACATTTCAGAAATGCAATTTGATTACTTAATTTGACAATACTAGTTGTTGAGGCAGATGGCTTATTCTCAAAACCGTATAGAATTTGCCTGCGGCATTGTCAAATTCCAAGGTCAAATTTCTACCATTTAAACATTTTCAATAAAGTCGTCTTGTCATTCGCTGTAATTTGTTTCAGCTGGAATGATTTCAGGTATATTTCTTTCTTAGTATTTTTTTCTTCCTTGGGAATTTGGATCAAACACTGCAGGCAAAACATGCTGGCCTGTTGTTGTCTCAGATGGGACATGACAGATCTCATTGCTTTGTAATAGTTTTGGCTTTTGTGTCTCAGATTTGAATGAATGGTCCCTTTAATTTTTACTTGATTGATTGCCTTGTTCCTCACACCTGGTTATTCCGGTTTGGCGGCTCTAGTGTTAAAATGGGAGTTAAGAAGGAAGATGTGTGTGTGTGTGTGTGCGTGCTAATGCTAGTCCCCTCTCTTCCAGGCGTGGACATCGAGGCGGCCCGTAAGGAGGAGGAGCGGGTCATGCTAAGGGACGCGCGGCAGTGGTTGAACAGCGGCCTGATCAGCGACGTGCGGCACACCAAGTCCGGCGGCACAGCGCTGCATGTTGCTGCCGCCAAGGGCTACTCTGAGGTTTTAAAGTGAGTCCACCCTAACTCCCCCACCCACTACTACTGACAGTCTCTTCATCCTCAAAGTACTGCCCCATCTCCCTTATCAGTACTGATCACAATCGCAAAACGCATCAGTGCAGAGTGGATGTATCCGTGGGTCTGTCCGAGTTCCGCGTGTTCAGGCTGACCGCGGTTTTCATAGCAGATTTGTAAGCTGTAGTCACCATTATCACCCTTCTCATTGTAATGGCCTCTGCTCCTATACTGAGGCCTCACCACTGAGTTAAGGGACTGTCCCGCCCTTTCCAACTTCCTCTGGGCACCCAGCCAGAAGCCCTTATTATAGCATATGTGTAGTTAAACAGGACTGAAAGCACTACTGAATTAGATGCAACATATTTGTAAGGTACTCTGAAGCATGTTACCCGTGTAACACATAAAATGCTATAAATATTATTGCATATTTCTTGCACTTTATCTGCTCTGTACTTTCACAGCTCCATCTGTGTGTCTTTGTGTGCCTGAATTTGCATGTGTGCTGTGTGCGTGCTCATTTGTACACATGATCGTACGTGTCCGTGCAAGTACATGCGTACGTCTCACCTTGTATGTTTATGCCCGTGGTGGAGTGCATGTCTGTGTGCACGCACGCGTATGTGCGAGTGGTTGGGAATGAGCGCAGGCGGGGTTAAAGGACACCGAACTCCAGTTGCTAAATCACCCTGATGCTATTTCTGTTCTCTCCCCATGTTTGTGTCCAGGCTTTTAATCCAGGCGGGGTATGATGTAAATATTAAAGATTACGACGGCTGGACTCCGCTCCACGCTGCTGCGCACTGGGGAAAAGAGGAGTCCTGCCGCATCCTGGTAGACAACCTGTGTGACATGGATGCCATCAACAAAGTGGTACGTCCACCCTTTCACCCTGTCGGTTTAGGATCATCATTCCGTGTGCTTGATGCTAAGAGAGCATTTGATGGTAGTCTGTTATAGTGGGTGGTCATCCATGTTCTCTTTCAGGGCCAAACAGCCTTTGATGTAGCGGATGAAGATGTCCTTGGTTACTTAGAAGAATTGCAAAAGAAGCAAAACCTGGTAAACCTCTTTGTTTTTGTAACATGGTGGCTGGCAGGGAATGACATTAACTTTTTAGCCCACTGGCCAGAGTGGCTTGCGGATTCTAAGGATCACCAGCCATTTTCAACATTTTACCAGCCACATTACCTTTTACAATATAACACAACCTGGTTGGTTACTGGCCAAAGTGGCTGCTAGAGTAAAAATTTTACCAGCCACAATCAAAATTTTACCAGTATGTGGCTGGTGTTAATTTCACACCCTGGTGTCTGGACAGGGGGGAATTAAATGAAAATGAATCAGTTTTGTACAGAAATATGTAGCTTCTGCCCTAGCGCCGAGCGCTTGCCTATTTAATTTGTCAGGTCACCGACCTGAAAAGGGCCCACCCCTCCTGTGTAGAAGCTGTAGCCGGTTTTACAGGTGCTTTGTCTTTGTCTTCCAGCTTGTGAGTGAGAAGCGGGATGTGAAGAAGTCTCCTCTGATCGAAACCACAACTACGGCGGACAACAACCAATTACTGAAGCCCCTTAAGAGGCAAGTTGGTGGCGGGGTGGCGAATGTCCCTAGAATTACGTGCTGCAACGCTATGTTTATGAATTTGGTCCTTTTGTCAAGGGTCTGTCACAGTGCTCGCCTGAACTTCCCTGGCTTTGTTAGTGGCCGCCAGTTTTTGGAAGCGCCGTATTAAGAGTTTTGTGGCGGATGAGAGCGAGGTCCTCCGCCCACCGGGCCCTGTGCACTTCCGATCCGTTCTTTACTTTACTTCCATGCTGTGGGCCGTGGGTAAACTGGACCCTCCCCCTGTCTCTCCCAGCGAGGAGACGGTCCTGCTGGTGCCAGAGAAGATCGCGCCCAGGATCGAGTCCCTGGAGCAAGAGAAGGCGGACGAAGAGGAGGAGGAGGAGGGGAAGAAGGACGAGTCAAGCTGCTCCAGCGAGGAGGAAGAGGAGGAGGACTCTGAGTCCGAGACCGAAGCAGGTACAAACAGAAGCAAGGGGGAAACACGACAGTGTTGTATAATAGTTAAGGAATTGGGCTTGTAACTGAATGGTTGCAGGTTCGATTCTCAACTGCCGCGCCGTTGTACTCTTGAGAAAGGTACTTAACCTGAATTGCAGAAATGCTGAAGTTATGTACGGTTGTGCTCAAATAAATAGCAGTGCGTTAAAAAAGTGAATAAAGTGCAAATATATATATATATATATATATATAGCTTTTAGTTCCATATTTCAAATGTAGTGGAAACATTACACATTCAATTCCAAATCAAAGCATTAACAAATTTTATCAAGTCTGCGTTATTCTTTTACAGGAAGCAAAGAAAAGGAATATTAATCTGTTCCAAAAAATATTTGTGTCAACATTTTTCTCTTCAAACTCAAACACTTACTGTATAAACTGAAGAAATCTTTCACGATTTAACTTCGCTTTAAATTACTGAAGAATCACAGAATGAATGAATTCTCTAATTAAACTCCACACTGCTATTATTTTGAACACGCCCCTTTCAATGAATGAGTCAATTACTCAGAACAAGCAGCGTGCATGTCATGACAGTTGGGTCTGTTGTTTTTCTATTACACTACTACATCTCCAAGTAAATTATTTGCCATGCAGAAATATCACTACTACTAATAACAGTGGTTCATTAGGTTACGGATATTGTACTGCTATTTTTTTGAACAAAAATGTAAGTCGCCCTGCACAAGAGCGTCTACTAAATGCATGCAGTGTAGTGGGGCACTCTAATTCAATGCTTAGGCTGCATGGCATGTCCTCCTGCCATTGGTCAGAACCCCTTGTGGGAAGGTAGGCTGCCTTTCTACCACACAAAAGAGACTGCAGATAGACTGTCAGCCAAGAAGAGGTCAATCCTTTATAGTCAGATAACAGCAGGTGGTTGAAAAGAGGAAGGTAAGAAGGTGAGATGGGAACTAGAGAGCTAAAATCAAGCATAGTCAAAACAATAGAAAACAAGGAAGTAGAGTCTTGCAGGGCTTTGTGCAAAATTAAATGAAAAGGTTCAAACGTGAAAACAAGGTATAAAGGAGGAACCCAGCTAGGCTAATTCCGCCTCCCGTCCTCATGAATAAGCACAATTTAGTTCCAAACCCAAGAAGCACCGTGTACCCAATAAACTGAGCACAAAGAAAAGGCAGGGACGAAGAGAGCCCAGCAGGTGAAATACCAGGGCCCTTTTCCTAGTAGCTGGCATAACCGAGCTAGCTGGCTAACTGCGCCGAGTAAAACCCAGAGCAGTGTTTTCGTTCGTTCCTGTGTTCCATATTCGGGGGGTTTCCAGGTTGTACTCAGCACAGTTAGCTGGCAAATATGAGTTATCCACGTACGGGGAAAGAGGCCCAGGTGTAGATTCCGTCCGAATTATCCACTCCAGCATGCAAAGCCGCAGTGCGTGGCTGTCTCCCATTTGAACTAGTGTGCTCTGTGTGGGGGAATCTGCTACAGCACTTAGACAAGTGTGGGCGGTGTCCATGGAAATGCACATTTTGAATACATTTAAGTAGTTGACCTCTTGATCCATCCCAGGCTACACAGATTGTGTAGCGATAGGAAATGTTTTGCGGGTAGAGTGTGAGTGAGTGGAATGCGTGGGTTTTGAATATTGGAATGCAGGCTACTTGGAAGATTTCATATTTTGTCTGTTTTCAAATTTAAAATTAACCCCCAGGGAAAGTGTTTTGGAGGGGCCAAGCACCTAGACAAGATTCTACGTCCAACCAAGCAGTCACTCTGGGTTTTATTTCTGGTAGAGCCACCCTAGGAGCCCGTTTTGAGGAGCGTGTCTCAAATGCAGTGACCGTTCCGGTATAAAAGGCTGTTCGTATGTAACGTGTGTGCATGTCTCCCTGCCTATTCCAGATAAGAACAAGCCCTCCGCCCCCACGAGCAGCGCAAACAGCACGACCCCGGCGCCAGTCAGCGTCACCGTGTCCTCCCCAACCACCCCCACCAACCAGGTGACCCCCACATCGCCTGTCAAGAAGGTACGGCCATGACCCTGCCCCTCCCCAATCAGCCAAAGTCATTCTGGGCCCTTCACCAATTGGTTCAAACGTCCTGCGATTTGCCCCCTGCAGACACCTATAGCCCTTTGTTCAGAAACAGTCACATTGCCAATATTCTGGTCTTGATTTGATTCTGGGGGGTGGGGTCTGGGGGAAATGACTTCACTCAATTGTCATAGAACCATGGCCTCTGCTGTGTTTCTGTCCTCTCTCAAAACAGATGTGTTAAAAACAACACATTACGTGTCATTTTTTAACACACCTCCAGGTCTAGTTAAGGTTTTCAGGACAACACATTTTGCCTTACTTTTCAACATAGTCTGTCTCCCTTTTTAACACACAAATTGTGTAATTTGACACAAAATGCATTTAAAGTAACACAAGAGTAGTAAAAAAAAAAAAAGTAAGATGTGTGATGGATATCAACACATCCTTTTGAGAGTGTAGATAATTAAGGTATATAAGGTTAGGATACTGGTTAGTCAATAGCTCAAATCTGCTGTGCCTGTCATTGCTAAAGACTAGTTTCACATTTATTCAAAATTATATTTATGTTCAAGGTCATAAGTGTTATTTTGAGTATCGTATGAATGCTAACACAGATTTTGTTGTTGTTGGCTTTCAACTGTCACACAGCTTTGGAGTATAGTTACATAAAGCAGACTAATTGGGTTCTGGTGGGACTGACTGTGACAGCAGTTGTATGGGTGGTGGTGTTCCTGGAAGCGCGGAGCGAAGCTGTCCTCGGAACCTCGGAGGAGGAGCCAAAATGGACGGAACGGGAATTTGAGCAAATCGCATTTCCCCCTCCCCAGCGCCCGGTCCGCCCTGTTCCCTTTGCAGCTGCTGCCACCTAGTGGAGGAACTGGGCACGGCAGCCACGAGAAATGACAATTGGATTCTATGTAGTTAGTAGCACTTATCATTAAGGATACTCAACAAAATGCCTCCCTGGCATATAAGGAACCACAATTATACAAAAAATACACTGACCTTTTCTTATAAGAATGGCTTATAAGAGAAAGCTGCTTAAAATGGTAATATTTATACCATTCTCCTGATTACACTTCCTGATGGCTGTGAGCCACGTCCATTTGAGTGCAGTGACCCCTTGTGCGTCAGAGAAGTGCACTTCTCCAAAGGCAGTTTCCCGAGGGATATAAAGCAACTGCCTTTCTTTTCCATAGTGCAACAGGGCTAATTTTGTGTCCCCATTTGAAGCAAAGTACACTCATCACGCTTGATGTCTGCTTAGTTTCATCTACTGGTTCAACCCTGGCGATCGTGTGCTACGATGTTTTGACAAATGCAGCTGTCGGGGTCACGCAGTTTCCAGTTGTGATCCGACTGTAATTCAACCAGTTGCAGTTTTTCTGTAGCAAAGATTGTGTAGTGTGTTGTGAGCCAAAAGCTGCTGCACCTCTCAGTCCTTCCTTCTCCCTCTTCCCTCCTCCCTCTCCTTCTCTTTCTCTGTCCCTTGAAGTGTGTTATATCTCTGCTGCTGCTCTCTACTTGTTGTCCTGTCTGTCTCCATCCCTTTCTCATCACTGGTCTCGTCTCGATTGGTTTAGTCTGATATTATTGCTCCTTTCGTGGCTGCGACGGGGGCCGAGCGATCCTGCACTATGGCGTCAGGGCTTGCGCAAAACTGGCATTTCTCTTGTGCCCAAAAAACCGATGGTGAGACATTGGCGTGCCCCTGAGTTGCACCCCTCCCCCCCTCTTCCAATCCCGTCCCGTCAACTGCCGCTCAAAATAACCGCCTTGACCGCTCCCAAGACCACACTAACTTGAACGTCTTTCTGCTCACAGGTTTTCTGCATGGTCCGATTAACACGTTGACCAGATGTCATTGACCCGTTCATTAGTTTGTCGCTTGTGTGCTTTTGCAGAAGATGAATGCTTCTCTGTGGAGATATGAATGTTTTAGAGTTGTCTGTTTTCACTGTAACCATTACAATGTGCCCTTAAGCCATTTGCAGCGCTAACATAATGTCCTTCAGATATACTATTGCTACTAAGCATAGAGGTGAAAGTGTTAGTTGTTCACACTATTTGTTTTTTGGTAGTATTTTAAGTATACTACTTGTACTTTTTTAATTGATGTCATTGTCTAGTTTTCAATTGAGGGGACGACAAACAAGATGTATAAAAAAAAAAAAAGAAAAAAAAAAAAGGTTTCTGGTGGAACTGTGGCTCTCCAGCTTTCTTTCTGAGCATGACTTCAGGTCTTGCAATCCCCTATCCTGATGCAGAGTGAGGGTCTCCTCAAACATACATTCCCATCATGTCATTTTGCAGTCCCTCACAGGACCCGATATCGACAGCGTTGGGCTTCTCAATCCAGTGACTGCACCACTCGCGATTAGTCTCAAGTGAGGTTTCAAAAGAAGCTTTTAAGTTTGAGCTCCCTCGTTACCATTGACAACAATGTCCCACCCTCCTTTTCAGCAGGCTCCTCCCACCGGAAAGGTGTCCCCCAAAGAGGACGACCGGAAGGACGAGTCGCCGTCCTCCTGGCGCCTGGGACTACGGAAGACGGGCAGCTACGGGGCGCTGCCGGAGATCACGGCCACCAAGGAGGCCCTGAAGGAGAAGGACACGTCTGGCGTGATGCGCTCTGCCTCCAGCCCCCGCCTGTCCTCCACCCTGGACAACAAGGATAAGGACAAGGTCAGAGGTCACTCCTTATGGGATGCACTTTCCTGTACAGATTTCAGTTTTTCATATCATAATGGCAGGTATGCCACCCACCGAGTTACGGGTTGGAGAGGTGTAGGCAGAGACCTATACCTATGCAGGCATATGCAGAGACCTATACAGCACTGAGAGTTTGGCACTTTTCAGGGTTTCCCACAGTAATATCTAAAATGAATATTAGACCAGAAAATACTATAATTACTAGGTGTTCTCAAAACAGCAGATTTATTTACTTCGGATATACTCTTATGTATGGTCCAGTGAGTCCACCCAACTCGCTGAAGAAAGTTATCATAAATCTATAGTCGCTAAGTGCTGTAGAAGTAGTTTACCACTGTGATTTAATTGCATTTTATGCATATTCATTCCGCAGGAGAAGGAGAAGAACACACGGCTCGCCTACGTCGCGCCCACAATCCCCTCCCGGAGGTTCGCCAGTACGTCGGACGTGGACGAGAAGGAGAACAGGTGAAGACTAGCGCCGCGTGGGGTATCCTGGCTAATGGGTAACGCTGTGGGGGTACGCGGCGTCCACTCACACTGATCCAGGATCAGCTAATCTTACCCCTAGCCAGCTTATGATAAAAGCTCAGACTGATCCAGGATAAGATAATTTTACCCATAGCCAGTTTATGATAAAAGCTCAGACTGATCCAGGATAAAATAATCTTACCCATAGCCAGTTTATGATAAAAGCTCAGACTGATCCAGGGTAAGATAATCTTACCCATAGCCAGTTTATGATAAAAGCTGAACTGGGCTTAAATTGCAGACCTTGGACGCAGTAAATGTTCCCGCACTTCTGGGCCTTGTAAGACACTGAAGGCATGAAGGGGTATGCTAGGGTTCGGCTTTGGTTGAGAATGATAATACCCCTCAGGAGGGGGAAAAAAAACAATCGGGAGGTAAAGAGGTAAAATGCAGCTTTCAGCTCGTGTCACTTGCGTTGCTATCAGTAGTTTTTCTGGAGTCCCTCTTTAAAGGAAATTGCCCAGTATACCCATAGACTGCAGGTACACCTTTATGCTTTAAATATTGTTTATTTTGAAGGACGTCAGCTTAAACTGGAGCAAAGACTGGCCCCTCTCGAATGGCTAAGCTATTGGATAAAATCTATTAGTGTCTCAGAGGCAAAGTTAACTTAAACTTCAGCTAAGGAGTGTAAATAAGGTTTATACATTTATACAAAGCGTTGGCCATTTTAATCCATTTCAGCAGGAGCACAAATCATTACCCTCCCGAAGTTAGAGGAGGAGGTCCACTCACGTTAATGTTAGTGAAGGATAAGGACCAAGCCCATTGCAGTTATAGATCACTGAAGTGAGCCAGTAATTGCTCTCACTGCCGTTATCTCTTAGCGTTAAGGAGTGATTTGAGACTCTGAGACCAGGAGGGACGGATGGAGCCCTGGTGCTATTGTAGATTGTGTTCCCCAGGGATTCTGCTGCTAGCCTGGTGCGCAGCGGCTCCTACACCAGGAGGCGCTGGGACGACGATGCCAAGAACACCGATGGAAGCGCCTCCCAGAACAAAACGCCCAGCTACCAGCGCAGGTTTGCTCCTCTCGGCTCCGCGTCGCCCGCGCGCTACACGCGGCGGCCGGTTTGCTCTAGCGCCGGCCCGCCTTTGTTCCTCAGCTACCGCTTCTTTGGCGGAACTTGGCGCATCACCGCTTCACGGTCATTCCAGCCTCATGGCGCCTCACGACATTTCAGGCCGTAGGTTTTCACGGACATAAATAACATAGAGCTAACCGTTCATTTGTGTCCCGTCTGCGAAATGGCTTTTTACCTCATGTCTTTAGTTCTGTTCCTCACGCTCCCGTGAGAAGCACACCAGTGCCCATGGTAAATGCTCACGTCACCATAGGCAGAGGTGGAAAGTCCTGGTTCAGAAAGGAAAAGACCTCTCCAGTATTTTGTTCCAATCACCTGGATCTGCTAATTAGCACAATTCTTCAACCTGATGGTAGAACTAATTAGTGAAATCAGCTGGCTGAGTTCACTGGTGGAAGAAACACTTGGCAGGACTTTTACTTTCTGACCCCTGGACTTTCCACCTCTGACCGTAGGTTTGTGCCGGAGCTTATGTATCGCTGCAAAGCGAGCTGCAAAGCGCTTCAGTTTCATCACGTTCCGTGTCTCTCCCGTGACCGAGCTGGCTCCTGCCTCATTTCTATTCCCCCGCCAACTCCTGCGCCGTAGACAGCGATGGCAGAAGCCTAGTGGTGAAGGGAGCTGGGCTCGTAACCAGAACGTTGCCGGTTTAGCTCTTCAATGGGGCAAAGATACATTCGTAAAGTGGAAGCCATCATGGATGTTTACCAAGTAATACATAGTGAGTCATCATGGATATTTACTAAATAATAAATGATTAATGAGTACTGAACTGCCCAAGATGATTGGCCCCATAGTGCCTCCCGAACCGTTCAGATCCTTGCTGTTCACATGGCCATGACAGCCAACAAGAAATGAAGGCAGGAGCCAAGAGGACGGAGTAGTTTTGTGTCTAGTCCTAAGTGTGTGCCAAGTTTGTGCGTGCGTGCTTGTGTGTGTGTGTGTCTGTGTGTGTTAACACGCTTCTCTCGCCCGCCGCGCATGCCAGCACGTCCCACTCGCTAGCGATAGGGCGGAGCAGCAGCGCTCGAGACGTGCCGGCAAAGTCCTCGTCCGCCACCAGCTTGGACCCTAATGCCTGTAACACTAAACCATGGCAATCGCCTTCATTCCAGTACCAGTCTTACAGCATCTATAGAAGGTATTGGCTCAACAGCATCTGCTAGCTCCTGTTCTTTGCCACACGCTTAGCTTTTTTGTGATATACTTATTTATTTAATGCCATATGTGTTTCTTCTATGTAATAGTTTATTTAATGTAAAAGCTTGCTTTGTAAATGCATTCTCCCTGTAGTAATGCGTGTATGTTTAACTTTGCAGTGAAAATATTTGAGCATACGGTACAGAAAGTTTATCTTGAGCGTTTCTCCCTCTGCCTCCCTCTCTCTCTTCTCGCCCTCTTCTCCCTCTCTCTTCACCCTTTCTTTCCTCCATCCCTCCCTCTCGTTCCGTGTCTCTGACCATCGTGTTGTGCCCCCTCAGCGGCTCGTTTGGCAGGAAGTTCGACGACGCCCCCAGCTCCGGCGTCACCTCCACCTCCTCCACCACCACCACCACCTCCTCCATTACCTCGCCATCTGGCCAACGGAGCTTGCTGTCCGGCTCCGGCCCCGGCTCCACCTCCTCCACCCGCACCGGCTCCTCCAGCATCACCAGCAGGTACGCACGGTTTCCGCGAGGAAATGAAGCGATCGCGGGTTCCAATCCCCTGCTGTTACTGCGGTACAAACGGACGACGCGTCAAACGTAAGCCTTGTTAGTTACCCCGGCAAGGGTGCGTGGTAAGCAAATGAGATGCTATCCAAGCTTAGCTTTCACTTCAGCCATTGCTACTAGTTTCCCACATTGTTACTCAACTTTGAAACGCAAATTGGGGAAAGAAAAGTCTTTTACTTTTACGGAGTGCATGGCTAAAAATACTTGTCCGTCAGCTCCCTAATTGGACAGAATAAGCTAAGGGCATTTATTTGGATCCCCCTGCCCCTGTGAAGGCCCCAGGGTCTGGAATATAATCCTGACTGCAGCCTACTAGTAGCCTTGCAGGGGGACTCATAATTCGCCATAGCGTTGCCCTGGGAGGGCTTCGGTCAGAAGGCATTTCCAGCCTGGCCATGCATTAGGGACTCTTTTGTCCAGCCAATCGGCTCCTTGCAATGTCTTTAAATAAATTTGAATGAATATTTTTCCCAAAACTTCTGGACCAAAACGATCATTGTTTCACGAACTGCTGCGCGTAATGAAATTTATGATCACAAAAAATTGACCCATGAGGTGTTCTTTGGTTGTTAAATCACCTTGGTGTTCCACATTGAATTCAGTGGGCAACAAGCTCTTTTGTGCTCAACATGCACAGTAGAGGCTATTTCCTGTTGCTAGGCTTCACCACCTGGCCCCTCCTTCCCCCTCCCGTTCCTGTGTAGGCTCTATTGTTTGACCCACGGTGAAAAGAATGGCTGCGCTTGTTTCAGAGGACATGCGTTTACCTGAACCCTCCCAAATAGTCACAGTTGCGGCTGGCGTCGGCCTACAAATAGGATTGGCGTTGAGAATAAGTAAAGCCATGTTTAAAGTGGTCGTTCATTTTCTTCAGATTTATATCTATATATATTTTTTTCGATTATTTCATCCATAGTGTATGTTTTTGATTAGCCCAGATAGTCTTTGTCTGTGATGAAGGATTTTTTAGACACCGACAGATGTTTGACAACTTGAGGGCTTTACAATGGCTGGTATTGGGGCATTTGCAAGTTTGTGGTTTAAAGCAAGGGGCTACACTTAAAGTAACTCTGAAGTGGCTTGTACAGCACCGTTATGCCCCCAGAGGGCTGGGCCAGTCGAAAACACAAACTGTAACCGAAATGCCATCAGTAAAATCCCCATAAAGAGCGATATCCCTTTACAGTAACACAAGCAGCCTTAGCACAGCCTGTGTTTCTGTGATTGCCCTTTGTAAGCATCTGTATCTCCCACAGGTTCTGGACAGATGACAGTGCGGAGAAGGAATCTGCTGCAGTTATTCCTACGGTTATAAATACAGCATCTACTACCACCACTACGTCCACCACCAGCACTGTACTGTCCTCCGACGGCAGGGAGAGACGCAGGTTCGACAGACACTCGCGTAGAAGCACACACATTCAGGAATGCAGACAGACATGCACACAGATTCAGAAATGCAGACTGACAGACACACACAGATTCAGTCGTCTCCTCCTGAAACCTAGTAGAAAAAAGTATTTACATTTTTTGACATAATACAAATGTCTTGAATGGAAATAAACACAATTAAAAAAAATAAAATAAAATAAAAAAGTAAATAAAAAAATATATATCATTACTTGTATGATAAATATTATTTACTTTTATTGAATGTCCCTTGTAGCGTAGGTTTCAGCATAGTCTAATATATTCTTGATATTCTTGAGATTAAGACCAGAGACTCATGTCCCCTACACTGGACAAAAATGAATTGCTGGGTCTCCAGAGGATATGAATAGACATGTACGCGCACTCAAATTAATAGACGTGCAGACTGCAGAGACACACTCGCTTGGATGCATACACTCACCCAAACCGGCATGAACACACTCCCACACGCACACTCACATGAATGAACACGTACACACAGATTCGCTGGCCTACTCCGTAACCTGCACATCCTCCCAAACATACAAAATCTGGTTTACTTTATTGCAGGGCACAGTTCCAACAATAGCATCTAAAATCATACAAACTAGCGCAGCCTTTGTTCATAAACAACTTAAGTCATCCAGTGTCATGCAGCTGTTTTTTTCCCTCGTATACATGTAGATTGTATAAAGAGTGCATGTGTACATTTGCCATTTCTTTCATATTTGGCCTTTTAATAATGGTTTATTGTGGTCAAGAAAGTCACTGGTGAAGTGAGCCACCTGCTATGGAATTCTTTTCAGCTTTGACTGCACAATTTGTCCATATATGGGCTCTTGCAAAAGCTGACACAATTTCTCAAAAGCCACTAATGACTTTTGTATATGGCGTGAAATATGGTTTGTTCTCAAGCAGAGAAACGTTTCTTGGAAACTGAAGGAAAGTATTTGGGGGTCATTAGTTTAAGGTGTATGTCAGATTGTAGGCTGTTTCTGGGGCAAGTCCCAGTATTTGTAAACATTTGTTTTTGTCTTTGAGGATGAGCTGTATGCATGGGTATAAAGCTTTGGTTTTGATCTCAAGCCCTTCAGAACATGGCATCTTTTAGATTTAATGAAATTGCTTCTTCTGTCAGTTTTTTAAAATTTATTTTTATTTTTTGTAGGAGGTTTAAAATTCCCCAAGGATACGAGGGTGTTATCTGAGGATATATGCACTTTTAGCTTGGGGTAGAGCAACTAATTAGGGTCTAAAACTGTCTGTGTCTGTCTTTAAAAATCTTAAAAATGTTACCTTAAGTTGTGCTGTGCGTATTTTCATTGTCAGTGAGGGCTTTTAGTGTGTGGATAGGAAGAGCATTTAATAACTGGGAGGTTTTGGTATTTCTTATCAGTACACAGGTTAATCAAGATACAAAGCAAGATTTGGGCACCATTTCATAAAGTCCTTAAAGGCATAGTTCATCTGTGTTTGTCTTGCTTGGGCAGATCGTACCTCACTCCCGTCCGGGACGAAGAGTCAGAATCCCAGAGGAAAGCCCGGTCCCGGCAGGCGAGGCAGTCCAGACGGTCCACCCAGGCAAGCCCCTCCCACTCCCCTTTCCCCGCCCCTCCCACATCCACTCGTAGTGCAAATCCGCGAGATCACAATAACGGTCGTTGTTGTGTCTTTTGTATTCAGTCTAAATGAGCTGAGCCTTAGTGCTGCATCTTGGCGAGTGCATACCGTTTCCAGTACTTTGCAGACCTTCATGGGGAAATGCCTGTTTGTTTATAAGCAGCGGGAGATTGGGCAGTTCCTGTTCTTCTCCCCGCAGGATAACCGTTTCCAGGCTGCCTACAATGGCTGCACAGTAAAGACTAAAGGCGCTGAGCAGTGTGATCTCAGTCAGTCCGGTTATTAGATTATATGCTCTTTTATTGCATTAATTATGCATGTTTACTAGATGCATAAAACGGGAATGTGTTTTTCCACCCTGCGGTTTTCAGAGTTCTTGGCAAAGAAGCGGGCGAACGTTCTTTCCCTTTTTCTAAAGAAAACAGAACGTCCAGATGTGCTCTGAGGTCTTTTTCCTCCTCAAATCTGTCTGGAGAAAGTCGATATGGAGAGAAACATTTGCTTAAAGGGAACTTGGGGCTGTTTTTTGACAAATAATGAGCATTTTGTTGACGTCATGGTCTAATCGGGAGTCTGAACTTAACTTGAAGCGCCAAGCGTGCATCGAGTTCAAAGCCTAAACAAGGAAGATGGATAAATACTTGTTACATCCAGTGAAACGTTTTCCCTCGGTTTTGTTGCCGTACATGAACATCAGTCGGTCTGCATGAATTTCAGCAGTTAACCTCCAGATGTCCCTGTAGGCTAGGGTTGTGACGACCTCGCTCTGGCTGTAGTCCCGTCTCATCCGTTTGTGTCATCACAGTCGCATATAGACGTATTGAAGTTGGGGAAAAAACGGAAGTGCGCAAAAATCCTCGCTCTAATTGTCACGACTCGTATTAGGAAAGCTTGTTTTCATTTTACGTACCTCAAGCTTATGAATATACTGTGAACTGATCCGTTGCGTGATATTCTGTAGCCTAACCATTTGATTTAGCTCAATGTTGAACTTCATGACTGTGAAGTCAAGTAAATGGATACACTCCATTCATTACTGTCCAGAACACCTGAATGAAGCGAATTTACAAGAAATAAAACCTTGTTCCTGTGCTGAGTAAAATTAATTCACCTTGGCACCATGCGGAACGACAAACGATGTACTCCTATAAAATTGTATGCTCTACAGATTATTCAGTTTGATCAGAAGCTTCTACATTAAGCTAAGTTCCTGCCGCTACTTTAAAACAGTGCTTTTCTACAGACGTAGAGGATGATTGCCATCTTGTTTGGAACTAAGGTACATCGGTAATGTCAAAAAAAGCCTGCATTGATTGTCAGTAGAACCTGCCATATGCAGTTGCTGTTGCGCGCTAGCTCATGAATGCGTTAGCGATCCATTGCGGCACCGCGCTCGCCGCGCTGTCTGACTCTCTCTGAGCCCGTTGACTCGTGGCCTTGCAGGGCGTGACCCTGACGGACCTCCAGGAGGCCGAGAAGACCATCGGGCGGAGCCGCCCGATTCGAACCCGTGAAGAGGAGAAGGAGAAAGAGGAGAAGGAGAAACAGGACAAAGAGAAGCAGGAGGAGAAGAAGGAGGCGGAGACCAAGGAGGACGATTACAGGTCGCGCTACCGCAGTTTTGAAGAGGTCAGTGCCTGTCATTTTTTTGTTGTTGTTATTATCGTTTGTCCAACTTGTAATCGCTATAGTACATAGAATGAGTTTCAGCAACTTGAAAATCTGTTTCAGATCCTGTGCACAGTTATGTTCAGAATTATAGAATTTCATTGAATGCAGTACAATTTCAAAACTGTCAAATCGCTTAACTTGTAGACATATGAGAAAAGTTAAGTCCACAAGAAAACCGTTCTGGTTATGCTTTATTCTGGCTTCTGATTGGATCTCAGCGGTCACGGTCATCTCATGCCATGCTCAGGCTGCGAAAATACGGCACGGGAACCGTGTTACGATGCCGTTCTCCAGGACGAGCCGTTAACAGCATTGCGTTGTGCTCGTGCCTTACTGCCAATGGTGTGCTCTCACGGCACGGCCCCGTTCCCTCCTCAGACGTACCAGCGCTACCGGCCGTCCTCCACCTCCAGCGCCACCACGCCGGCCTCCACGGCCTCACTGTCCTCGTCCAGCAGCTCCCTCTACTCCTCCAGCTCCCTGAACAGGCCCAACAGCCTGACGGGCATCACCTCGGCCTACCCCAGCCAGGGCAGGACCTCGCGGGAGACCGAGAAAGGTCAGGCGAGACGTTTCGCAAACCCCGTTCATTAACACCTCCTCCGAATCACTGACAAACCCCAGTCTCTCAGGTCTCCACCCTCTCTGATCTCCACCTTCTCAGAGCTCCACCCTGTCTGATCTCCGCCTTCTCAGAGCTCCATCCTCTCTGATATCTGCCTTCTCAGAGCTCCACCCTCTCTGATCTCTGCCCTCTGAGCTCCGCCCTCTCTGATCTCCGCTCTCTCAGAGCTCCACCCTCTCTGATCTCCACCCTCTCTGATCTCCGCCCTCTCTGATCTCCACCGTTTCTGATCTCCGCCCTCTCAGAGCTCCGCCCTCTCTGATCTCCACCCTCTCTGATCTCTGCCCTCTGAGCTCCGGCCTGCCTATTGCAGTTTAAATTCACACAGGAAATCTTACAAGTAAAAAAGAAGGCTGTAACATGAAACTTTGTTTCTGTTCTTAATATGGGCTTATGGAATAATATTAAGCATGGAATTGGGCCTGGAGCTGTGTTCTAAAATTGAGAATTTAATATTGAGAGAACAAAATAGCATCAAAGCCCGTTTTACGGCGAAGTCTGTTTTGTTTGAACCGTGGCCAACTATCCATGTCTGCACATTGTCTATTTGGGCTTGCCTTGAAAAGTGGAAAGAGACAAGCTATGCTAAGCTACTTTGGACTGCTTGTTCAAGCTCCCTCTGCATTCACCACCCAAATATAATAAATACTTAAATAAAACAACCCACAAACTGCATAACCTAGTGTGAAATGTTGAACGTCACAAAGGATTGAAAACACACGTAGGGTGATGTTGAGAGAAAATAAACCCAAGTGCAGTCGTTTATTTTTGTTTTCTCGCTTTATGTAGTTTTTTTTTTTACATTTCCCTGGGGGTGTAATCTCAGCACTTACTGCCTTTTTCCCCCAGACATTTAGTCTGAAGCTACAGATAGTATTTCATATTCTATGATTATGATAAAACGGGACACATGTAATATGTCATTGCCTGCCACTGAATGCCGTGTAATGGCGGTGCCTATACGGCCAAACGGAGAGCTCATGAAGTGTGGGGGCTGAGATTCACTTTGCACCCTTTGTTCTGTGGAACCCCGATCCCTGGAGCAGAGCTCGACAAGAAGGAGGAGGAGAAGGAGGGCGAGGACAAGTCCCAACCCAGGTCCATACGGGACCGGCGCCGACCGCGCGAGAAGAGGCGCTCCACCGGGGTGTCCTTCTGGACTCAGGACGTAAGAGAATCGTGTGCGCGCACCTCCGCTGCACTCCTCTATCTCTCTCTCTCTCTCTCTATCTCTCTCTCCATTCTTTTGGTATTCCCTTCAGCCTGATAGTCCAATAATTGTCACCGATTGGACAGAGATTATTCACCTGGTACGTCATTTAAATCAGTCCCTGATTGGAGAGGAGGAATGAAAAGCAGCAGTACTACTGGCCCCGAGTGCTAGGTTAGAGTATCCCTGCTCTGCCCCTTCAGACCTGCTGTATTTGGACCGAGTGAGCCTCTGAGAGGGCTCCACTGTTGTACGTGTGGAAACACAGCCGCTCCGCTGTAGTTCAGGAGGCTGCGCTGTTGTATGTGTGGAAACACAGCCACTCCACTGTAGTTCAGGAGGCTGCGCTGTTGTAAGTGTGGAAACACAGCCGCTCCGCTGTAGTTCAGGATGGGTGCGCTGTTGTAAGTGTGGAAACACAGCCACTCCACTGTAGTTCAGGAGGGCTGCGCTGTTGTAAGTGTGGAAACACAGCCGCTCTGCTGTAGTTCAGGAGGCTGCGCTGTTGTAAGTGTGGAAACACAGCCGCTCCGCTGTAGTTCAGGAGGGCTGCGCTGTTGTACGTGTGGAAACACAGCCGCTCCGCTGTAGTTCAGGATGGGTGCGCTGTTGTAAGTGTGGAAACACAGCCGCTCCGCTGTAGTTCAGGAGGGCTGCGCTGTTGTAAGTGTGGAAACACAGCCGCTCCGCTGTAGTTCAGGAGGCTGCGCTGTTGTACGTGTGGAAACACAGCCGCTCCGCTGTAGTTCAGGAGGGCTGCGCTGTTGTACGTGTGGAAACACAGCCGCTCCGCTGTAGTTCAGGACGGCTGCGCTGTTGTAGGTGTGGAAACACAGCCGCTCCACTGTAGTTCAGGAGGCTGCGCTGTTGTATGTGTGGAAACACAGCCGCTCTGCTGTAGTTCAGGAGGGCTGCGCTGTTGTAAGTGTGGAAACACAGCCGCTCCGCTGTAGTTCAGGAGGGCTGCGCTGTTGTAGGTGTGGAAACACAGCCGCTCCGCTGTAGTTCAGGAGGGCTGCGCTGTTGTAGGTGTGGAAACACAGCCGCTCCGCTGTAGTTCAGGAGGTCTGCGCTGTTGTAAGTGTGGAAACACAGCCGCTCCGCTGTAGTTCAGGAGGGCTGCGCTGTTGTAAGTGTGGAAACACAGCCACTCCGCTGTAGTTCAGGAGGGCTGCGCTGTTGTATGTGTGGAAACACAGCTGCTCCGCTGTAGTTCAGGAGGCTGCGCTGTTGTAAGTGGAAACACAGCCGCTCTGCTGTAGATCAGGAGGCTGCGCTGTTGTATGTGTGGAAACACAGCCGCTCCGCTGTAGTTCCGGAGGTCTTTAGTACAGCAGGGGTTTGGCTGTTCTTTAAAGGAGGCCGGTGGCAGTGAGGCCAGCTTGGACCCAAAAGCACGTTTTCTTTCTGCCGGCCAAGCCTCACTTGAGAGGCTCGGTTGGTTTTCAGTCGCCGTGGAAACGCACCACACCAACATGAACCGAAGGTTTACAAGTGGGAGAAAGTAAACGCCCACTTATAGAGTTCTTCTGATTTAGCTTCCCTAACGAACATTAGCTTGTTAGCAGAAGTTTCCATCAATCCGGAAGCACTGTTTAAGTACGCCCACGCTTCCAGCAATAAATGTTAATTCACCATGCCTGGCGCTATGTACAGTCTTATATATCACACTCTTGTATACCTAGAATAAAATAATGTGATAAAAAGTGTTTTGGACATGTTTGTTATGCTAAGGTCAGTTTGTAGTTTATAGCTTGCATATCAGACCAAATTGTCTTGTAAAATTTCAGTTTTGAAGGCGTTTGAGGCATCATTCAGGCACCATTTGCAAAACCGATGCCTTGTCCTGATTATAGCCTGGCTAGTGCCAGGTTGCTCTCATTCAGCTTGACATGCAAAATGATTGAACGGTACCCTGTACAGTATACATAGCAAGTCATAACTGTTATCGTGTGGAAAAGATGTATTGGGTTTTAATGTGATTTAAGGGGGTCTCTGGCAGAACAGAAAGCCTGCAGACAGCGTAACCCTCACGGTGCTGCTCTGTTTAATACGCCGATGGTCTCAGGAACAAACCAAAGCTGTCAATGTGCAGCAGTGCCTGGGGTCCGATTGATCGGGTTCATGGGATGGTTGTGGGTCTGGTCGATGGTTCCTTAGTACTTCTTCAGTGGCTGTTTTCTAGGACAGCAGAGTGTAAAAAGTCTGCAATTTGAAATGATCACTTTTAGGATGTGATGGAAAACAAGTCTGAGGAAGTGTTTTTGCCTCATCTTTATCTTTATAAACGTATAATTTTTTTAGCACTCGTAAAAATATGGCCGAACAACGAGCCAATTTTTCAGTGGACATGGCTTATCACAAAAATGCTAATAATTCCACAACCGTTTGACATAAAGTTATGAGACTTATAATATAAGTATATAATCAAGATATCATTATTGTGGAAAAGCAAAATGTTACATTTTGAAGAACAAAATGTTTTTCTTTCTTTGGGAGCATAGTCACCGGTCTATATATGGTGTAAAATAAGTGTCAGGGAACACCTGAAATGTCCCTTTAGAAATCCCTTGACAGGGCAGAGGTGGACCAATCGCGGCTCCCTTGTTGTGTTTCAGAGCGACGAGAATGACCCGGATCAGCAGTCGGATTCGGAAGAGGGCGGCAACCGCGGCGAGCCTCAGGTAAGGCCACCAGCAGGCGAGATTTTGTCTCCCCAAGGTCTGTTTTCTCCGCTTCACCTTGTATAGTCGAGGGCAGGCAGTGAGTGGGCTTGGCGCTGCCCTCTGCTGTTTTGGAACGATTTTGTCCAGCGCAGAAAAGGGCTTTCGCAGCGCTGACTCCGGGTTAGTCATTCACCCTCTTTTGACCTTCCTGTAATTGTCACGACACCCAGAGCAAATGTTTGCTTTCCGAGGTGATCTCAAACACTGAAGTCAGAGCAGCCACAGCTCATTAAATGAACAGCTGGCAAGTGAGTTTCTTCATGTACCTTGCTCCATAATCAGTCCAAGATGGCATGATTCTGGCAGAGCAAGATTCCCCAACCATAAAGAATTCCATCCGGTTGACTTCTAAACATTTTGATTTTGTGTTCATGTACATTTCTTGCAAATGTATTTATTTTATTATTTGTTTTTGTCAAAAACAAATGCACTTGGTAACTACCACTGGAGATTACATTTATTTTTATAATTTTTTTCAAATTCGCTTTCCCTTGTTAGATAGTTTGCCCGCATGTTGCGTAATTGATTCCTCAGGGCTTTAATCTCGTAGGCTTTCTCTTGGGTTAATAAAGGGGATGTTAGTAGAAATTATTCAGCTTTCTAGGCCTATGCCCCCCCTCCACAGTATGTTTAAATCACTCTGCTCTTCTGGGCACCTGCTCATGGCATGAATGCAACATGTGCAGAGATAGAAGAATGATATGAAGCGTGAGCATCTGGATAGCTGGTCTTGATTCTCAGGGCTATTGGAGGCCCAGCTTTGGTGGGATGTAACAGGGTGGAATATGAAGGGGTCAAAATGTACCAACTGTGACCCTCTGCGATTATTGGGGGGGTGTTTGTTAAAAGTAAATCTGGAAGTTTCGGTTGGTTTCTTGGGGAAAAATAATTGTCATTGAAGTGCACCAAGGGTATTACTCTGCTCACCCAGCTGTGATTAGTTTATGTATTATTAATTTTCCTGGCATATTTAGTTCAGTATTAGTAAGTGAAATCCAAAGACGGTGGACACAACGCATGTAGCCCTTGCACAGGTTAAGATGTTCAATGTGAAATTCAGCTCGATTAAGCTGTTTTTGAGCATGTTTAACTTAGTGTGCCCCACACAACATTAAAAAAACGGTCTAAAAATGGTTTTGAGCATTCCTGTTGTCATTAATGGGCCAGTACCGGTCTCGCTCACCAGCAGAGTCTGTGAGCCCCGGTATAGAAATACAGGAGCTGTCAGTGAACATAAGCTCAGATGTTGGCTTTGACTCCCATGTGAAGCAGCACATTCCTTTGAAACCATCTTGAAAGAAATTGGATTAAACCGGCTGAATAGGTAGAGTGCTTTCATCTGCTCCGGGTGCGCCGTACTTTAAAAAATATATAAATAAAACACTCTGAGGCCAGAAGAGGCAGCTGTTCCTGGCATTCAGATTTCCTGGATGCTAAAGAGCCCAGCGTCCTGTAAGGCCGTTACAAGGGAGGTCTGGATTAAAAGCCCCGTAATTAGAGAAGACTCGTACGCTTACCCGCCTTCTCCGACCCTCGCGGCGAACGGAATGGCGGAAGGAGGCGGGGAGGCGGACATGGTCGTGCTCACGCCACCCCCTCCTGCCCGGAGCCCAACCCCACCCTTTGAGGCGGTCTGCCAGGCCGCGGCAGGCTGGGAAAGACCGGGGATCCTGGGGACGGTAGGCCGAGTCGCCGGAAGATTAAACATGAGAGAACCCTCAATGTGAACGGAGTATTGAAAAGGCTGACATTCTCCAGGCTTTTAGAATTCCAATGTTACTACTTACTGAAGGGAGACGGATGCATTTCATTTACCTGTTCTATTGTCTGCTTTTCCATTGTGACGTCACATCAACAGCACTTTTATTTTTTAGCAGGTTCATGAAGGGCATACTGTAGCTTCAGATCTCCCCACTTCGTGTTTGGATTTAGCTCATGCAATCTCCAGTTCAACTCCTTCCAGATCGGCGTACAAAACTTCCGACCGGTTCAAATGAAGCATGTCCGTGCCTGTTAGACAAGTAAAAATGGCGAAAATCGACGGGTCTTTTGTTAGTGCGCGATTAAGATCAAGCGTTCCGCCGCTGCATTGTGTCATTTCGTGTGGGATTCAGAACGGTTACGAGACCCTTACCGCGCAGAGACTGATGAGCGTTTGTTCTCAGGCATTCTTTTTTTTTTCCTAATTGAGCGCTGTTCTCACGTCGCCCGCAATCAGAGACCGCCTGTGTCTGATCCGCTCTGCATGTGGTCCGGCTTAACGGGCATTCTAAACATCCTAAATTATAATGCGCTAATTAATAATGCACGTTCCCCTGACGTAGCAGTCTAGACGGCTGAAAAGCTGCGCAATTTTTAAAAAATCTCACACACCCGCCTGCTTTGTTTTGTGAATTCGCCACCGAGCTTGAGAGGCATTGAAAATAATACCCTCTTTTGTTTTCTTTTTCAGAGTGACCGACTTTCAAGGTATGTGTGCTAGTCACCATTTTTCTGTAAATCTGCTGCCACTTAAAGGCTCAAGTTTTTTTATTTATTATGGTAAATGTGATTTTTGACGTCTGGGGATTGTAAAAATGACGTGGGTGAACTTTGGCGTGTTTGACAGGGGCGACTCTGGACTGACTAGCACTTCTTCTACTGAGCGATACGATCGCAGCTACAGCGAAGGCAGGAGGCCCTATCTGAGCAGACTGGAGAGGGACGACACCACTGATTACAAAAAGGTAACCGCCCTCACACCTTTCAACCAATCGGATCAAACCATCAAACTATAGGGCACCAAGAGGTGAAACTCTAATTACTTTATCTTTGCTTAGATATTTTGTGTATTTATATGTATATTTTTTATATTTTGTATAAAAATAAAATATTGTTGATGTGTAATTATGGTATCGGTGGTTGTGAAAGTGAACTGAACCGCAGTAAATATCTCACTCTTTACGTTTGACTTATTTTGCCCCGTGATCAAGATTGTTTGTTTTGTGTATAATGTAAGGTCCTATTGCCTTTTATCAACGTGGAAAATGTTACGGTATAACATGATGAGCCATGTCTGAAAAGGCTGCATGTTCTCCAAGCTTTATGAACAGATCCTAGCTGAAAACGAAAAGCTGAAGGCCCAGTTACGCGACACGGACCTGGAGCTGTCGGACTTGAAGCTACAGCTGGAAAAGGCGACGCAGGTCAGTATCCGGGAGGCAGCCATCGCAACTCAGATGTAGGGTAGCTATAAGATGGCTCTGTGCATTTATGTGTTGACTGTCGGCATGTCCAATTGGATCCCGCTTCACGCATTTCCTTTGGGGTCATTCACTGATATCTGTGGACTGACTGGTTTTTCAGCTCTGACTGGCCATGCAAATTAGATTGTGATGTCACAAGAGGAAAAACCCTAGATTCTCAAGCGCGTTTGCTTTGTGTTTCAGAGGCAGGAGAGATTCGCTGACCGTTCACAGCTGGAAATGGAAAAAAGGGTAATGACCTCCTCTCATACAGTTCTATATCATTAGCGTTACTAATGTATTACATCAGTAGTTACTTGTAAATGTACACATGGCGAAATGAGCTTCAGAAGCCTGAACGCTGAACTAAGCGCGTTCTTTGCCCCCCTACGAGCAAACGGGCTTTAAGAACCCTGCCGTCTATCATTGTGGAATCAAAACTAATGTCCTTGTCTCAGGCTGGCTCCATTAGCCAATTGTGTTGTAACAAACTGATTTATGTCTGAAGGTTACTGGCAAGACCCAATTTCAGCTGGGTGGTATGGTCTAACCTGAGTTTCTA
Organism: Synaphobranchus kaupii; assembly: GCA_029718625.1. NCBI lineage: Eukaryota > Metazoa > Chordata > Actinopteri > Anguilliformes > Synaphobranchidae > Synaphobranchus > Synaphobranchus kaupii. The sequence continues at coordinate 80,065,554 of CM056376.1, read as the reverse complement.
CAGCACGTTGCCTTCTGCTGCTGGCTGTCGATTCACAGTCTGCTCCTACTCTCTGGGGAGACCCCCCTCCTCCCATTCGTGACCCAAATCACATGCTCCTTCTTTCACCTGTTTGTTTAGTTCCTGTAGACAGTGTGTGTCCACCTCCAGGGAGTCGATAGTGGCAGTCTCTCGTCTGTGTGTGTGTGTGTGTGGGTGTGTGGGTGTGTCTGTGTGTGTGTGTGAGAGAGAGAGAGAGAGAGAGAGGAATATGTGAAGGAGGAATGTCATATCACATGCTCTGAGTAGTTTTGCACATGCTTTTCAGTTTTTTTAAAGTTTTTTTTAATATATATATATAAATACAGACACACCACCACCCTTCAGTTTGACTAGTCTTTCATTCACAAAACGTATTCTGTTGTTGGTGTGTAAACAAACGTCAGTTTTTTCAATTTTTATTAACAATCTGTTGAGTAGGGTTCACCTCCCCATTTCAATTCACTCCAAGCCATTCAGCTTTTGTCCTTAGCGAGTTTCTTTCATTCATCGTATTACTATGGTATTCTGTGGGCAGTTGATCCGGGGGGGGTGGGGGGGGGGGCTGTAGTCTCGTTTGTTTTCGAAGGCCTCCGTGTTCACACTTGAGCATTTGCCAAGCAACAATTGGTTAAACAAGTTTGTCCTCCCTTTGAATTTCCACCCACAATATCACGCCGCAGTGGTTTTGGCTTAGTTAGGCGGCCGTGTACGTGTTGAATAAATACCCTGCAATTTACATATTCTCCTGGACATTTTTGGGTTCACCTGGGCGTTTTAGGATATTTTTCTGTCGAGGTTCATTTACCTCTGTCCAGGAAGTCGGGTTTCACACGTCCCATAATGCGCCAATGCTGTCTTTTTTTGGGGTTGTGTCCACTGTATTGGCTGGACTTGCTTCACGGTCATGCTTGTGTTTCAGGCTGCACTTCTCTCCACCCCTCACCCTGTTTTCACCCGCGGTTCACACACTGCATCCATTATCCTCCACCGTAGTGATAGTACTGTGTTCCGTCATGACGGTTCTCACAACTGTTATCGCTGTTACTGTTGTATGTAAAATTACCTGTTGTGCTATATTAATAAAGTACTGCCATTACAGAATATTTTGCAGTGTTAACCAACTCAAAGCATAATTGGCATCGCAACACTGGAGGACTAGCGTTGACTGAATAGCGATTGAGTAGCAAATGCAGGAAATGGATGCAGTCTGGAAAGCTCTTTGGTTGTGTGATGCACAAGCTTGGCTTTTGTTCATGTCAGACGGTGTAAATGAATAATGAGTCACGTTATCCTCCCCTGCCCACAGGAAAGAAGAGCTCTAGAAAGGAAGATCTCTGAGATGGAGGAGGAACTAAAGGTACTGTGTGTGCGTGCGTGTGCGTGCGTGCGTGCTTGTGCGTGTGTTTTTGGGTGTGTGTGTGCCAGTGATTCATACATAGACTGTATATTTTTTATTCTGATGAGAAAACATTACCTTGTGATGTATGTTTTCGTTCGCAGTGTGAGAATTCAGTGTGTGGAAGAGCATTTAATAACTGGGAGGTTTTGGTTTTTCTTATCAGTACACAGGTTAATCCATGGCAAAGCAAGATATGGACCCCATTTCATAAAGTCCTGAAAGGCACCGCTCATTTTCTCGGGTTTTTGGGTATTATTTTACAGTTATAGTCCAGACAGTTTGAATGTACTATGACGGATATTTTAGACATTTATTCTATCAACCTGCCAGCGTTGCAATACCACATATAGAGCATTTGCAGGTTTGTGGTTTAAAACCAAGGAATTACACTAAACGTAATTCCTAAACAGCTTGTACACTTGTTTGCAGAGGCTGTAAATATGAATATAACGTCTCTGCATTTGAATGGATCTCTATGGGAATTGGGGGGTGGGACTAGATTTAGCTGTAAATTACACTGGAACAGTATGGAACACATGGTTGGCTAAATGGCTCTAAGTCATCAAGGGTCTGACGTATCAAACAAGCCTTAAAACATCACTCTGCTGCCAGAAATACAATAGATATGGATGGATAACTTGAAGGGTTTCTTCTCCTGACTTATTTTTTCCATAGAGTTCAATAGGAAAATTTGTCAGGAGAAACAACCCTTAAAGTGATCCATCCATATCTACTGCATATCTGGCAGCAGAGTGATGGTTTGAGGCACATTTCATACCTCAGACTCTTGATGACTTGCAGCCATTTTACCAACCATGTAGTATCGCTTGTAAGAGTACCAGAAAATAAGATATCAGGAGTCTTTTGATGTTTTTGGGTCACAGACATCAGGAAGACATGGCATGCAAAGGATATGCGACCAATTATTAAAAATGATTATTTTATTCTATGTATAAATGCAGGGGTGCAAATAATTGTGGCACGTGGTTTTGTTAAAAATAATTATTTCTTGATGAGGGATTTTTTTTTCTCATAATAAATTTACTTCAATTAAAGGTTAGATTTTTCTCATTTTTTCAGTGTGACATTAAGCTAATTCACCAAACGGTGAATTGTTTATAACCCTTTTTACACATATTTACCAGGGGTGCCAATAATATTGGAGGGCACTGTACATGCATACGACCTCTCTGTACAAGCCGCTTTGGAGTTGCATGAAGTGTATGAGCGTGTATTAAAGATATCCTTCATTGCACATAGAAACTGTCTGGGTCAAAAACAGATGCAAAAAGTGATTTATTTATTTGTATATTTTTTATTTATCTGAACTGTCCCTTTAAGACCATACTGAAAGCATTATAAAAGAACTGGCCTCACTTGTGCAGTGATATCCAACAAAATTTAAATAAAGGCCAGGATGTGTTTTGAGGCTCTTTTCAGCGTTTTTTATTGGCTGCACGTCAATTTGAAGATTCGGCGGCATCCAAGAATATAAGGCTCGCTATTTTGAAGAATGCAGACACCCAGAACCCCTTTAGCCCTTTAGCCTCTCGAATGATATTTTGCTTTGCCAGGTTTTGTTCACTGTTGATTTGTCAGGATTTTCTCGCGCCCTTGCTATGCCCCCGCCCCGTTCATCTCAGTTTGTATGACCTGTCACTCGGTGCCAGATGTTCCACCTTCTACGGATTTGCATCAGATGTGCATCTGCACTACGCCTTTTGAGGAATGTTTATGTTTGTAACTGCATATCCTCCCTCGAGCCTCCTTGCGTAACTGAACAGTCCCGTGGCGAGACGGTCCTGAAATGCAAAAGGTAGCGTGGCACCGGCGCTGTCTGTTAATGTTACTTTTTTTAGACGCGGTAGATGTCCCGCCAAGGAAACGTCAAACTCGGTGTTCTGCTCCAAATCGGAAGGTATGCGGAACGAAACCTTCGACGCTCGAGTCGGAGGCGACGCTGAATTATAAAACTCTTGAGGCCTGTCGTGTGATGCGTGCTGGAGCTGCACGACTCGTTCCGTTTCAGCTGTAAAATTACCTTCCCACTGCGTCCCGCTTGAAAAACGCCTTCTCACTTGTCAGGCCCCATTCCCAACCTCTACCCTTTTCCCATTTCCCTTTGTCTCATTTTCTCTTTTTCTGACCCTCTGTCCTTTTCTTTCTTCCATTTCTTGCTTTTTTTCGGCCCTACCCCCACCCCCCTCGTCCGTGTGTCGTCTCTATCTCTGTCTCTCTCTCTCTCTCTCTCTCTCTCTGTTGTGGTGTCCTGCAGAGCCTCCATCAAGTAAAGCAGGTGCAGGCGCTGCGGCGTTTAAACGAGCGGCTGCTGGCAGAGAACCGGGCCCTGGGCCGCGTGGTGGCCCGGCTCTCGGAGGCCTGCAGCAGGCTCCAGGCGGTGGACCTGTAGCGAGGCCCCCTCCCAACCTGCGCCCACCCTGCCGCCCGCTCCGTAGACAGGCAGGTGCTCGCCCTCCACGTCCAGACCCGTCCTGCCGGAGACCCCCCAGGCTCTCGTTCGCTCCACTCGTCAAAGGCCCCTTTGCCCCGGCGTGCCGCCTGGAATCCTTATTTATCGTATTTATGACTTGCTGTCTGTCAGTTTTGCCTGGTTCGTCTCCTCCGTACCTGCTTTGGAAATGGCCTTTTTGTTGACGCTAGGTCGAGCTATATGTGCAAATTCTATTTTGCATCCTAACGCCTATTTGTTAATATTTTTATTTTTTTTGCGTTTTGCCTTGCTTTAGTTGGCGGTGTAAACATTTTCCCTGATTCTGTCAAAAGGGTCACATGATACCACACATTTGCATGTCTTGTGGGTCGCTAAATGATTTAACAAGTGGAACTAAGGACTGATCAGTGTTTACGGAGTAAGCATTGCCCTCTGGGCATTCGCATGTTCGAAAGGTTCATCTGGAAAGCTAAATCTGGGCTAATGTTACAAAATATCCCCAGACAGACACACCGTGGAATATTGGACCATTAATGGCACTGACATTAGTTAACTTGGTCATCATAGCCTAATTAAATGCAGGCTCTTTCATTTCTCAATTTTCAATGATTTTTCATAGATTTTATTCTGTTTTTTTTAACTCCACCTCTCTTTTTTAAAGGCAACCCACATAAATTATCAAGCTCTGTTCCTTAAGACAGAAAGCACATATGATAGGGCTTGAATTAGGTTCGAGCGAGAGTAATCTGGGTCGGTTGAATACCTGGACGGTTGAAAAGCGCAATGTGCCAGTAGGGCCAGCTGTACTACATGGCGTTGACAAGCATACTGCACTCAGTTTGCACCCAAGAAAACAAGAAAAAACAGTGCCATTTCTTCATATCTCATTTGTGTAAGGCCTACAAATAGGGCGAAATTCAGCGGTTGCAAAGCCATGGAGAAAAAAGAAAAAAAACATCACTGTTGAATTGTGCTGATGTTCCATCAGCTTGAGGTCCTTTACTGTACTCAATAAGTCTGCAGTATATTGTGGTTCAAGGACCTTTTCAAACAATCGTAAAAGTCATTACTGTTGGGGAAATGTTCAACGTTTCCTTCCCGTGCCCATTCCCATGAGAACTTGTAAACGTTGCCTTTACTTCGCAGAGTGACTTCACACTAATGTCTTGTGTACACATGCAGGTAACGCTTGCTTGCATTTTTACATGCCCTGCAATAATTAAATGCCATTCTTATGAATTAAGTTAGTGAATTTCCAGTCTATCGTGGCAATATCTCGATGCACAGAGCCCACAAGTTATGTGCAGGCAGGCTGGGAATAGTAGGGATGCATAATATTATTCATAGGCTTGCCTTTAAATTTCTAAAATAAATGTATCACAAGCTGCCATCACACAAAGACGGTGAAGACATAGTCATGTGATTTGGACCGGTATCTCGGGAATAAATATGTTGAAAAGATATTGGAAATGGAGAAAGATTTATTTTTTTTTACAAATTAATCAGTCTGATGAAGCTGTTGATGATAATAAGGGTGTAAGCGTACAGCAACGACTAGTGTAAAATGTGCTGTTTTAAAGCGTCTTTCATAGACTTTACATGATATCTGAAGTCATCTCAGGTTAAGCTGAAGTAAAGGTAAACACTCATTGTGCAATGACTCTGAATGACTTTGACCCTGAATGTTCATCACTGTCACGTTCATTTAAGATTGCCTTTCAAATTTTTATCATAAAAGTACTTTTTTTTTTTTGGGAGCAGGTACTACTCGGAACACTAGCGTTCTCACAGTAACTGCTGTAGAGTATGTGAAGTGTTTTCAATTATTTAGTCGTGTATTGCGAGTTGCCAAATTGACTATGTGTGATTACTGATTATACAAATACCAATTAGATACGCTCTTGCCTTTGTGATCCTCTATGAAAGTCTCCTCCCGGTAGTCTCAGAATATTTTGTAGAAAAATTGTATCGTCTCCATGTCGAAGAAACGGAAAGACGTAGAATGGCAATCCGAACAGAAAGGGAAAGAGTTGAGAAAGTGTCTATTAAGAACCATTCTTTTCCATTCGTAAAGTGTACTGCTATATGGCCACACTGGAACATGCGAGGAAAGACATGCATTTGGCTGCTTTTGTGTTACTTGCTGCACTATGAAGTGCTGCAGGCAAGAACATGTCACTTGTCAAATGCTGTCCTTATCGCTGTGCTGTAAAGCGTGTGTTTACGATTAATTAATGAAGTTACCTGGCCACAGGCCTCCCATCATAGTGGTAATTGGCCCATATCCCATTTTGTGGACTAAATAATGTATCGTAAACCGACTATGAAATTTCTACCACATTACAGGCTCTTCATTTGATTGGAAAAGAGACCGCTTTCGAAGTAACCCGTGCAAACTACAAAATGCTGCCCGTTCTGTCGGGGTCTGTTGTGCACTGTATCGTAAGACCTTTTTCGGTCAGCTGCGAAGGAGCATGGCGATTGGCCTGCATGGACGTTGAGCAGTTTGCGGAAGCCTTGGAGCCTATCGCCGGGCCTGCGGTGATGCGTTTGGACAGAGGCGAGGAGAAGGCTGGTTAAGATAACACGCGCTGCTTATGAGGATGGAGAACATGGGCTGACGCCTGTCGGTTAACCCTGCTGACTCTGCTGACGGGTTAACCCCGCCTTAACACCCTCTCTCTGTCTCTCTCCCTCCTTTTTCAGACGCTACCAGACTTGAAAGCAGACAACCAGAGGCTAAAGGATGAGAACGGAGCCCTGATTCGAGTCATTAGCAAACTTTCCAAGTAGCCCGGCTTCCCCCACACCGCAGCGACCCGTGGCATTGCACATTTTAGACGTTAATTGCGACAGACATCAGCTATGAGAAGGCTCCCCCACACGCATTCGTAGTCACCAGTAGCCCTCCGCAACCCCACACCACCATCGTTGGCCATCGCCCCATCGTCTCATCCGTTCCCCTCCCCCGCCCTTCCCGCTAGGTTCCTTCACTCCATCCTGCTGCTGTGCAGACAGAACCACCAAGTTTACAAGCAAGCAAACAAGCAAACAAGAGACAGCATCGCGAGTGGCATGAAAACATTGCGGGCAGGGACGCCTCAAAAGAATATTTAACCAGTAAGCCTTAGTTTGTACATAAAAGCACTCGCATCAGAGCTCTCAGCTGTCACAGAGGAAGTTATTCAACACTTTTCTTTTCTTCTTTTTTTTTTTTTTTTTGGTGCCAGTCTTCTTTTCTTTTTTTTTTAAAACACAAGCTTAGACGTGTTGTGTGCTGTGTGATTTCCTCCTGACCCCGCCCCCTGCTCCCATCTTGTATTTCCTTCATTCTCCTATACCTTGTGACCGAAGCCCCCCACCACGTAGGAAATCCCAGCCCTTTAGAGGCTCTGCCACCCAGCAGAAGTCTCCCCGAAGACTCCCGGCATTTTTGATTGGACATTCCTACGTCCCGTTCCTTGCTTATCCGCCTCTTCCGCCCACACACACACACACAAGATGTTCCCTCCACCTATTAACTTCACCTTTTGAGTTTCTTCCTCAAGGAAGGAAAGTTCTTGCTGTACAGAGCAGGTGGATGTTGGTGGAATTTAAGCTTTCACTTTATGTGCAATATGCATTTTTTTAATGAAAATGCTTGAATGAGTCCATCAAAATAGATTCTTCACTTTATCTCCATCGCTCTCCCGCCTCATAGATATTTTTGTTTTGTTTTGTTTTATTTTCTTTTTTTATTTCTAGTGTAGTTGTTGGTTTATACCCTGTATTGTTCACTTTGTTTTAGCAGGTACTGAGTGATGCTGTATATATGTATTGTTTGACACCAGCACATGGCATGCATTATGGTTCCCTATGACAAAGCCCGCCTGTTACTATTAAAATATACAATCTCCAGAGGATAAAAAGGTGTTTTAACTACTTTGCTTTTATAGTCTAAAGTCATTGAGTTGAGTAGAGCCTCTCTCACCAAGGGGATGGCTATCAGTATTCAGTTGTTTTTTTTTTGTTTTTTTTGTGATCAGATTTTTAAAAATGTTCACAGTAATTGTGAAAAGAATAATATAATTGCTTCACTACATTTCACACGTTGTATACAGTATATTTGGAAGAGTGCTATTTTTAAGCAGTGGTATTAGTGTTGTCATTAAATCATAGGAGTTTTGAACCCAGTCCTTTTACAATGTCATCGTGCACTGTTTCACGCCGTGTGACGAGTCCTGTCCAGACAGGAGAACTTACCACTATGTCAAATAAAGACCATGCATCAGAACATATATATTAAATGCATTTCAGTGGCCTTTTAAATTTACTGTAGTGAACAGAGATATTGCTGTAGTTTGCGGATTGTTGGCAGTTTCCTCTTTGGTTTTGAGTTTCATTTTACTTTTCCCTTTTAAAACTTAACGCCATCTTGTAAAATACGTGAGTGACTTCATACTGGCGCACTGTGCTGTGACTACCAACCACTGAGGAGTTGATTAAAAAAATTGTACATTGTAAAGCTTGCATTAGCTGTTGTATTATCATTGATTATATTGTATACTTAAATGTGAATTTATACCCCTTCACAAAAGAGAGCGCGAAACAAGGTCATCGTGTCGGATATTTTTAGTTGCAAACGCTGGGCAGTTTTTTTGTTTTTGTTTTTTTTTGTTTTTTTTTTGGCGATTGGTTCCGTGTAGGTAGGAGGTTGTGCTCTTGACTGCCAAGCTCAGGATATGTCGATGTATAAAAAGAAAAGTAACAACGCGCATATTCCGGTCATGGACTAATCTTGTGTAATTGGATGGAGGGAATGATGGATGCTAGCTAATATATTGTGCATGGAGAATCTGAGGCAGAGTGAGGTTTGGGAGGTAAAGATCGCGAGCAGCAGGTCTTAGTGCTGCGACTTGAAAAGTTAGGCTGGACGCTAGTTCCGAGTGCACGTGCAGACTTCGCAACGCTACTGTCCGATGTTTTAGTGTTTTATATTAACGTTATTTATTCTTTAAGATGACAAAAGTGAAATGACTGGGGCTGTAGTGGTTCTATTGGTAGACCAGAGCATACCCTTGACGCATGGAACCAGTTGCTGAAACGCAATTATTTTGGAGAAAAACTGTATTTTGACATATACAAATAAAAAGGAATAAAGTTATGCTTGTATTTTGCTGTGTTGAAAAAAAGAACTTGAAAGTCGTGTTCCCAAAACCCAATGCTCAAGGTGCAAAATTGTAATATTGTGTGTGTGAGAGCGAGAGAGAGAGATTGTCAATATTTTACGATTATTGTGTATAATTATAAAAAAAAAAAAATTTAATAGTTACACGTCTCTTGTCTTGGTGGAGAATGGACATGATTGAACAACTGATGGTTATCGTTTTACACCCCTTAAAAAATAGCCGAGAAATTTGATAAGACGAAATTCAGTAGGCCTATATCAGGTTTTCAGTTTATTGTTACTACCTGAAACTATTGCACTTGATAACTCGTGTAGACGTAGTTTAATAATACGGTAAACATGCTGTTAGAGGTGTGAAGTTGCAGTTATTTCCACTTCACCTTTTGTAGGGCTCAAAACAAAATGGTAATTATACTGGCATCGAAGGATAAGGGAGCTATTAAGTGTTAGTTAATACACATATAAGCACTTATGAAATATCTGGTCACTAAACAGAAATGGGCTGCTTACGTTTTTTAAATTTTTACATAAATTAATATCACAGCAGGTATTTTCAGGAATCCAAAATGCGCTTTCAGTTTGATGCCAGTAGGTGGCACACAACATGCCTACACAAGTTTCTTTGTTTTCCCCCGTGATAGATTATACAGTATTCTGCTCGAAATAGGTGCACAGGGACAAGCAAGCAGTCATTCTTGTGTTCTCATGCAATGCAGACTGGACAAAGGACACACACTTGACTTAGTTTGCTCCACTGGTCTGACCCCATTCAATCTCACTGATCTGCCACTCCCTATTTCTGATCACAAAGCCATCGTATTTGAGGTCCCTACACAATCATCTAATGAAAAAGCCCAACGCACTATCTTCTTCCGAAACATAAAAAACATAAACACCATCGATCTCATAAACATGATTCATACCTGCCCCTCCCCTGATACATATGCATCTGCTGAGGATCTAGTTAACCACTACAACACCTGTCTCTCTTCCTGCCTTGAAACCCTAGCCCCTCTCAAATCACACACCATCTCATTCATTCACTCTGCCCCCTGGTACACCCCTGAACTCCGCCTATTAAAAACCACTGGGCGTCGTTTGGAGTGTTTAGCCAGAAAAACACCTTACAATTCACTCCTGAACACCTTGCCATCTATAAAACTTCCCTCTCAGCAGCCAGAACCTCCTATTATTCAAACATAATCAATTATGACAGACAACTCTCTGAACAACACTTCCATTGACCTCTGCAATACGTTTTTGAATTTCTTTCAAACTAAAATTGACAATATTCATCAAGATCTGTTACAATCCCATTCCACCAATGCTGGGCCCCACTGGATGACTATCACCACTGACCACCAGTGCATTAACAGTTTCTCTGCCTTCACACCAGTGACGGAGGATTATATAGTTAAAATCACCACTTCATCCAAGTCCTCCACCTGCAAACTCGATCCTCTTCCTACTTCCCTAGTTAAGGTTGCACTCCCTGTCTTCTCTCCACTGTTAGCACAGATAATCAATGCATCACTGGTCTCTAGTTCTGTTCCCCTTTCACTCAAAACAGCTGCGATCTCACCCATACTCAAAAAACCTTGTGTAGATCCAAACAATCTTAACAACTTCCGCCCCATCTCTAACCTCCCATTTCTTTCCAAAATTCTCAAACGTGTAGTAGCAGCCCAGCTCCAATCCCACCTTGACAGTAACAACCTCTTAGAACCATTTCAGTCTGGATTCCGATCAAAACACAGTACAGAGACTACACTCATTAAGATCACCAACGACCTCCTCCTCGCTGCTGACTCTGGACTTTTAAGCATCCTCATCCTCCTTGACCTTAGCGCCACCTTCAACGTCGTTTCCCACCCCCTACTGTTGAACCGCCTGACTTCCCTGGGGGTCTCTGGTTCTGCACTAGCCTGGCTGTCATCCTACCTTACAGGTAGACAACAGTTTGTCCAACTAAAACATCACCAGTCTGGGCTGGCTGCAGTTAAACAGGGTGTCCCCCAGGGGTCAGTGCTGGGCCCACTCCTATTCATTATCTCTTTCCCCTTGGCCGAATCATGCGGCATCATAACATTAACTTCCACTGTTACGCCGACGATACACAACTCTACATATCAGGCCTGGATGACTACCAATTTCCTCAAACTCAACGCCAACAAACCTGAAGTTATGCTCATAGGTACAAAATCCACCCTGTCAAAAGCACCCACCTTTAAATTTTTTATTGATGACCACCCTATCCCCCTGTCACCGCAAGTCAAAAGTCTTGGGATTATTCTGGATAATACCCTCTCCTTCGCACCCCATATCAAGAATATTTCACGCGCTGCATTCTTTCACCTCCACAACATCTCCCGACTCCGTCCCTCACTTTCTCACTCCAGTGCTGAAACTTTGATCCACGCATTCGTCACTTCCCGACTAGACTATTGCAATGGTATACTCTCAGGACTCCCCTTCAAACTTATAAATAAACTTCAAATTATCCAATACTCTGCTGCACGAATCCTCACGTACTAAACCCTCTGACCACATTACACCCACCCTCATTCAGCTACACTGGCTACCAGTCCACTACCGCATTAAATTCAAAATCATCCTGTTGTCTTACAAAGCCTTACACAGCCTCACACCCCCCTACCTTTCTGACCTTCAGGACTACACCCCAACCCGCACTTTACGCTCCTCCTCTGCTGGTCTACTCACCATACCTCCCACCCGACTACTGTTGGTGCTCGAGCCTTTAGCGCTGCTGCTCCCATTCTCTGGAACTCCCTCCCCACTTACATCAAACATGCAGATACACTGCCCTCCTTCAAAAAAACAGCTCAAAACACACCTCTTCACACTGTCTTATAATATATAACACTCTGGTTCCCCCATGTTGTCCCTATATTGTCTCACTTTTATTATGATTGTGATTATTATTGTATGTCTATGCTCTTATGTTCTTCCTTTTGATGTATATGTCAATATTGTGTCTGTCCCATCCAATTGTTTTAATTTTTCTGATCTGTTTTAATTATACATATATGTACTTTTAATGTAAGGTGACCTTGAGTGTCCAGAAAGGCGCAATCAAATAAAATGTATTATTATTATATATGTAAAATGCCACACAAAAAAATCTTCAAAACATGCGCATTCAGATTAAACGAACTGAGAACATTTAGCGAGTTTAAAGACAAGGTAGATTGGTTTACCTCTTTATCCAACATGAATTGTAGTGAAAGCTGGTTTTCAGGATTTGTGAGTGCAAAGATAAATAGCCTATGAGTAGGTGTCGTGGAAAGCCGTTTTTAATACTTGAATAAGGTTTTTGCAGGATAGTTAAGTGTGTGAAGGTCCAAAGCGCACCAAATATATTTTGGACCACACTTTGGGCCTGCCACAATTTCATTTAGGCTAACACTGAGGTTTCCCTTTGAAACGGGAGGTTTTCGCCTCAGGCTGCAGGCACCAGGGCCCCCGCAACATGGATGTTTCGGAACAGCCGGCATGAAATTACCTCTTCGGAAAATCCACTTAGGGTTTTGCATCGCTGCGCTTTAATTAGTGGCGAGATATGTGCAACTGTGGGCATTTACAGCTTTGACAAGTTCATTTATCTGCACTGCATACATTCCTATCTCCCGCTTCATTCGTCTGAACGAGCTACGACTCTTCCATTCGCGAAGACATTTTTGGAGATGCATTTCCATCTTGTTCACCACATCGAGAGTGGCGTCTAAAAAAACATTCCAAATAAAGCGTGTTGCGTTCGAAGGCCACGATTGAAAGTGTTGCACTTGTTTGTTTTTTTTAAGCAAGTAATTTATATGGATCTCTTTTTAATGGGAGTCGTTGGGAGTAGCCTATCGTGCAAAAGAAAAGGAGTGGTTCATTGATGCAACACAGCTCCCCTTACCTGTAAGTTTTTCTGGTTGCAAATTAAACCTTTTAAGCTTTATAATTTATGACATTCAGATTTAGTCTGCATAACAATGCAATTCAAGTGGATGTGCAACCTGAAGACCACCGAGGACGTGTTTTGGTTTGAGTGAAATGCTGATGTCTCTTACTCCACTAAATCCATTTGCTTGGTCCTAGAAGTATACTCATCTTAAATCTAAAATTGTATCTTAATGCATTAAGTATTAGATGGGTGTACTGAATCATTTAAGCCATGAACTATACATACATACACATATAGGCCCTATACAGTTTAATTCATAAATATTTGGACATTGACAGTTATTGTTATATATTGGAGTTGAAATTAAATAATGAATATGAGCTCAAAGTGCAGACCTTCTGCTTTAATTTGAGGGTATTCACATCCAGATCGGGTGAACGGTGTAGGAATTACAGCACTTTTTATACATAGGCCCCCCCCTATGGAAAAAGAATATATTGTAAATATATCAAAATTATCTTCACAATATATTTAAAATATACTGCAGTATATTACATTTTCATAACCCCCCCCCCCCCCCCCCCCCCCCATTTTAGGGGACTTAAAGTAAAGTAATTGGACAAATTAACATAAACTTAAATCAAGTCATCATATTTAATATTTGGTGGCATATCCTTTACTTGCCATAATTTTCTGATGTCTGTGACCCAACAATACCAAAAGATATTCCTACACCGTTCACCCGATTTGGATGTACATACCCTGAAATTAAAACTGAAAGTCTGCACTTTGATATATATTCATTATTTCAACTCCAATAGTGGTAGACAGCTAAAATAACAATTATTTTGTCAATGTCCAAATATTTATAGACTTAACTGTACAGACAGACAGACAATGCTTGTACCAGGCTACATGCATAGGCTACAGTATATTGGTACATATGAGGTGAGTACTTTATCACAACATTTGCCTATATGTCACTGAAAATTGAGGCCAAATCTCATCATGGTTAATTACATTACATGCTCTTACCCAACGCTTGTTTTTTTGTGATTAATTCATTAATTAAATTGTGTCTTCATAAAACACTCAATCAACTGACACGGAGCAGCTTCAGCTGTGCTTGGTTGGGTTCACCATGTTATATTGGAGAAAAGTGGTATGTGCTATAATCACACAGTCACGCAGTGAACTTGTATTTTTCCACTCATCACACAAGCAATTTGCAGTACATTTTGGTCTGGTTTGTGCCTTGCTCAATATGTGTTCTGCATTACTCCCAAAAGTGGTTTGTCAAAATCAGGACTTAACCAGAGAATGCATTGATGGCCACTTGGCACAACGTGGTGCATTAAAAATAGAAAACCAGTAATGATGACAATAATAGAAAATGAATGCATTTTATTATAGTTGCCTGTTCATTGTATTTTGTTTTCTCCCGAGCCTGAGAATGGAGAGAACTAGTCATTTCTATTTTGTTTTTGTCTTTTCCTCCCTCAAGATGTGAATGCTCTTACGTAACCGCTCATTTGCTATGAGGAAACCTGTATTTTATTCATTGTGTTTCCCTTTTAAGGCTTTACAATGCTGGTATCTGGGGTTTGTGTAACCGGGCTCCCCAGATTCATCATGGTTTCCACTAGGGGTGTAGGAGCCGAATACCGTATTCGGGAAAGCACGAATAATGCGTTGGAACAGATATTTTTTTCTACCCGAAGTTGCCCGTTCATATTCGGATTCGGGGGGGGGGGGCGGAAAAACGAGAGAGCGCGAGACAAATTCAGCACAGCAAACTATCTGCCAGAAATTTAATTCATTGAGATAGCCACTAACAGAAAAAAAAAAAAAAAATCAGCATTATAAAACCAAACTGTGACTTATAATGTTTATAAAGATATTTTGCTAACGTATTACTATGGTCTCCTGTATGCTATTTATAGACTAGCGTATGTTACGTTAACGTTACAAGTCCACATGGATTCATTCCGAGTTAAATGTTAAACAATCTGGGTAGAAACAAGCATTCACAGAATCCGTGATATAGGCTAAATATTCCTTTTAATTAAGTTACCACAGTGCGATTGTCGCGAATATGTACCTACATGCGAATCCGCTTTTGATGTTGTTTTCTCTCCACCCATTAACAGCATAGCAGCCAAGAGCTGGCTCAACCTAGAGCAATCTAACATATACAGTAGCAAAGCTTAAAGTTTAATGAATGAAACGGATAGTGGGTTGGAAACGGATATTTCTCTCGACTCCACCAGGCAGTCTGTCATTAATTTTCTCGTATGGAGGGCGAAAGCGAGTGGCTGGCTAGCTACGCTGATTAGCTTGCTCTGCTGCAAGTTCAAATGCTACGCCATTACCGCCAAACCTCAGTGCTGAACGCAAAGGCTAACGTTAATGCCAATGGGCTCAGTCCGCAACAAGCACTGCTCTGTCACTGCGGTTACACAAATGACGCACACACACATACGCACACACACACAATCTGTAATATGTTTAACCATCACGAATTTGGCATCGCATTTCACATAGCGCAAAAACAAAACGAGAGGGCAGGCTGAGCGAGCTAGGAGCAACACAGGGGCAAACCGTGGGGGTGGGGGCTTTCCATGTTCGTATAGTAAAAAAACTAAACAATATGAAATCACAACAGGCAGAAAGGTTTGTTATTGTGGAAATAGTTTCCATTCAAATGTATAATGGAATGGTTTTATGTTTTTATAAAACTGCCTTTTCATTCTGAGTTGATTATATATTGTAGGCCTACCTCAGATTTTTTACAGTTCTTATCCAAAATTTGCAGTGTGCCCCAGTTAGGGGGTGGGGGGTTAGATAAATAAGTATAAAGTCCAGAATATAGTTCTTATAAAAGGTTTTGAAAAGAAAAAAGACAGGGAGGGGGATGAATACTCATAAATTGCAATCGCAATGAATTTTAGACTAGAAAATATGACATTTCCTATATGTAACACCACTTCCGTTTGAAGCCCCGCCCACTTCCGTTTCTATCCAAATACAGATACAGATAGTGGCATCGCTGCACATCCCTAGTTTCCACACGATTTACTTGGAATTTGTTTTGTGTGTGGAGTATAATAATGAACGTAAGTTGAATGACTGAATTTGAATATGACTGAAATGCAGACTATAATTATTATGTTTGTTGCATTAAAGGGCCAAAACGGATTGTAATGAGTGACACGCTCAATGCTTATTCATTGAAAGCAACATTTTTGATTTTCTACAATGGTACACGCATTTCTCAATACTCGGTTCACGTTTTCAAAACTCTTCACGCTGTTAGCACAACAGCAGTCTATGCGTACCAAACTGTGAATGACTTTTCATTGCTTTGACACAAAATGCATTCAGTGGCCACAGCTTAAAAAAATTATTTGATTCATTTCCCACCAGCAGCAAAACTGTATGTATGACAGCCCACTTTGCAAGTGTTTACGTACTAGGCTATTTTCAAAACTGTTATATTTAAGTTCAAAACCTAACATACAATTTCCTGTATCACATATACCATATTGTAATGTATTCAAAAAAATCATTTATTTTTTTGAAAAAGTAGATACGGAGAAAACCGTTGATTGAAGTTATGTAAATAGGACCAACCACAGCGTATTCCCATGTCAGTTGGAAACATACACAAAAAAAAGTAGATATGCAGAAAATGGTGAAAACTGTTGATTGAAGTTCTGTAAATGAGACCAACCACAGCTTATTCTCATCTGAGTTGGAGACCTACCCTGGTGTTTTCAATTTCATTACCATCTATACAGTAAAAGGGGACATCTTTGGAATGATTTTGTACATAAAGATGGACCCAGCGAGGGATGGCACGTCTGACAGCCGAAGGAGAGTGGCCTGGAGAGGGAGAGGAGTACGCATGCATGGTGGAAAACAACCGAGAGGAACCGACAGAAAGTGAAAAGTACACTTTACAGAAACAATTTAAATAATTTAACCCTGTGTTTAACGTTGTAACGAGAGGCCATAGGTTTCATGCTTATTTCATGCAATTTTGTCTAGCTTTTGACTTGAGGCTTGCTTCTGAAAGACAGACAGCCAAAAAATGATCTGCGGGAGTCACTTTTCCCCAGGCGTTCTAATTTACAAACCGCAGTTGATGAGAATTATCAGAGTAACATTGCGTACACATTTTAATATACTTTCTGAAATCCGAAATCCTACAAACTCTTTTTTTTTAAATGGTTCAAAAACCATCCAGAGAAAGGAGATATTCCTCCAATTAGAAAAAACCGTCATTGCACGTTTGATTTATGCCCATTTTATTACACATCTTCTTTGGTGTTCTTCAAGACTCGGAGCCTAATGCTTATGCTGTGCAGTTGGAATTGAAACATAGCGACCAGGATAAGACACTTCCACTTTGATCAGACTTGCCTGGTGGAAATCCCTCCACCGCAAATACGAACAGCCCAGGACATGGATGTTCACATAACTGTGATTCGCAGCATGTTCAAGGCTCGCTGGACAGATGCCTTTACTAAACAAAACAAAAGGAGGTTATAATCTCAGTGTGCAACGTTTCCTCCGTGGATTGACCCACGGCGAGTAATTCTGTTCAGGAAGTTCTCGCATAAGATGGTGATGTAATGTTGCAAGACTACGATGGTATACGGTGTGACTGAAAATAGAATTATGTATCAGTGAAATCCTGTTGTCATATTCTATTGTTCCTAATAAACTTAATTTATTTTGATGTGCCCTAAAATGGGAGGGGGAGGGGGGGGCTTATGTATAAAAATGGCCACAATTGCTACACGGTTCACCCAATATGGATGCATACACCCTCAAATTAAAGGTGAAAGTCTGCACTTTAATCTCATAGTCACTCTTCAATTTCAAATCCAATGTGCTGGAGTACAGAGCTATAACATCAAAAAAATGTGTCACTGTCTAAATACTTTTGGTCTGCCCTGTATGTTGTTGCAACATTGTGGTAATGTTATGCGTGCAACACAAAGTGTCCAAGTGCATAAATCTTTTCAGCATAAACCAGCCGATTTCCCTCCTAAAATAAAAATAAATTAAATTAATTTTAAAACCTTTAAACCATAAGCCAAACATTTTTCCCAGCACAAAGGGAATAGCCCCTCCCTCTTTCCAGGAACGTTCTCTTTCTTTCATTTCTGTCATCGCTTTCCGCTGCCTTTCCTTCCTTTCTTTCTCCGGCCCTGTTTGTGTTGGCCTATAAATCGGCTCCAAAGCAGGGGAGGCAAGGCCCTTTAAAGAGCACAAATTTGCACTAACATGGCCAGAATGGCTGGAGACACAGTCTGGGTAGAGTGCTCATCCCTGACAATGGCTTGTTAGCAACCACAAAGCTAATTTGAGCCTGCTGCATGTGTTCAATAGTGTTCTATGGACAACTTGTAACCATTTAAGAGGATTTTTTGAGCAGTGTCCTGTTTTATAAAAACATTGCATGGCTGATGTCATATACAGTATACTGTGCAAACTGGGTTAGCAGTGTTTAAGCTTGAAAAGATGCTGTCCAAAGGAAATGCTCAGTCCAGTAAGTAAGTACAGATAAGCTAGTCATCTTAAAGGAAACCGATGACCCCCATTTTGTTGAAGGTATCGTTACTTCTGTTTATCGTGGCAGTAACCAAATATATTTGGCAGCTACCACATACATCTGTTTGATATATCTTCGTAAGCTTTAAATTGAACGTTGAAACAAAACTCAGTCACACAGTTCCCATCAAGTTTAATCAACATCATACGCTGGGAAAGTCAAGCTGAGACTTCCCTGTCATTCGGCTTAATCAGGGAAAAAAAGGGAATATTTTGAAGAAACTATGGACTGGAAGCCATTCATATCATTCAAATGAAGAAAATAAGATTCAACAGTTGGACAAATTAGTGTGGATGATCTAGTGTAAAGCAAACTGCAGCTGTTAAGGTTGCCAGAGTAAACTCCCTTTTCTGTATATTTTAGATATACTGCTTGGTCCATGATAGTGATGGTACGTGTATGGGAAAGACATTGCATTGACCCATCAGAGCTCCTGGTGGGAACATATTGCATGTAAATTACAGTTTTCTCCAAGCGTAAGTGAAAGGACTGATTTACTCTGACTAGTAAACTATTTTAAAAGCACTTCAGTGCCCCTTCCAGGATTTGAAACCCCAGCCTCATTTTGTCAGATTCTACAGTACAAACAGTACTTCTGTTGCCTCCTGAACTTACTTTCACTTGAATAAAGATGTTGTTTTGACAAGACCACATCCCATGGGAATATAATGCTGTGGGAGTTCTTATCCAATTCTGTGTGTAACATTCATGTAGCCTGTCCTCATTTTGGTCCCATTTTTTTCATAATGCACATAAAGCATGTGAATCGTGGTTTGAGTGTCAGAGTTTCTGCAGGGATGACATCATTCTCCTGCGTCTTCTCCAATCTACATTTGTCCTCCACTAACATGATTCTTTAAAAGTTGGGTCTCATCATTGTAGCAGGAAGCTTGTTCACTGCCCTGGCCGCAGTTGCACAATTTCTGCAGATGGGTAGAGGGGGGGACATTTTCCTCCTCACGGAGGTCTGAAACTACAGCATCGGGGGTCTGGCTCATAAAATCACAAAAAGAAAGGATTATTATTGCCAGCAAAGGGAGAGCCAAGACTTGATCCAAGTGCACCATTTATGCTTTATTGCGCCAAGTTTAAGATTATGCTCCTCAGAAGAGCTCATAGCTCTCATATCTTTAAAGTCACCATGGGATACATAAAAGCGGCTTGAGCAAGAGTACTCATTATACTGGTTTATATTTTGATATAAATTTTGGACTGAAGCAAGGAGAATTTTGAAAATTTTATGGTTGAGCTGTTATATAGTTTTCAAGTTACTGGCAAATGTGCAGTCTCAGATCTGTACCATTCTGTAGGCCTACCATTCCATCATATAATATATTGCCAACAGTAAGCAAGGTACATGACCTAAATTGTTTCAATAAATATAATGAAATTATATTATGATAAAACAAAATCCATGTCTCTCATTTTAAATCAGAGCTTCTGCAAAGTAAATGCAAGAATATTAAACATAATAAATAAAAGAAAATTATAATATTGGTATACTGTATATAATAACTGACAATGAACCATTTTCTTTCAATTGTTCACATGCTATCACTAGAAATTGAGACACAATGAGCAAAACTAAACTCATATCAACCTCTATACCAATTCTGCAACAACAAAAAAAGCACATTTCCTCCTTTTCACTCAGATTGCAATTCTAAACCACACGTTTTGCAAAACACTACACACAATTATCTACATTTGGCACAATCTTCATTAATAAAATCGCTTGTGTTCACATGGAAAACACGGACATTCAAAATGGCTTAAAACAGAAAATACTCAATGTCCGCCAGCCAGACAGGTGCCCTCCGCCGGTGAACTGAAAACCGGCTGGCGCTGGTGGCGGAGCGGAACTGGCTAGCGCTGGTGGATCATTGTGACTAGTGAGTGGTGGCTGGTCTGAGGTGGACTGAGATCCCTGTAAGGAGCGAGGCGGTCAACGTGTAGCCACACTATGCGCCGGCGGGTCTGTAGATGCACCCTGTACACAACATCGGACAGGCGTTTCATGATGGTGCAGGGGCCCTCCCTGTCGCCCAGACCTCGTCTCCGGTTGGTACAGGTGACTGTGGCAGCGCATGTCATAGTTTCGCTTCTGCCTGGAGCTGGCGTTAACTAAGTGCTCGCGGAGTGGTGTGGGTCTGTTTTATGTTGAGGTGGTGGCAGACAACGGCGAAGTTCCTTCCATGGTCGCTGTGCAGCTCTTCTGGAACCTCGAAGTGCGCAAGCACTCCGCCATCACCGCCGCTTCCTGGGAGGGAATTGCGTACGCTTCCCGCCACTCCGTGAAGTAGTCCATGGCAACCCACACATAGTGATTCCCTCCCTCGGTGACAGGGAACGGCCCCATGATGTCCACCGCCACTCTCTCCATCAGCGCCCCACTGCAGGATGGCTGTAGCGCTGCTCTGGACTGGCCCGCCGGCCCCTACTTGGCCATGCAGGCATCACACCGGCAGCACTAGCTCTCCACGTCCCCGCCTGCACCCACTCCAGTAAAACTGCTGCCAGAGCCAGTGCAGTGTTGACCCCGAAAAGCCAGACTCCCGGCACGCCGTGCACCATCTGTAACACTCTCTGCTGCATATTGCGGGGCACCACCAGCTGCACACATTCCACTCTGCTCCCGGGGTCCGTCCACCTTCTATGCAGCAGGCCCTGGCTCACTATCAAGCAGTCCCACTGTGCCACCAACGCCTTGGTACCTGTAGAGAGAGAGTAGACAGGGAGGGGGGTTCTCTGCCCCTCCCGCATTCACTGGATGACCGGACCCACTTCCGGGTCTTCTGTTTGTGCCTGTAACTGGGAGGGCAGCAGGTCATCCATCACGGCAGCAGCAGTGCAAGCAGTGGCGGTAGTTTGGTAAAGTGGTTCTTGTCCCCACCACCTCTCTTCTTCCCTGGCCTCTGCTCTTTCACAAGGACGGCAGGGGCTGCTGGCGCACGGGCGGCGTGACAGGCTGTCTGCGTTTCCATGCTTGTGCCCTGGCCGGTGCTCAAGCATGAAGTTTTGTAACAGGCGCTTTCAGATGGGTGGATGACTCCAGCAGCTGCCATTTCCTCTATTTTTTCTTCTACCTCTGCTCTCTGGGCTAGGGGGAGGTGCCATGGTTGCTGCCTGTTGGGCGTGGCTTCATAGGTGTTGATGCCATGCTTAGTCACGTGGGTCCGGGTACCCTGGTTGTCCTTGGTGGCGGACAGGTATTGAAACTCTGCAAGGAGGCGTCTAAGCCTAAGATGCAGTCGGTGCTGTCAGTTTGGAAGAATTCTTGCTGGAAGATGGCGGGGCCTAAACGCAGTGACAGCTTACAGCGACCGGACATTTTGGCTGTTTGCCCACTTACTGTACCTAGCTTAACATCCGTAGCTAGCCGTGGAGTGCTATGTGCCAACAGTCCCATTTGTATTAGGCTAATGGTGGAGCCTGTGTCGATCAGTGCAGTCACCAGGGTCCCAGCCACCTCACAGGGAACGTAGATGCTGTCTGTACTGCACAAGCGGCACACCCTTTTTTTCACGAGGCGCTTCTGCCCACAGACTGCCGGTGCCCCTTCTACGCCAGCCTGTTCTTGTTTCCCGACTGCCATGGTCCTTCGCCTTCTTCCTGCACCTCTTCCTCTTCCTTCCTCCTCAGATGGCCCTTTTCCCTGCACGCCGCATCAGAACTCTTGCCGTGAAGCTGTCACTGCCCTGGTCACAGCTGGAACTGCTTCCTGCTCGCCCCCCTCTTAGGAACTGATTGCCCCAAACACCGCTTGACACCTGCTGCTGTGATTGTCATTCAAGATTGCTTCTAGATCTTCACGTGGGAAAGCACCTCATTACACGTTAAGGCTATTGGGACAAGCAATGCCGGAGGTGTGAGTCCTCTCAAGAATTAATTGAGCGCCAGGCTAGAGCACATAACAACCAGGCCGGCCAAACTTCTACCGCATAGAGGCCTAGCTTCACCCCGAACCACCTTTCCTTTGCCTACAGCTGCTCTTTGAGAGCTATCTGTGAGGTAACTTCACAGAACTGCCTTGTGAGGTAACTTCACAGAACTCGGGGGCTCGCCTTCATTGATGTCGAGCAGGGCCTGCAGGGCGTCGCCTTCCAGGGATGCCGCCAGGTTAACACCCTTCTCCTGCCAGCTCCAGCCCACCGCTTCAGCGATGAAATTTAATAGCACCAGGTACGCCTGCCAGTTTCCTTTGCCATCGAATCTTCGCAGCCTGGTGCCCAGCAGAGAGTTCCCCCAATTAGGTACGCTGTTAGCGCTTTCTGAGCTAGCAGCTTGGCCCCGCGGCACCAAGCTCGCTAACTCCGCCCATGCCGGAGGTCTCGCGCAGCGCTAACTGTGGCTCCACTAGTGACCTCGGTGCTAACAGCTTGGCCCTGCAGCCTGCACTCGTTAGCCAGGCCTGTGCGGGCCAACAGAGAGTTTGCACGGCCCCAGACATCGAGGCTGCCAGCATAGCAGCTGGACCCCGCGCCCGGCGCTCACTGCCCCCAGCGGGGACGGAGGCTGCAGCAGTTTGAGATGTAACTTCCTGCTTGTGTGGAATTGCTTGCTCAGTGTAGCATTGCTGCAACACGCCCAACCCCGCCCCGCCAACGAACCTCTCCCGCCGCCGGCCGGCCAGCTGCACCACTGTTTGCTTCTTCTCACTCATCCCCTGTGGCCTTCTTTCCTTTACCCACGCAAGTTCGTCCTCTACACGAATCCCCAGTTCTGACACCAATGTAGCGAGCGCGCTAAAAGACTAGTCAGGCGGATCTTGCTTGCAAGTCATCTTCATTTATTAGGTCTTGAAAATGTTTGCAGAATTAGCAAACCAACAAAACTGACCACGAGCCTGGGGAGCCAGCCCCTTTTATCCCCCCTCCCAGGCTCCCATATGCAAATTAGCTGGTGCCCTTTTCCCCAGTCAATGGCCACCCGGGCTAACCAGCCAATCCCCACACAGAACAGGAACACAACATTACATTACATTACAACCTTTGGCAGACGCTTTTATCCAAAGCGACGTACAATAAGTGCATATTGAAGGTCATTGACGCGACTACAAAGCAAATCCGACAAAGCCACCACTTTCTCACAGCGTAGGAGCTATCCCTAGTAATAAACATGAGAAGTACACACAGTCAGCTATACATTCTGAACTATAGAATAACCAAAAACACAAGTTAAATAGAAAAAAGGAAGCGAATACTATAGAATGGCCCTATATAGGTATAATTTTAGTCAAGGTGGAGTCTGAAAAAGTGCGTTTTCAGACCACGACGAAAAACAGACAGTGTTTCAGCTGAGCGAAGCAGAGTGGGGAGTTCGTTCCACCACTGGGGAGCTAGGGTGGAAAAGCTCCGCAGTCGGGACGAGCTGGAGCCTTTAACATGGAGGGAGGGAAGTGCAAGTCGCCCTGCAGCAGCAGAGCGAAGTGGTCGAGCAGGAGCGTAGTGCTGGATTAAGTCCTGTAGGTAGGAGGGGCCTGACCTTTTGGCTGCAGTGTAGGCCAGGGTCAGATCTTTGAACCTGATCCTGGCCACGCCCGGCAACCAGTGGAGTGACCTCAGCAGGGGGGTGATGTGCGAAAACTTCGGGAGGTTGAACACAAGCCGAGCAGCCGCATTCTGGACCAGTTGTAGGGGCAGAATGGCGCAGGCTGGTAGGCTTGCGAGAAGGGAGTTGCAGTAGTCCAGACGTGAGGTGACCATGGTCTGGACAAGAAGCTGGGCGGAGTAAGTGGTCAGGTACGGCCTAATTCTCCTGATGTTGTACAGGAGGAACCTGCAGGACCGTGCCGTTGCCCTGATGTGTTCTTTGAAGTCCAGCTGATCGTCCAGGACCACCCCCAGATTCCTTGCAGAGCGGGAGGTGGTCACCATGGTTCCGTCGACGGTGATGGACAGGTCTAGGAGCGGGGAGGTCTTGTATGCCATGAAGAGCAGCTCAGTCTTGTCGAGGTTGAGCTTCAGGTGATGGCTAGACATCCACTCAGAGATGTCAGCCAGGCAAGCAGATATCCTTTCCTTTACCTGTGGGGTAGAGGGAGGGAAAGAAAGGAAGAGTTGAGTGTCATCAGCATAACTATGGTAAGAGAAGCCATGTGAATTAATAACCAAACCAAGAGACTTAGTATAAATGGAGAACAGCAGAGGACCCAGTACAGATCCCTGCGGGACTCCTGTAAGAAGTGGATGGTGCAGAGACAGAGCCCTTCCAGGAGACTTGGTAGGATCTATCTGTGAGATAGGATGTAAACCAAGAGAGGGCAGTTCCAGAGATGCCCATCTCAGCCAGTGTGGAGATCAGGAGTTTGTGGTTGACCGTGTCAAATGCTGCAGACAGGTCAAGGAGAATCAGGACAGAGGAGAGGGAGGAGGCTCTGGCAGTGGCGAGTGCCTCGGTCACAGCCAGGAGCGCAGTTTCAGTGGAATGCCCGGTTCTGAAGCCGCACTGATGAGGGTCGAGCAGGTTGTTCTGGTGGAGAAAAACTGACAGTTGGTTAAGAGCAGCTCGTTCAAGAGCTTTGGACAGGAAGGGCAGGAGAGACACAGGACGATAGTTTCTAACATCAGAGGGGTCTAAGCTAGGTTTTTTAAGGAGTGGGGTAACACGGGCAGTTTTGAAAACAGCAGGAACATAGCCACAGGTTAAGGAGGTGTTGAAAATGGAGGAAAGATATGGAAGGACCTCACCAGATATAGACTGGAGGACTGCCGACGGGATGGGGTCCAGTGGGCAGGTGGTTGCACGCTGGTGCGTTACAAGTTGGAGTACATCTGTGTCCTCCAGAGTCTTAAAGGACGAAAATGTAGCGGTGGGTTCATTATGGGGCGTCACCGGATGTGTGAAGCAGTTTCGGATCATGGCTACCTTCTCCTCAAAGTGGATCAGGAAGTCATCTGCAGAGAGGGAAGAGGGTGAGGGGGGTGGAGGAGGGATCAGCAGGGAAGAGAAGGTGGAAAAGAGTTTACGGGGGTTAGACATGCATGCATTAATTTTTGACTGGTAAAATGTTGCCTTAGCAGACGTAGTTGCTGATGTGAAGGCTGCCAGCAGAGTGTGATACGAGGCCAGATCATCTGGGGATCTGGATTTCCTCCACTTTCTCTCAGCAGCTCGCAGCGTGGTTCTGCTGGATCGGAGAGAATCAGTCAGCCACGGGCAGGGGGGTGATGATCGGGCCGGTTTGGAGACAAGAGGACATAGTGAGTCGAGAGACTGAGAGAGGCAGGAGTTAAAGGTGGAGGTGGCAAAATCAATAAGCAAATTAACAAAAGATGCAGGAGGAGGAAGTACAGAGAGAGCAGAGGTAGAGAGAGAGGAGTGTGAGAGAGTGCGGAGATTTCTCCTCAACAGGAACTACACCGAAACAAACCCAGTGGTAGCTACCGCTACAATGTATTCATATGTGTGTGTGTCTCATTTGAACACAAATTCCATTTTGAGAAGATAACCTGGTTTTCAATGCAATGTTTATTTTTGCAAAAGATTTCTGGAGTTTTGCATTTTGTGTCTGTGTTTTTTGTTTTGTATTTACTGTTTTGAAAAAATGGGGTATTGTTTCAGAAAACATGTGAAAACAATTGGGCAAAAGTGTAACAGAAAATATCTTATCTCAGTTGCAGGTGGTACTTAATTTTCTGATAAAGTGAAACTGTGTGCTGGCTTAAAAAAAGGAGTTATGTTGTCATTATCAGTCACTTTTGTAACACTGGAATGCTAAGTGGATTTGAGCTGAAAGGGAAAACCGTTTGCGTATCTGTGAAGGAGTGCAAGTTGAAGAAGGATGGCTGCTTTGCCCCTTCACACTTCAACTTCCTGAAAGCAGACTTAGAAAAATGTGAAATATGCAGTGATATTTCCAGCAAGTCCTCTGCACCAAGACCAGATGCTATATTTAGGTCATTGTTCAAATGCCAGTCGAGTTCTTTCGCCCTTTACTCTTTAATAATTTTTTTTCTGTGGGGGGAACACATTTGAACAGTGATTCATTTCTAGTATTAGTGGTCAAGGGACACATGTACACGGATTTAAGGGATAGGTACTGTTGTCATGGAGCCCGTAACCGTAGCGTCTAGATAAGCATAAGGCCCACATAAAATGTGACAGATAATGTTCTATCAGTGCTCATGTAGCAGTGCTCATGTGTGTGTTTGGTTGAAGACTAAAGATGACTACAATACCTAAACTTCTGAATAGTGAAACCTTTCCTTAGATACATTTTTGCCGGGAATTGGGGCAGTCCGCCTTCGGGAATTAATTCCCGTGAGATCACTCAACACTTCCTCAATCCATCAGCAAACGTTCCAGTTGAGGAATTCAAACACTGCTTTTCCTGCATCTACATCAGCAGGGGGAGGGGTATGGATACAAACATCCTCCCTCATAGATAGCTGGACACATCTATCATGCTAATAACATTGCATTAATGTCTTTTCAACATGTACACCCCTCTTTTCCTCCACCCCTGGATTCTCATCAACTGACCCCTCTTGGCCCAGATGTTTTATCGGCAATGTATTGGCATTTTGACCCTTGACAACACACATGCTTATTGGTTTGGTGGATGATGGGCTTATTTAACGATCCTCATATTTTTGTGAGAAATATGCTGGCACTTTGACCTACATGCACACATAATTTTAATTTGATAATATGTTGATTCTATGACCCCAGTATTTTGGTGGATAATGAGATTATGATAGCTTAACAAAAATACTAATACACACACATCCAAGCCAGTGATGCAGGTACAGAACAGAAAAAACAATGTAGGCAAAAACAATGGAATCTGCACATAGAAACCCCCCCCCCCCCCCCCCCCCCCCTTCCTGTCGGGTTGTTTTTTAAGCAGGAGGGACTGGGAAGCTTCTTTCCATCAAAGGCAAGATGGATGGAGCCAAACACAGGCAAATCCTTGAGGAGAACCTGTTTGTAAAAGATCTGTGTTTTGAGTGAGGATTCATGTTCCAAATGGCCAATGACCAAAAGCACACAATAATTATAAAGAACTGGCTTAAAAAAAACAAGAAGGTCAGTATTCTGGAACAGCAAAGCCAAGACTTTAATTCTATTGAGGATCTGTGGCACGACCTGGAAATTGCTATCCAGCCAATGCAAATTTGCATAGAAGAATGGGCATACATTCCAAAATCCTGAGAAGACCTCCCAGGCCTACCTGGGAGATGGGGGATACGTTTGTAAGTGAGAAGGGTAAGTTTTTAATCTTTGTGTTAAAATGTGAAATGTGTTCAATTTTATTGCCTTGGTGAAGGGTGGAAATATTTAAGGTGTAACAGAACAAAATCTGAAAAAGATGAAGCGGGTGAATATTTTCACACACAGTGGTTGGACAAAATGATGAAACATCTAACAATATATGAATATCAAGTAACTAATAAGGAGCAGGGCCACCCTTTGCCTTCAGAACAGCTTCAATCCTCCTTGGAATGTTGTCATACAAGTTCTAAACTGTGTTTAGTGGGATATTGGACCATTCTTCAAGAAGGAAAGTCTTCTTTGAGGGATAGAGGATGTGGAAATCTACCTCCCACTCTGTGTTCTAGAACTTCACATAAAGGTTAAATAAATATTGTTTACATCTGGTGATTGTGGAGGCCATGGAAGCCATTTGACTTCATCCTTTGTGTTCATGAAACCACTCTTGAATTTGTTTGTCAGTGTGTATGGGTACGTTATCATGTTAGAATATGGGTACTTCACGAGAGAACAGTGTTTGCATCAGAGTGTGCACCTGGTCTTCTAAAATGGGTTCATATTCCATGGCCATTATAGGACCATGCAGAGCAATCACTGGACCCAAGGACTCCCATGAGATGGCTGCCTATACTATTAAAGATTCACTACAATATTTAACATTTGGCAACAGACATTATGGGTTGAAGGCTTCCTTTGGATTTCTCCAACTGGAAATCTGTCCAGATGTAGGAAAAATAGTTGACTTACTTACTTGATCTTACTTTTTCCATTGCTCAGGGGTCCAGGTTTGTGCTACTTACACAAGGTTATACATCTTTGCCATTAGACTTGGATGCAAGTAAATTTTGAACTATGGATCTGCCATAAATGCAAGCTTTGTAAAGCTCATGACATACAGTTTTTGTTGAGACTGGGTCACAGATGTGATTTAATTTTGTGGTCATTTTTTAGGTTGAAGTTTCTGGGTGTTTAGCAACTGTCTTGTTCAGTATCTATGATCCAGAAAGTCTGCTACTTGGTTAGTGGACCCCGGCTTGTAGAGTACTGTAAAGTTGTATGGCTGAATGACCAGATACCATCGGGTAATGCAATGTCAGGGAAGCGAGGATTAAGTAAAAAAAATGTTGTTTACTGAATCCAGCAGTTCCAGTGCTCAATCCCCTTGTTAAAATATCCAGCACTCTGAATACTGAACACAAGCGGTATCACATGCTAAAACCCCTAACTCAGCCTACATTGATTCATATTTAATGGATTTAATTGAATAATTACTTACAATGACATTCATCAATTAATCACCAAATTCTTTAATAGGTCAGTCGAACAGTAACCTGGTGGATCAACTAACAATCAAAACAAAGTCTAAATCAGGTTTTAAGAATAATGAATTGGAATCATATATTAATTAATGAACGTAGGCTCACTGCTCATACTTTACACAAAGAAAGGAACATAAAACCTGACGTTAAATTGAAATTACTAGAAAAGAGAGAGAGACAGATAAGTCAGACCTTGCCAGAATATCCCATTATCAAAAGAAAAGCCAGCTATCAAAACTCAGAGGTCGCGAGTTTACACCAAGGAAAAACTTCTCCAAGACTCGAGGAACTGCTGCAGCGCCACTCCATAGAACTTCACGGCTCCAAAACGAACTCAACTGAAACTTTTTCCAGCCGCCCCCTAAGTACCTTACTCAGCAGGGAGGGGATGCCTGCCCTGATTGGGTTAAGGGGGACAATTTATTAATAATTAAAGTGATCTTATTAAGGATGAAATTTGGAGAGGGCATTAGTCTGAAGGAAGTCAACGCAAAATCTAATTGTCCCATCTTTTTTGGGCACTACAACAATTGGACTGCACCACTCACTTGTAGAATTTTTGATGCGTACGGTCACACTGGTGTTACACCTCTAGAGTGATCTCTGAAGCGTACGCCCACACCGGTGTGATTAGAACACAAGATTAGAACGTCTATTTACGAATGACGCAGCAATAAGCCTGTGGGTTAACCCTCGTTCTTTCTAGGACTAAACACACTATGTTCCACAAAAACATTGTACCAAATAAACATATTTACAACATTTACATTTATTCATTTATGCAGACGTTCACACTTTCTCAGAAGTAATGTAAGCAGCAAATACCCCCTAGCCTAAAACACTGGTTTAGCTACAGTTAGCTAACGTTAGCGCTAACCAAGCTGTCACAAGCTGTCAAAATGAGCTGACTACAGGCTGACAGAAAATATAATATAAACAATCTTATAGCGATTACAATTTACAATGTATTACATCATGGGTAAACTCATCCGTGATCAAAATAAATAACGAAATACTCGAAAAACGCATTTTCGAAAATAATCGGGCAGTAGGCTAATATTGTTTTGCGGTGCTGCCATCTTGTTCTTCTGCATTCAACCAAAGATTCTCAATCAAGTTAACCTGGAAGATTGCCCATAACAAGTCACGTTATCATCTTTGGTTGGACCAGAGATGACGTTATATGGCTGCACCAGTGTTATTAGCTTTATCAGAGATAAATAGCATATCGTGAGCAGTAACGTACAACCTTCAAAAAGGTAGCTATTTTACTAACATCATGGGTGCCCATTGCAATGTTTGCTAGAATCGGAATACACTATTTGTAACAAGTATTTGAAAACGTGAAAAATATTGAAAGTAAAGACATTTTCACCACACGAACCATAAGCTGATACAAATGAAAGACAGTTAGTTGTTAGTTAGCAGTTAGCTACGATGATGACAGCCCCTTGGTGCCTCACACATATTGAGAGCCATCTAGTGTTGTTTTTATACGTATATATATATACATATGTGTGTGTGTGTGTGTGTGTGGTATATTAGCTAACTGTCAACCGTGCGAAGGCTAGTGCTGTGACGTAGCATTCGAATTCTAGAACAACTGGTGCGCACAGGAAAAAAAACTCATGCTTTGGGGCCGTTGGAAATGTTTTGGAACTTACATGCGAAAGAGTTAATCTCCAGCTCCTGCTTGAGGACTGGCAGAAGTCACTCAGGGATCCGATAGCATTTCTGCTTCACCGGTGCATCTTCCTTCAGAGGAATGTCATGGTTGACCAGGGTGGTGTAGCCAGGCTTTTCCGGAAAGACCTTAGGGTCTAGAAGGTGTCTCAGCTGCTCCTGCTGTGGCGTCTCGAGGTGGGACAAGTCCACAGACTATTGGCGGCAGTCTTTTGGGAAGTAATGCTCTTCAGACTCCTCCTGAATAAAACTCCTTCAGAAGATTAATATGAAATGTTACCCCTCTCCAGCATACAGATTTCATAAGTCACTGGACCCCGTCTTTCAAGTGACCTCATATGGTCCTTGCCATTTTGCTAACAACTTGTCATTAGTCGGCAACAAAAGTATCACCTGTTGGCCAGGAATAAAGTTTTGCCCCCTGGCTTTGTGATCATACTTGATCTTCTGGTTCTTTTGTGCTCTCCTCTGCTCCGGCCTCTCCCTCATCTGGATCACATACTGGAGCACATTCTTACCCTCTTTCTTTGGCCCCATCCTAGTACTCCTTGAGCAGATTGAGTGGGCCTCTCACCTGCCGACCATAGAGGAGTTTGAAGAGGGATAATCCAGTGGAAGCTTGCAGTACCTCCCTGTACGCAAAGAGTCGGGAGGGTAGCCACTGGTCCCAGTCAGTACCTGCTTGACAGATGAATTTGCGTAGCATACTCTTCAGGGTATGGTTAAACTTTTCATCTAACCCATCTGTCTGGGGTAATATGGGGTGGACCTTATGCCCTTGATCCCTAACATTTTGTAGACTTGTTTGAGAAGCTGTGACAGGATGTTTGACACTTGATCCATGAAAACTTCTCTAGGTACCCCCACTCTGGGGGGGGGGGGGGGGAACCTGTATGAGACAGTTAGCTGTTTGTTTAGCTTTGATGTTCTTGAGTGGAAATGCCTCTGGGTATCAAGTAGCATAATCAGCAATTACAGGAATATACCTGTTGCCATTCCTACTCCTATCCAGTGGTCCCACTATGTCCATAGCTATCCTTTCAAATGGTGTCTCGATGAAGGGGAAGGAGTGTAAATGTGCACAGGTCTTACAAAACTCAATCACATAATTGTATAACAAGGGCTAAGTAAACTGGGTTGCAATCCTCACCATAGTTTTGTGCATCCCAATATGGATAGCTTAAGATCGTTACAGTATGTCTGAATGTTTCTGGCACTGCTAAAGACTCCACATTTCCCCTCACTTTGCACAGAATGTCACATTTCAAGATGTATTTTTCCTCTCATAAGCAATCTGTGGGCCTTTGCTGAACTCCATCTACCTCAGACACCTTCTCAAACCAGCCTTTCAATGTGGGGTCATCTCTTTGTAACTTAGCTATAGCCTGAGATATGTCAAGGTCCATAGTCAAATCAGGTTCAGCTAAAGACTCATATTCAGTCTCAGGTCTGTAAATATCCGTCAACAGGTGTGGCTGTCTACATGGGACCTCCCGTTACGAGTCGAGTCCCGTAAGCTCACCCTGCGATTTGTAGGACCATTTAAAATAGTCCGGAGGATTAACCCGGTCACGGTTTGCTTTCAACTTCCCCGGTCCATGAAGGTTCACCCCACGTTTCACGTCTCTTGCCTTAAGCCAGTACTTGTGAGTCCGTTGGCCCCATCTGAGGATGCTCTGCCTCCTCGTCTCATCGAGGGCCAGCCGGCATACAAGGTCCGTCGTATTTTGTCCAGTAGGCGAGTGGGCCGTGGGGTGCAATACCTCGTGGACTGGGAAGGTTACGGTCTGGAGGAACGCTGCCGATTTTTGCAGGCATGGTTCGGAGGGACCGTCTGGGGTCGCTCCTTATTGGGGGGTCCTGTCATGGAGTTCTTCCTGCTTTGTCCTTTTTTTTGGGCGTTGCCTCTCGGGGCCGCGAGAGGGCGCTCCTGTCATGATTTCTTGTTCTCCGGGACTGATTATTTATTAATTACAGGTGCGCTCCGCACTACATAAGCTCCGTTCCCTTGTGGCTCTATGCTTTTGTGTCATTCTTGCCATGCTAATCCAGGTAACGCAGGTATAGGAATTCAGGCAACTACTTATCCTTTCGGCTAATTGCTAAAAGTACACGTGGGACTTGCATTAGTGTGTTTAGGAGTTTCTTTTTAGAACTTCTCTTTCTTTTCACACTTAGTTCTTTCCTTGGTTTTCTTTTCCTTATCTCTGTTTGAGATAGTAACCTCGGTTTTGCCTCGTTTCCGTTTGCCTCTTTATTTTAGCTCTTTGAGAATTTATTGAGCTATTCTCTATTTTCTGCTCGAGTCTGCGAGCTTTTCGCCCACTTTTCTGGGTCGCTTTTCTTTGGCTTTACGCCAGGAGTTTTTCCCCGTTTGTTTATTTTTGCTACTTTGTTTGCGGATCTTCTATCCCTTTATAATTAGTAGTTCCCACGTTTCGCGTCTGGTCCTCCAATCCCAGTCCCTCACAGGCTTAGTATGTCATAACTCACCACAGTGATAACAGGTAACCTCCTGCCTGCTGAGTCTGGTTGTCTACCATATGTATAGGGCTTACTCTGGGCAAGACCACGCCACACATCACCCCCATCAGATGTATTAGTTAACGGGTGCTTGACAGGGACCGAGGAGAGGTGTCACAATAGGGGGAACCAGAGTGTGGGAGTGGGCCCCTATATCACTATCAACAACCCCTTGCCCAAAAATAAAAGGTAAAGGAAAACAAACTAACATAAACTAACAATAAAACTGAACGTGAAACTATGTTCAAAAGAATAAAAAGCAGGCTTCAATAATGCACTGTTCAGACATCTTCTCAATCAATGAACACTCCAATACGAACAACAAAATGGTGGTGGTTTCTTGCCATATATAGTTTTCCTGTAGGAACCCACCATTTATGCAATAATTTTAATAACATTAACATGTTCCAAACAACACAATAAACACCTGTCCGGCAAATAAAAACTACAAAAATGTGCAAGAAACACCAGCGCCTTCCTGTGCCACCGCAGGATGATGTTGTCACTCATCTGGAAGTCAACCCAAGGTACAGCTCTTTTCCTTTCCGAAGTTAAAAAGTCACTAAATTACTAAACATGTTTAACATGAACAACTGGAAATACATAGCAAACGAATAAGATTTAAATTAGCTGTGTTACATGCACTATTAGCTGGTCAGTCTAATAGCGATGTAAACACTGATATGTCACTCTTGTTTTCCAGCTTTTCCCAAGAACATTGCCTTTTGTCAGACAACATGCAAGTAGCCTGTGCATGTACATTTAAAATAAAGTCACAGATGAGCATTTTATTCCAGTCCATAGATAACATTAAAATGTTCACGTTGCTGTTAATAGTAAGTGATGAATGTGTAGCTCTGTCACAACCTGCAAATGAGGTACCAACTATTTAGCCTTTTGACCTTTGTTAGTTGTCTCATGTTGCTTTGGACACTCACATATTAAGGTGCTGATTTTCAGACCTCTTATAGCTGACACATACTGCTAATTGGCATTCAACTTAATATGACTTTATATGTATATGAAAGGCCACAAATGCTCAAATAACAGCTGTTAAAACAGTTGTGCAGAAGGGCATCTCTGAATGCACATTGTGTCAAACCCTGAAGCGGATGGGCTACAGCAGCAGAAGACCACACTTGGTTCCACTCCTGCCAGCTACAAACAGGAAGATGAGGCTACATTGGTTACATAATAACCAAAACTGGACGATTGAAGTTTGGAAAAACATTGCCTGGTCTGAAGAATAACAATTTCTTCTGTGACATGCAGATGGTAGGGTCAGAACTTGGCATAAACAAATTCTGCCTTGTGTCAATGGTGCAGGCTGGTGGTGGTGGTATAACAAAGCATGTATCATCTAAAGATGGTTGGACGAACATGACAGTGAGTTCAGTTTATCAGTCCCCAGATCTCAGTCCAATAGAGCACCATTGGGATGAGGTGGAAAGGGAGGTTTGCAGCATGAATGTGTGGCCAAAAAATCGTCAAAAACTGTGTGACACTATCGAGTCAACATGGATCAAAATCTCTAACGTTTCCAGCGCCCTCTTGAATCCATACTGTGAATAATTCAGGCTTTTCTGGAGGAAAAAGGGGGTCCTACCCAGTACTAGATAGGTCTACCCAATAAAGTGGCCAATGAGTGCATGTATAATCATATCAGCTTTACCCCGTTTCAAGACTTTTTATTATATACAAATTTAGTGTTTGACAAAAATATTTGTGGATGTGATTTTTTTCTTACTTTTAGAATAAATAAGAAGAATTACAAGGTAATTATCAGTAGATGTGGAAAAATTGTTTCCTCTTCATTATATATACATTTTGGTTGAACTATACAGTCAAAGCCCATGGCAGAAGAGTCCATACAAATGATTTATGTTAACCTGAAGACACGTACACCCTCCAGTGCACTATAGTACAGAATGTATTTTTTTATAGAACAAATTGACATTTTCCCCCAGGTCTTGGAGCTTAACATCTCTATTCATGGAAGGAATGACTGCACATGTGATAAAGCCAAACTGCTATGTAAAAACCTCCTTGAGTGCCTGATTGAAGAGTGGAATGCGGATCAGTGTTTGAAACTCATGTCTTACTGTTACCCCTTTGCTATATAGTAAGCCACTTTGGATAGGAGCACCTGCTAAATCAGTGTACATGAACACCTTTATTGTTAATGAGATTTTTATTTCGGTAGATATAAAGTCAATAAGAAAAATGTAGAAGCAAATTTTCTGTAGTAATAGGGAAAAAAAAGTGATAAAGGGATTGACATTTTCTCCCCTGTGATACTTTGCTTGCCTGCAATCCCATGTCCATGCTAATTTATGTTATATCCTCATTTCAATAATAAAATGCCCACTGGCTAGTAGTTAGTAGATATTAATCTCAATGAGACTTTCCTTGTAAAATAAAGGATAAATAAAAAATTTAATAAATAAATAAAATAGTTTGATAACTTAAAATTGCTGGCAGATGCAGGTGTTGCATTAATAATAATGTGCAATTGTATTAAAATGTCAATAACCATCAACCCAAGTAAACTTCAACAATGTTATTCTTAAATGTTGTATTTCCCAGCCAGGCCCCAGTTCCCACATGAACAACAGACTCAAAGCATTTTCTGTAATCTGTAATGTGTCATCCTAAAGATATCTAGTGTGATTCAACTGGTGAGACATGTACATTGAGCTTGGTGGGATCTGTGTGGGAGGACTACAGAGGTATAAACAGCCAATTATGCTGTTTTGTAAGGACAAGAGCAAACACCTTTTGAAGCCAAAAAATGCACATAATTTCGAGTTGTGCTTCTAATATTCAATTCAAAGTTATCGGTGCAGAAAAAAAAATATAGCCTATTGGTAGTGGAACATAAGGACATTATGGTATCGCCTATTCTTTATTTTGCACGCATTGACAAGACTGTACATCTTCATTTATAGCATACGGTGTCCCACACACAATGTAAATTAATGTAACGTAATGTAATGAAATATGTAGGTGAAAAGGGTGCCTCAAGTGAAAGCCTGCCTCGCTGTCACACGAGCTACAGCCTTCACGCTGGCTGCGTTCGGCTGCATTCGGTAAAGCTCGGCTATTTTCGTGAGAATGGGGGGCAGAGCAAGCGCAGCTCTGCAAACTGCCTGTGTGACAAATCCAACTTGCCTCTGACGCGTATTCATTCCACCGGACTGTTCACCTGGGAGACCGCATGAAAAACAGGTAAGCCAAATCGAAAATGCAATTACAGTCTTGGTATACTGTAGTGGGAAATGTTTTGAATTACAGTTAACCAGTCTGATGATGCGCAAATAGCCCGTTCAGTTTCTAAAGAAAAACTTTTGGGAAAAGTTTAACGTGGGACTATAAGTTCAGGGATATGCACAGACCTGTATTGGACGATGTGGTAGCTAATCAGGTTGAACTTATTCAGAAAGCTGGTTGAACAACATGCTGATTATGACACACTTTACGAATGGGGTTAATTATAGACTATCCGTACTTAAGTTTGATCAACTTCAACGACCGCGTTGTTTCGAACATGTATTATGTGTCGTATTAACTGCTATTCCTTCCACTTTTTAGGCTACGTTTGCTGATACTTTGTGCAATCTGTTCCACGGGAGGAATGTCGTGCAATTATTTGCATTGAGGAATACATTTCTTAACAAGTTTGTTTACTGTGAAACTACTAGCACAGCTGAGACATCAAACAGTGTGGTTTACAGAAGGCACCAATTAAACGTTAAAAAGGGAACATGGCGACGGGTGGATTTAGATCAAACGCAACTACGGACTTTTTGGAAGAATGGAAAGCTAAACGTGAGAAAATGAGAGCGAAAATGCTCGGGGATATTGCTGCGTCTACCAGCGGGAGCAGCGTCAGCGGCGCCGCGGCTTCCTCGCTTGGAACAAATAGTAAAAGTGAGACACGGAATACGATCCAGAACACCGAATTAAACAACAACGGCAACCCGGACCGCGGAGGTTCCTCCACTGTCAATTGCGTGTCATCTCACCCTGTGGTTCGGTCATCATCCTCGTCTGCCTTAAGGAGGCCGGACGATGACCCACATCCGACACCAGTGACCAGGGGATCCGATCCCACGGTAGGAAACCTGAAGAAGGCACCCCAAGAGAAAGTAAGCACCCCTCAGCCGGAGTCTAGCGGGAATGCGTACGTCGAAGACGACAAAGAAAGCCCAACTCTGGGAACTGGCGGCTCCAACAAGGGAAAAGAGAAGAAAAGCTCTGGTCCAAGCGCCAGGAAGGGAAAAGGCCAGATAGAAAAGAGAAAGTTGAGGGAGAAGAGGAGATCAACAGGTGTTGTAAGCATACCATCCAACGAGGTGAGTGTTGCTATGTCTTGTTTGTTGACAGGTCACCGGTATAAAAACCCACACGCATGTTAGACGAAGCTTAACAAAATCAGAATTATTACAGATTATGTTGGGCTGTTCGGTTTGTTTCATTAACATTTTGGTGTAAAATCTATTATTTATTTATTATAATGCATGTTTTGAAACACTGGCAGCTTGTTTGGACCATAGTAATATCCAAACACTGTTGATAAAATCAGCAAACATTGTATTTACCATTTAGTAGCAGTAGGTAGGCCTAATTAATATGCTTGGAATTTTGACATAAATGGGGTAAACGGGTTGTAGGTTTCTCTTTACAACAATAAAACCCATATCTAAAAGTTAATTTTCCTGCACATAGTCTTAAATAAAAACATCAATGTTCCAGTTTCAATACCCAATACGGCCTTCTGAAAGGCACAGAAATGGAAACATTGCAACAATATCTGGAAATGTGTGGATAACAGTTCGAATTACTTTGTTGTTGTTTTATTGTTGCCATTCGCGGTGGATACAATCAAGACAATTGCCGACGAAAAGTGGCAGTTGCTGGTACGCTCAGCCAAACGCCGAATTAAAACATAGCCACATTCTTGCCAGCAATTACTGTTGGTATCTTTGTTGAACGAACTAACAAGTAAACATTTTAAATGCTTCCAAGACGAGGCATTGCCTTGTTTGACACACTGCGTCCATACGTGTCCCTTAGCTTTACATCCATCCAGAAACCGTCTGATAGCCTGTGGGCAGTTTTACTTGGGGGTTGACTATCCTGTCATTAGAATTAGACACACTGTATGCCTTTGCCAAGTTGAGTTCAGGCCAGGCCGCAATGTTGAGCTTAAATAGGAAATCTAGCCAGACGCGCGTGATCATCCCTATGGTTTCCGTGCGCTTGTAAATGCACATATTTCCAAGTTGTTGGTTAGCATTTATTA
Source organism: Synaphobranchus kaupii (assembly GCA_029718625.1). NCBI lineage: Eukaryota > Metazoa > Chordata > Actinopteri > Anguilliformes > Synaphobranchidae > Synaphobranchus > Synaphobranchus kaupii. The sequence goes on along the minus strand of CM056376.1, from coordinate 80,026,936 downwards.
TGTTATTTATTTGGTTATTTTCTACATGTAGAATGCGAGAGAATGTAAATTTAATGGTATAAAACTTGCTTTCCAAGTTGGATTGTAGTCACTGACAGTCCTATATGTGCGCAAATTAGTAGGCTATTATTATTAACTCAACTTTATTTATATAGCACCTTTCATACAAACATGCAGCCCAAAGTGCTTCACATAGAAAAAATATTATTATTATTTTGAGGGATGCGTGAGATGGGAATGTTTCCATTATTGTGTTTTTCAGCACAGCTGAGGTAAAACTATGCCAATCCTGTATTGTTGGCTTTTAGTGCAGTCAAGACCCCGAAACTCAGTCCTCTGTCCCCAATGCACAGATACTAGCTCAACAGCGAAGTGATGTAACCAAAAGATCTGCACTACGCCAATCAGACATTGGAAATTCCAAAAAAGTGTCCTATTACATTTCTCTCTCTTGTGTGAGAAAGGAAAATAAATCTGTTCCTTTGGGGGGCCCTTGCCTTGACCGGGAGAGAAAAATGTGGACGGCACAGAACAATCTCACTTGGTCTATCCCAGGGGCAGACCCAGTGCCTGCTCTGTTTGCTCACATTAAGCAGTCTTTTTCATCTTGGCTACAAGGGGTCATGTATCAACTTTTTGCAGGTCCCTCCGTTGTCATTCCCCTGTGCGTTTGCAACATCCAGTTTGTTATGAAGTTCTGTTGGGAGTGTGGTATTTCCAGTCATTCCATGGGAAGAATCTTTCCTGAAAGTGACTCTCAAAGCCATTGGCCAGTTCTAGCAGGAAGGCGCATGGGTGCGTGCTGTAACAGTCTTCTTGTTGGAGTTCTGTCACTGAGATAAGTATGTTATAGTAAGGTGTGTAACGTTAATGAAAGTACGGAGAGTAATGGTTCACGAACTTCACGGAGCACAATCGTGCTGTTTATTATTCTCAAGTAGTCGATGCAGGTTAGGTAACGTTAGATAACGTGAATAGGAAGAAGAGGGAACAAAATGATGAATACTCCTATATATGTAGTGTGGCGCATCATCAAAAACTCCGCCCCACCCACAAGTTTTACCATAGATATACTGTAGTTCCTAATACAGTTCATTACAGTGCGTGAAAGAGAGTAAGGGTTGTTTCTCCTGACTTTTTTCCCCATAGAGTTCTATAGGAAAATGAGTCCGGAGAAATAACCCTTGCAGTGATCCATCCACATCTACTCCATATCTGGCAACAGAGTGATGGTTTGGGGCTCGTTTGATAGCTCAGACCCTTGATAACTTACAGCCATTTAGCCAGCCATGTGTTCCATACTGTACCAGTGTAATTTACAGCTGAATCTAGTCTCACCCCCCAATTTCCATAGAGATCCATTCAAATGCAGAGAGGTTATAGTATTGCTTGTAACAGTACCTGAAAATAAGATATCGACAGTTTTTTTGATGTTGATGGTCACAGACTTCAGGAAGTAACAGCATGTAAAGGATATGCGACCAAATATGAAATATGATACTTTAAAAATACGTTAAAGCAAAGGGTATGAATACTTATGTAAATGAGAAATTTTATTTTTTTATTTTTAATAAATTAGCAAAAATCTCAAAAAAACTTTTTTCACATAGTCATTATGGGGTCAAAATGAATTTAATCAATTTTGGAATAAGGCTGTAACAGAACAAAATGTGGAAAAAGTGAAGCGCTGTGAATACTTTCCGGATGCACTGTATATACACATTTCGGCCAACCACCTCCTCACCAATGAAACCTGCCTGCTGTAGGCTGCTGCAAACAGAGATTCCTGGTCCAAACAGGTATCCATGCAAGGTGTAAATTCACTGTTTATACTTTCTGACAGTATACTGGAAATAAAGTATAGCCTGTGCCTTATGATGTCATGTTCTTTGTAAATAGTTTGTTTTCTAGACTAATGTGTGTTATACGTATACTTGCATGTAAGACCTCGGTTTGGAGAACAATTCATATTTTGTGGAAAAGTAATCTTAAGCACAGTGGAGGACAGCTACTCTATCAGTGTGATTAGCAGTAGGTGCTTTTAGTTTATACACAGACCCATGTTGACATGAGTCAGTACTCACTCAATTCTTTATTTTAATGTAGTACTGTAGGGAAATGTACATATGTATGTATACACAATAAGTTACCTGTGAAACTGGAAACATCTGCCACTTTTAGTTAGGGCATTAATATTCCTATTAGTTAGCCTGTCTCTGCTTATTTACGCACATTTTCTATCTCATTATGTAAAATAGAGGCCATCATGCAGAAATATTTTCTAAACTGATTGCTTCACTGAGGTGTTTCATTTTATTTTAAGATGGATAGTTTACCTGACTGTCAATGAAGGTAAAATATGCGAGGGGATAGAATGTGTGAAATGGTTCTCCGGTCTCCTCTTCTGAATTTAGAAGACCTGCCACAGTCTGCCTTTGAGACCCAGATGAACACTTTGCTTATGACTAATTGCCAGGCATTTATCTATATCCTGCGTTTTGCTGAGATTCTGTTCGCGAATGGTAAGGGGGTAAAGCTGCTGATGTGATGGATCCATTTATTATGCTATTGCAACAGTAACAAGAACAGTATGAAATACGTAAATAATTGTAGTTATTGTAAAACTTCTCTGTTTAAAAAATAAATAAATAAATAAATCAGTCTTTACATTCAGGATAACAAAATCCTCACTCACCCATTTAAAAATACACTTGTTATAACACATTTTTTTGTGATCGTTCGCTTGAGGTCATCCGCCCAGGAATGTAACAGTAATGAGTCATGTAGGGATATTTTAGGGGAATACTTATCAGCAGTAGTTTAATACAGTATGGAATGTTTCCCTACAGTGACCTCAAAGGGAATACGCAGTCATGACAATCTGATATCATGTGGCATTTGTGTGCAGAGCTCATGCCTCCACGGTGAGAGAGCACACCCTTTTTCTCCCTGGAGCTTAATAGACAGGCCCTGGCGTTATCTCACAGGGTAGTCAACTGATGTGGTAAAAATAGATCTTTATGGACCAGCCTGTTTGCACTTTCTGTTTATGTGAGAAATTACTCACTAATCTGTCACCGGGGGAATGACGTAGTGGCTGTGTTCGTCGCTGCTGATTAACTCTCGGGAGAGTTGCTGAAGACGAGAAGTGTGGATGTTGGCACAAACGCTCGACGTCTGCAAATTGAGCGACAGCGTAGGCCTCGTATTTTAACGCCTGGATGATTCCAGCTTATGACAACATTGAACATTGAACGTTTTTAGCTTGAACTGTTTGGTTTTTACAACTGTCAGTTATCTGAGTGTTAGCTTGCACTGATTGGATGTTTCACTGATTGGAAGTGTTTTGTGTTTTAACAAACCTAAAGATAAAATCTTTTTAAATCATAAATTAGATTCTGGTATCAAATCAGGATTAGGCAATTCTGTCCCCAACTATGCAGAAAGGAAACCAAGACACCTTGGTCCTGTCATTTGAGAGAAAAGGAATTTTGCACTGGACGACACCATCGTCTTCCAAGCTACAAGTACAGGGTTCAGTATCGTACAATGGATGGTTCTTGACTTCGATAATCTTATATTGTGACAATGTAATGATTGATCTAATATCATAATGATGAGCACATATTGTATTAATGGCTTTAATAGGGATGGATGTTCCACAGAAATATATTTGTATGTATGATGTGTGAATTCTGTGGGAGTGTGAATGATTTCCAAGAGCTATTGGATTTGGCAGTGGTTGGCTCATGGAGTTCCAAGCAGGTAGTATTATGCTGTGAAATTTTGAAGTGTTCCAATTGCCTTGCAGTTTATTCTGTTGGCTTTATATATTATTTATTTGCCTGGTACCATGTGTAATGTTTCACATAAATGGCAACATTTCATTACATGTACATTGCACCATATCTAGGTATGCAGTCCATAGTTTTAAGAAATCAAAGGTTGATTTATTGTGACGAAGGTGTGTTCTTCAGCTTGTTGCATGTGATGGTAAACAACTGAAGTGTGGTTTGCTATGTGTAAGTATCCCTAGAATTGTGTAAGCCTCACAAATGTGTACTGCCACTAATTGTATTGAAACAACTCGATACAGAAACTATGGAGATGTGTCCTAACTCAACAATGTTGCTGAAACTGCTTATTAGGCACTGCAGTATGAATAATGTAGGGAGTACATTGACTTAAAAGAGTTTAATGGAATTAAAGCAGATTACAAGTCAGTTTACCTCATAGGGTTCATTGCCAGTGTTTGGACTCGACATAACATGTTTCACTGCTAATTAGAATGATTTGGTTTCGGTCTCCCTCAAACTGTATTACACCTTCAAGATACCCATCTCCTTACAGAAAAATATAATTTATCTAACCTTTTTATAGTTACACTCAGTGTTCAACATAGCTGTTTGCCCCATTCAATTTCCATCACGCAGAGTAAATGGACTTTGACCGTTCCACGTTATCATAATCGACCAGAAAGTTGTTGATTTCCTGCCTTAGTACCTCAGTTGTGAGAATTTTGAAATATCATTTTTAAAAGTGTTCAAGTGGAATGCCAAGACTTCTCCGGGTGTTTCTGCAAGATTGCCCAGTGAGGTGGTGTGCATTGCTGCGCGTAGGCTTCCGGAGCTTTCTGGCGACCATGTGCGACAGGGGCATAGCAGGGGGAAAATGAGCAGAGAGTGGCTAGGTTCAAGGCCTGATTGTTTGCACATACATACACACACATGCACAAATACATACATGTATGCATGCACACACACACACACACCCACATATGTGCACATACACACACACACACACACACACACACAAACACACACCCATACAAGGCTTTTGGTGACACAGGGAGGGAGGCAATGGGGGGGATTAGGACCAGGGTACTGACCAATTGAATTGGTCACCACCCCCAGTAAAGCTGCCCCACTGAAACACATTTGTTCTCCTGGGCTCATAGTGCAAACATAACTTGTTTGCCCAACATTCCTGTCAGTTCAGAGATTTGTGAGTCAGCGGGAAATTGGGGCCTCTCTGCATGATTAGGGATTGGGACTTGTCCGTTTGTATTCATTACAATAGGATAATGTAGGTCTCTCTCCCTCTCCCTCCTCTTTCTCTATCTCTCTATAGTTCTCTCTTTCTCTCGGTGTCTCCCTCTCTCCCTCTCTTCACACCTCTCCTCCCCAGCCAGACACCATTGGGACAGAAAGAAAGACTGGTTATGTATATCTACCTACTTCCTCTTTTTCCTGTGCGAAATTATACAAAGTGGAGATAGTGCTGCATGCTGTGTGTCCTAGCGCAATCAATTGCTATCGAGCCAACTTTTCCTTTTCCTGGTGCACAAGCAATGCTATGCAGGCAGTCTTGCACATGTCTTAAGACTTAACGCTGTTATTTTTCCATGGAAGGTGTATACTGTGCTTGTGCATTATGTAGCCCAAGGATTTAATTCAAACGGCTGGCGATTATTATGAGAAATATTTTTAAAAATGTAAGCTATGCTTTATTCCTCTGTTATGCTTCTTCTTGAATAAATTACAAGACTGTTTCTGTTGGCATGGTCTCTGTGCTCGAAACATGGGAAATTTATTCATTCACATCAAAAAAACAAGTGAAATTTTGATACCCTGAAAAAACAAAATCAAAAACATGTAAAATGTTGATTCAGTCACCTAGTAGATATGAGTAAATATGTCACACAGGGAGACATAATCATAGTGTCTGTTTAGTGCTTCTCAGAAGCAGGATCTTGGCCAACCATTCTAAAGTTTTCTGTGGAAGATATGGAGGATGGCAGCTATTGCGTTTGGACTACGGAAAACTCAGTTGCCGGAGTGGTTAGGGGATGGGGGTGTTGTGCGGACAGGGATTTCACTTGCTCCACTGCACCCTGCCCACAATGCTCAGGGCAAAAGCTCCTGCTCCGACTCATGGATATGTGGTGAGGTGGGAGCCAAATGCCATTTGCTGAGCGCCTGGTGAAAACTGTGAGTTTTACTTCACGAGGCTTTTGCTGAAAAGGCCAAAATGGTGGGGCGCAGGGCGCCCCTCCCCAAGGGTGCTGCCAGGCACGAGGCACACAAGGCCCAAAGACAACAGTGGCACAGGGCAGAACTCACAGAGATTATGTCTCTATTATTCCAGCACAGACCACTCTACCGTGCCAAAGAACAAGGTGCTACCAGGCTTTTCATAGGGTGTAACGAACCAACAAAGATCACGCCACAGTAGGACTGGGGAATGTCACTTTGCGTGAGGGAGGCACGGTGAACGGCACAGAAAGTACATAACAACGACACCTAACTACTACAAACATCAGTCAAAGCATCATGATAATGTGGACACGCCCTCTTAATCTCTGCTCTCAAAATGGTTTCCTTTTGCTCTGTGCCCTAGGTTTGGAATGCTGGAGCATAGTGCCCTGGTTAGAGAATGGATGTGTTACATTTCTTAGGTACTATCCTTTGATGGCAGGTACATATTTCTTCTCTGAAGCGGTAAAATATTTAGGTTAACTATATATTTTACACAGTATTTTCTCCTTTGTTATACAGTAAGTGTTAGGTATGCTTCTAATTAATCATTTTTGACTTTCAGGTTTTGTGAATTTTGATTCATGTGAAATGCAGAACATAGCTGACCTTGTATCAGTCGTACACATTTGTGGACTGCTCTTGTAAATAAAGTGCACGTCACACACATGGAATTCCAGCTATAACCACAAAGAATCAGAAATGTTTACTATCTTGTTTTACAAACCCCAATTACAAAACAGTTGGGACAGAATGTAAAATGCACATAAAAGCAGAAAGCAGTGATTTGTAAATTTTATTTTACATATATTTAATTGAAAACAGCACAAAGAAAAGATATTTAATGTTTTACCTTATCCAACTAAATTTTTGTAAATATACGCTTATACCGAATTTGATGCCTGCAACATGTTCCAAAAAATTTGGAACAGGGCCAATGTGGCTGTAAGTCATCAAGGGTTTGCGGTATCAAACAAGCCTCAAACCATCACTCTGCTGCCAGATATGCAGTAGATACGGATGGATCACTTGACGGGTTGTTTCTCCTGATTTATTTTTCCATAGAGTTCAATAGGAAAATGAGTCAGAGAAACCACCCTTAAAGTGATCCATCCACATCTACTGCATACCTGGCAGCAGAGTGATAGTTTGAGGCTTGTTTGATACCTCAGACCCTTGATGACTTACAGCCATTTAGCCAACCATGGGTTCCATGCTATTCCCGTGTAATTTACAGCTTAATCTAGTCCCACCCCCCAATTCCCAGAGAGATCCATTCGAATGCAGAGAGGTTATAGTTTAATTTGTAAGAGTACCTGAAAATAAGATATTGGGCTCTATTTTCAAACCGGCGCAAACCAGCGCAAGGGGACGGTATAGTCAAACGCAAGCTTGTTGACAGCATCAACGTCTTAAAACTGGTGCTATGGCGTTTCTCAGCAATACCGCTAGGATCAACAAATTCTCAACATAACATCCTTTCGCTTGCGCTGCAGTGGGATGAGTGGCGCTGTCTGGGGCGTGTTCTAAAATACTTTTGGCGCAGTGACAATTTGAACCAACGAATACCCATTGCGTTATGATCAGCTGGAACCACCTCTTAGCGGCAACGCAATAGACTCTGGCAATTTGGCAACTTATTAGTCATGTAGTTCTATGTAGTGTCTATAGGTGATGCCAACATTACACTTCCATTTAATGAACAAATAGCCTATAATTATTATTATTAATTAATTTTAATTTAAACTACTAGAATAAAACAGGACAGGTTACAAGAAACTTGCGATCATGTAGGCCAATAGCCTATAATATATAAATTACACATTGGCACAGTTGAATCATAAGCCTACCACTACACAATTCACAGAAAGGATATACTTTCAGCGGGTGTCCTTTCTCAACTATACGGACAGTGAATGCAGTAAAAAGTCAAAACTCACATTTTTTCTCAAGTGTGGGTTCCCCGGGGTGCTTGGTGCTATCGACTGCACGCACATACAAATCCGCGCACCACCCGAGCATGCAATAGTTTTCGTCAATCGCAAAGGAACACATTCCATCAATGTCCAGGTGACATGCGACAAAATTAGCTTGCCCCACCTGCACCAGTGGTCGCGGTCCCCATCACAGCCAGAGCAAAGAGAAATCAACTGGCTGAGCGGTTTAATAGGGCTAGATAAATGGTAAGTATCGGATCAGCTTTTAAAATTAACATTTCAATGCATGTTCCCACGTAGAATCATACACACATCCAAGTTGACGGTCCAGTGCGTTTGGGTTGCTCATTATGAAATTGCATGGAGCGATTGTGTTCCAACTGGCTTTTTTTTAAAGCATGAGAACAACAATTTGATTGGCTACCATAGAGACACACCTTGGACATTTAAACCCAGCCTTTTAGCAAAACCGCCATAAGGTGCGCCAAGATTGCCGTCATGAAATTACCAAATTTCTCGCCGACACGCCCTCAGAGCGATACCGCCAAGCGCTTACTCTTGCGTTCACCATTGCGTTTGGTTTATTAAAATAGAGCCCCATTGAGTCTTTTGATATCCTTTTATACCCAGTCATGAGAGCATCACCTGTTTACCTGTTTCCAAACAGGTGTTTTTCTTTTAACTTCCCACTGATAGGCAACACTTATTTGGCATGTTGTGTATTATTTATTTGGCATGTTGATTCCACTTTCTTCCCAATCTTGTGATTGTGCATTTTGTTCATAGAGAACAATGAACGAATGTGGGTCTGTGTTAGGGTACGTAGTGTGTGCTCCTGTCTGTCCATGCTACGGTTTAGGCATGGCTGAGTAATTCTGTCATAAAGCAGCAAGAGACATGGCCAATGCCAGACTGTAACTCAGTTGAAACTGGAAGGTTCACAAATTGAATCGATGTTACATGACAAAAAACTGCTGGAGCAAATAAAATCAACTGGTGCTGATATTTAAGCTACTCTCTGAACTATTTTAAAGGAAAGGGTGCAGTGAGGCTGAAATTAAATTATTTTGGAATAGACGGAAATTGTTGAGGGTGACATGTAATGCTCTCTGAACACCTGTGTCCCCATCCAAAATTTATGCCTTATGCCTATGCAGGGAATACCTGTTGTTGATTGGCTGTCATAATTGGGGAATGTTTAGGGAAATTCACTTTGGGGGAATAAAGTCAAGACTGTGCATTCTTACGACGTCACATTTTTAAAAATCATTTTTCTGGGCATTATAAAATGACAGTTCTTTCAAAGGTTGATATTTAGGAAAATGGAGCATGAATACATAGGCACTGTTATTTCGAGAAGCTCCCGTTTACTTCCACCATTTTCAGAAGGAGCAAAAAGCCAATTGAAAGCTGCAGCGTGAGGTCACCTCAGCTCCCCGGTTAGGCATTAACCTTTGACACGCGTGTGAGTGCACCTTTGATGCGAAGGATTGGATTTTCTCATCCCCGAAAGAACCTCATTGACTCTGAATACTGCTTTAAGCTCTCCTTCTATCCTATAGGTCTTATGGAGGTTTTTTAGTAGTCAGCTGCATATACTTGATGGTATTATCTTTTAGACACACATGACTTATTTAGCGGTTTTATTTTATTTATTTCATTAGTTATTACATTATTAATTATGTAAATCTTCCATTTCAGAGGAATTAAATTAAATTAAACTTGGCTATGATGTTTATTTTTTTTAAATGGATAATTTACGTCACAGTCCTTTGTTTGAACAGACGTTTGTTTGAACTCTGAAAGACGGGGTTTTGCCGCTTGCGGAACCCTGGTGAGTAAACGGCAGAGTAGATTTGTGTGTGCTCTCCCGGTCTCAGTTGACGGAGTGGCACAACCTTGACGCACCAGGGCTTGCTCTCCTCCTGCACCCCAGGATTTATATTCTGCCTATGGAAATGAAAGGTCATGCGACAAAGCTCCTGGTCAAGAAAATGATTTGCTTCGAAAATCTTAAAAGGGAACTCCATAATTAGATTTTATGGATTAATGCCAGGCAGCATCTAACTAGATTAGCTGTTCTGTGTCCTTAGGAAGGCACATATCTTGTGGGATCGCATTTGCAATTAACGGCAACAAGGACATGCCCGAATCTTAAAATATTTACCCCCGTTTCACTATGCCAGTCTATTTAATGGGATGACAAGGTTTAGTTTCAAATCAGTGTTCTGAAAATTAAATAGACTTCCTGTGTGTGATGTTCCTAAAAATCACTGCACATGGAATTATACTGCAAAATTAAATGAGTTGTAGAGGAATCACACTGGCTGCAAATCACATACATTCTGTGAACAAATACCAAGTCTTGTCATTTGCAGTGCAAACATGAATATGACCACAACTGGTTTCTTTCATAAGTTAATTATTTCTCTTTCGGGCCTTTGCTCAGTGTACAAATAAATAATCCAAGAACAAGGACTGCAACTAATTCTCAAAGTAAGTCTGTGACATGGTAGTAGATGTACAAAGAAGTTTCAACAAATTAATTCAGCACTGACTCCCAGCATAATAATGTGTTTTTTTTGCCACTCTCAAAATTGAATTTTCTGCATCCAGTATTGCTTTACTATAGTCTTATTTCCCACAGGTCAATAGGGCTACGAATTTGATAACAGAAATTTCATGAAATGAGCTGGCCTGACTATGTGGTCACTTGTGTTAATGCAGTGTGATAATTGATACAATTATGGAATGGAGAAAAAAATCGAAGGCAGCCCAATGCCACAGTTGCCCATACCCACTTCCAAACCACCAATGAGCAATTTCCTTTCATCCTCTGGTATGCTTTAATGTTCTTTTACACTCACTGTGCAAGAAGAGTATCGTGTCATTGTTCACTACACTGTCAGAACAGTAAATGCGTTTTCTTTCTTTGTGTCCTTCCCCTTGCCAGGAGACTGATGGTCACATTCACACGTGCATGACTCATTGTCGGGAGTTTGTGTTCATGCCCACAGAAAAGAGGCCCCTTACAAAAACCGACCATTTTTTTTTTACCAAGAAAATACAGATACTTAGAACTTTCTGCGATTTCAGTTGATACTGGTCAACAAAATGGGATAGTTTGGAAGTTGAGTATGCATTCAGGGTACTATTGGGGACACATGCACGTGCAATCATGTATTGCAGAAAAGTTTGAAGGATGGTGGGAGTTGTCTGACAACAATGCATTAACTATACACAAAAATGTTTCCCCCGTTCAGTACAAATGCTGTATGAAAACATATGAACAAGTTTCTAAGCTGTACTGTAATGAATCATTCTAGGTGTAACTCATGGAGCATCTGATTTTAATTGTAGATGAGAACAGTTTGCCAATGCTACTGGCAGTGGTGTAGTTGCAGTGAAATGAAAGGATATTCATTTTTCCCAGAAAGTCAAACAATGGTTCAGAAATATGAAGTTTGCAGTTGACGTGTCAGGTGGATTTTTGCAACGATACCTGGAAGGCAACAGGTAGCATACAGAATTTTTCAGCCTTGAATTTTCTCCCAGGGAAAGTTAACATGCATGTGATTTGCTGAGTGAATACCACTTTAAAATACCTGGAGATAATAGAACTTGATAACAGGCTTGTCTTGTGCCTGAGGAACAACAGTGCTGTAGAGGCAGTCACTTTCCCATGATCCTCTGCTCTTTTTTTCTGAAGCAAGTGACTGAGGCTTGCTAGTTTTGATGTATTTATTTATCTAATCAAAAACATCTCCGACGTAAAAAAAAAAGCAAAGTTACTCATGCATAGCCTACAGAGTGCTGTCTATAAGTCCTTAATTCCAACTTGCAAAAACTAGGCCTGCCTTTAAAAGTATTGATATCAAAATGTGGCGAAGTTACAACTAACAATAGTGCCTATCGTAGCTCACACTAAATAAACAAACTCGATTCCAAAGCAATGCTATACAAACTTTCCTAAATTATTTAATGCAACTTGGCCCTAAGCTGACCCCCTCCCTGTCTTTTTTTTCTTTTCATTATTCGTGCTTTCCCGAATACAGTATGCGGCTCCGGATACACCCCTAGTGTCCAGTGACTGAACTGTTTAACTAACAGGCTACATCCTTGTATGAGAAAACCAGAACATGTGCACACTGTTTGAGTCTGAAATGAAATTACACTTTGGTACCAGGCGCGGATCGAACCCACGTGTCCCGCATACTAAGGCTTGACGCTAACCAGAAGACCAAAGGGGTACAGTCACATGATATAGGCTATAGGCCATTTGTCAGTGTCCGTCTGACTTTCACCATTTCGCTGTAGTACAAGTGAAATACAAGTGAAACACTGAACAGTTAATATTGGAAACGTCTTTTGCCTTTGCAATAAAAATACGTTTGTTGATGTGAAAATAATAACAGTTTAATAAATGAAAAGTATTTAAGTTGCACATTGTTTTTGTCGAAAATAAAGTTGTGCCCTGTTGTGCTCGAACCCCAAATCCTCTGTGTGAGAGGGAGCAACTGTAACCAGTAGGCCACAGTAGCTTCATGGAATATACAAAGCCATATAGCAGTTTTGTCTGTGATTCTGTGATGTGTGCAGATTAGCTTGAAGCGTTTTTATTGGGCGATAAGTTTGGGAGAGCAGGTATGCGATGTTTGTTATCCAATGGGGAGAATTATTCTTTGAGGGTACGGAGGCAGGCAGGTAGTGAGGGTCTCTGGGTAGGCAGGAAAAATGGGAAGAAGAAGAACGAGAAGAAGAAGATTAAGAATAAGAAGCAGAAAAACCGCCAAAATAACCCAAGTTTGGGGCTTTATTGTGTGGATGTGTGAAGTTGTATCTGAATGCTGTGTGGTTACATGAGGTCAGAACATACAGAATGTAATGTTTTAAGGCCTGAGTGTCTGTGGTCATTGTGGTTACTTCTGTAGGAAACTCTGAAAAGTGCCAAACTCTCAATGCTGCATAGGTATGGGGCATGCCCTGCGTAACTTGGCGGATGGCATACCTGCCATCCCAATTCGAGCAGAATATTCAAATAATTTTTATTTATTTTAATTTATTTATTTTTTGCCGTTGAACAATAATTAAAAAAAATGTTGTATATCATTACAGTTGAAGACCTGGGTGCTAAAAGTACTGAAGTCATATTTTTAGACAATTCAAGTTGAGCATAGAAACATGTTGTATTTGTTTAGCTAAGTCCACCCTATACATATTGTTAAAAGAAAAGGTGCCTAAGTCTCTTTTCTCCACTATGGAAACAACAGGTTATCGTATTCTGGTACACAAGAAGTATTCGGATTTGATTTTCTCAAAATAGACATTTTGTGACTTCAGTACTTTTAGCACCAGGGTCTTCAATTATAAATTCTCACTGTGACATGCATTTGTTGAGCATGTACAGCCGTGGGTTGCCGCTGTTGAGGGGGCGATGATTGCTTGTAAAAAAACAATTAACAAAAAAAAAGAGAGAGAGAAAAAACAGCTCAGAGCACAATAATCAAGACAAACGTGAAAGAATTACTTTAAAAATGGTTGCACTTGTGTGTGGGTTGAATAAAAGCTGTAATTTCTCATATTGCTGGACTATCAAGAAAAATGGTCTATGCTTGAAAAAGATTTGGTCCTGACCTCCTGGGTTATTGCCTGGCTTTATAAAATTTCACCTTTCTACATTGCATTTATGACTCAATTCAGTCTCAGTTGTAATGTCTAGTTTTTGCTTACACAACGAGGTGAGCAATAAATACCTTAAAGTATATAGTACAATAAAGACATAAATTTCATACCTGTATCCCCAGAAGACTGTGAGAACATTATATCTGAAAGATTTCATATTATAACAAAACAAATGTCATTAGACCAGAGGTTTGCAATCTTAAGCTTTCATCTTTGCACATGGCAGCTGCTATGTGTTAAACTGCCATTATTGTTTGAATTCTGGGAGGATAGTCACACAGTTCTTCTCCACCCAAACATTAAAGACTAATTTTATTTCCTCAAAAGAAGCAGAATGTCAGCACCCACACCTGTACCAGTCTACACGGCAGCCCACGTATAAAGCTATGAAGCCTTACCAACTTTTAAACACTATTAAATGGTGATGCCACGCAGTTTCTGCGTCACATTCATCTGGTAAAACATTCCTGTCTGGATAAGCAAAAAAACAAACAAACAATGAATTGCCTCACTTGCCCTCAACTCAACAGTGTAGTGGCATTTTTAAGAATGCAGAACAACTACTCTGGGTCAGAATTGATCATATGATTTGAAAAGTATAGTCAGTCATCGAGGATTTTGTGTTTTGAGAGATTTCATGTTGCATAATGTCTTCTGAGTGAAGTCATGTGACTACTGCTTGCCGAATTAAGTGCTCTCCTCCTGAAATCTATTATTTTTTTCAGATCTCATATTTTGGCCCTGAGTTTTGGGGTATTGTTGGCTTGTACTGTAAGCTGCCATTTTGATGAGTTTGCTTATGCAGTAGGCTGCCATTTTGAGGATTTTTCACAAAAGTGCAATGGATTTCTGAGGTGGCAAAGGGGTGCTTGCATTTTATGACCTTTCCAAATTTCCTTTTCCCACGCGCTCCCAGCTGGATTGCTGGAGCCCAGCCTCGTCCAGTTGACCCCTGAAGACTTTTCATTGCAGACTACAGACACCCACTTCCCCATCAGACCTCAAGACCAAAAAAACCTCAGTCTCTAGACAGTAGTGGTTTTCTCTAAATCAACAGTGGCAGAGCATAAGGTTTGAGACATGGAAAGTACAGCATGGTGGCCGTTTTGGTGGCACTCTGCTGGGCTTCAGATTCTTCATCTCAAACATAAGCATTCAACCCTTCCCAAAGGGAATGGGTGCAATGACCTTTTAAAGTAGGGCCTTTTTTTCTGCGCTCATTTTGGAAGCAATGGCACGTGTCACTACTCTTCTGTGAAAAGCTGTCAATTAAGAATTTAAAAGCATACTATGAACGATGTTTACATTTGCTGTGGTCCTGTGTTTACAATCAAAGAAGTTTCCTCCTCCAACTTCAACCCTGCCCACTAACTAGAGTTAAACCTTACTTACAGGTCCAACAGAAAACACGCCAACTCCGCTTTTCATCCCTTTGGTGAACTTAAGCTGTCACCATCGAGAAGCTATTCCAAAGGTTTGGTTTTTGAACGAACCTTGTTGATTTGTCATTTAATTTTGCTGTACTTGTGCTTCTACACCTTTGCCATTGCAGTAGCCAGCTAGCTACAAACCCTCTGCTAAAATTTGATCCCA
This sequence comes from Synaphobranchus kaupii, assembly GCA_029718625.1. Taxonomy (NCBI): domain Eukaryota; kingdom Metazoa; phylum Chordata; class Actinopteri; order Anguilliformes; family Synaphobranchidae; genus Synaphobranchus; species Synaphobranchus kaupii. The sequence continues at coordinate 80,011,689 of CM056376.1, read as the reverse complement.
CCCCACAGGCTCTGAGCCACACCCACCCCTCACCACAAAGAAATGAGATCCCCATAAACATCCTGAACACATCTTAGAACAAGCTATACAGGCAGAGGAACGTGGATTTGGCAAAAGTGCACAAAGACCGGGATTGCCAGTGCATCATAGATATGACTGAGCTTGGTTATTTTTCAATATTTTCAAGGCAAACATCCTGCATAGTATGCCTTTAAAGCTTGTTTCTGTGGTGATCCTGGCATGGTGCGCATGAAGACGCAGAGCAGAGATGCACTCTCCCCCGGGGGACTTTAGATAGGGGCGGTCAGCTGTATTTCTTGCTTTTGCAAGTCGTTCCTGTCCAGTGCCAATGCACAGATGGAATGCGAAGACCTTTACTCTTTGTTTATCTACGAGCTTCTTGGGGCGATTTACCCTGCACCTGATCTCTCTGCAGAAAATGACTCACTCTAGCTGTCAGCATGTGAAATTACATTTATTTTCCCCACTATTGGATTATAGCCTTGTGGCTCAAGATCTGTGATGTGGAGAGATTAATTACAGATTTGGGAATTTAGTAGCTGTCATTATTGACACAATAACCACTTAAGTTCAGAGTTTCTAACACTCAAAGCTGGTGTATTCTTTCTACAGGCAGAGAAGTGTCAGCAGTTCACATTCATTAGACAGCAAGGTGGCAGTGTGTATTGTGAGCCAGAGGGAAGTGGCAGTGACTAGGCCCTGGCATTCATCAAAGTAGAAATGCTGTTTTGAAATAATAGTCCTGGCATCCACTTCAAAATAAGAATCCTTGAGCTTCATCTTGATTACTTACTAAAACAACCATCTAAAATGGTTGCAATGCTAAAGCTATCATGGACAAAGTGTGCATGGAGGACCAAGCTACTGCAGTCCACCTCTGCCTCCCTTCCACCAGGAATATTGTGACGAAAGCTGGAATCCACACAGCGCTCTGTCGCTTAGCCTCTCTCGTTGCAATCATTATGTTCCATTCATAATGAATAGCGCATAAAAAGGGGTTTATAAGCCATGAGAACTCTCTTGGTCCACACCGCTCTTGTGACACTATGTATTTTTCACTCTTGTTTTTGTTTTTTGAGTTAATAATTTACTGTACATTATTATTCCACATTATTCAACAGGCAGACCTGTGCTGAATCACAGTCTATCATTAATAAAATTGAACTGCCTTGGATATTGGGTTATCAAAGAATCTTTGTTTTGCAAACAAGAAATAGAGCTGTTTGATAATCCAATTGTGAGTGGGCTATGTTAAATAAAGTGTGATTTATTGAGGGATTGTTTAATGTTGCTGCCGTATGTCTGTTAGAAGTAGTGGGGAGTGCAGTTTGTCCCATCTGGTATGCCGGCCATGTGAATGCATTCTCTCAGAGGTCTACCTCAGTTTGGCTGTACTTATTCCATGATTGCATGTTCATAATATTTTTGCAGTGTTAGAAGAATTAGGACATTTTGGTCCTTGGAAGTATTTGCTGGAAGAACAGCACTGCTCTTACACTTAATTGGATTGTTTTAGCCCTCAAGACCGAAGGCTAATCTTTTCCCAGAAGTTTTGTATAAAGGAATCCTTAAACTGCACTGCACTAATTAGTTTTACAGTTTATTTATTTAGTGGAGTTGATGCCAAATAAGGGACTGCAACAACGTTCTGCCAGCTATTATCAAGACTGAATTAATTTTGTTAATTTGTTTTAAGGAGTTTTAATCCACAAAAACAACAAAAAAGTAAACGTGTATATTTACACATTTAAAAAAAACAAAAAAAAAAACATGATACATTCTTTAATTTGTGATTCTGTTTTTCTAAGGACAAAGAGTAAAAATATTTAACTTACTCCAGGTGAAATAGCCACTTTACGCATTTTTGCATACTCTTAAAACTAGCCCTCTGAGGAGGAAGTGTGGTTGGTCATGAGATTTAGCCACTGCATGGAAGTAATAGTCCAAACATGGATACACAGACAGACACTACATTAGTTGGTATATCTGATTTGTTGTCATGGTATAGGTGCTGCGGTACTCATATATTAGCTGTGGTATATCTGATATGCAATTTACGTATTGAACGGATTCTTTCCTGTTGTAACTCAAATATTCTGTATCTGTGACTGCAGCTCACTCGTGAACGATGAGGCATGGCAATGAGGCTCTTTCGTGCGTTCAGCAGTTTACCACTCTGGAGGCTCTATATTGTATATATTATTCAGACAGACACAACACTCAACCATGTCCACGAAGGAAATGCTGTCGAGTGTTACATCAAGATTAAAGTCCTCTGTTGCTCCCCACCCCCCCTACACTTCCCATCGGTCTGAGAAACATCAAAGTGATTTTTCATCCCAACTAATTTAATCCTGTTGTTATAAGCCTTGGGATTTATATTGCAACTCCTGGATGAAGCGGGAAAGTTAATTCTTGTCTTAAGGGTCATTTAGTTAATTGAATATAGCTTTTCTTTCTTTGTATCCAAATTGCCTTTCTGAAGGATTATAAATCAGCATTTAGTTTTTATTGCAGCTTTTGTTGAAGCTTGTCTGCTACCTTGTTGATATGACAGGAGGCCAGCTTTAAAATTATTAATCATTTTACTTGCAAATCCCAATTAATTGCAGTTAATGCTTTTCAAAAACGTTTATTTAATATTATTTTTTGTCCTACCCGCTCTGCATTTATTAAGTGGGACACAGTGTGTTGTGTTTTGAAATATGAAGTGTTATACCGTATTTTGGAATATTTTATTAAAAAGTTAATTAATTGGTTGGCATTCTGATTCTGGTTTTAGAATAGCTACTTTACATTCTGATTTCCACTTTAATAAAATCTGTTAAATCAGTTATACTTCCATGCCAGCATTAGATGCATAACCTTGTGTACCACATTCTGGCCTAGATCACTATGATGGATATCTTTTGAAAGTGTAGCATTTTGACTGACAGTCTCTATTTCTTTTCAGTATAACGCTGGCCAATAGCCTTTTTAAATGTCTGTTCAAAGATTGAATTTGAAACAGCTTTGAGATGGTGTCTCTCATTGATTTTGTCCCTGAAGATTTTCTCTGAGAATTAATTTGAGATTCTGGATTCTGAAGTTGTGCGACGTTATTTTTTCAGTTCACAAAACCTTTTTCATCTTCAGAAAGGATGTCAAAGAGCCGCTATCTCCTGCCTCTCTTATTATGTCATGTTCAGAAAGGAGGGGATGAAATATCGCTCCATTTCTCAAAATGTGAATGTTTACTTAATTTTCTCTTTTTGTTGTCAGCAAAGAAATCCCTTCTTTTGAGAAGTCACTTGATAAGCATATTCACTTACAGGGCTATATTTGTTTACTGAGATTTGCAGCATTTTACCTGCTAAGAGAAGGCTAGATAGGTTTATGCTTTTGTTACATATGGTCCAAAAGCCAACCTCTCTCTGGAGGCGAAGTGTTAGCACATCTTTTAAAGACATATTTTCATCTTATGAAAATGCAGTCTAGTGGCAGAATTACACTATAGAGATATGCCTTTATTCAGCTCTGATAGGAAATAAATCCAGTTTTGTTTTTCCTGTTTGTACTCTGATTCGTTCATTTCCTCTGCTGGTTGACCTCAGAGCTTGCTTGAAAGACACAAGCCTGCTTGGTTTGAACAATGCGTTAAACATTGATGTTAAGAAAACAAAGACAGAATTTCAAAGCTGCATTGACACTGTTTTATAATGTATTAAATGCTTACACATTGTTTCAGGCCATTGCAGTTAAATGTGGTGACTATTGCCTCATATGGAATAAGTCCGACATCTGGGTAACCGAGCTATGAAACCCTTCACAACAAACAGGAAGTGCCAAAAGGACAGAATTCCATCATTGATTTACATGGGGAAATAAACACCGCATTTGGTATGATATAACAATGTGTATTTTTATCATTTTTTTACATTTTATTTATATTGCCAAGTGTCAACACAACACCATGGGGCCTGATTTACTAAGACAATTAGCAGGTGCAAAACCATTTAGCACATGCAAAACCAATAATGTGACTGATGATTGGTGCAAAACAAATTCCATGACCAATCATTGGTTTTGCACCCACTAAATGTCTTAGTAAATCAGGCCCATGGTGTTGTGTTGACACTTGGCAATATAAATAAAATGTAAAAAAATGATAAAAATACACATTGTTATATTATACCAAATGCGGCTACAAAGCCAGAGATGAGAAAGAAACATAATGCATAATACACATTAATGCATTGCATACCAATGCCATGGTCAAAGCATTTAATGTTAGCTAGGCTATTTAACCTTTTCTGGATTATGTCCTCTTAATTATACAGCCACCTTAGTAAAGTTGACATTACCTATTATCCTACAAGCATAATGTTAGATACCAACTCAAACTCAGCCACACTACAGTGCTGGAGAGCTTCTGTTCAGTTATTTTAAGCACACAGTCAGGTCCATAAGTATTTGGACAGTGACACAATTTTTGTTGTTTTGGCTCTGTACTCCAGCACATTGGATTTGAAATGGAATAGTGAGGTTAAAGTGCAGACTTTCAGCTTTAATTTGAGGGTTTTTACGTCCATATCGGGTGAACCGTGTAGCAATTGTAGTCATTTTTATATATGGTCCCTCCCATTTTAGGGGACCAAAAGTAATTGGACACATTAACATAAACTTTACTAAAGTTATATTTAGTATTTGGTTGCATATCATTTGCATGTCATGACTTCCTGATGTATGTGACCCAACAACATCAAAATACTTTTGATATCTTATTTTCAGGTACTCTTACAAGCGATACTATAATCTCTCTGCATTTGAATGGATTTCTATGGGAATTGGGGGGGTGGGACTAGATTAAGCTGTAAATTACATGGGAATAGTATGGAACATATGGTTGGCTAAATGTCTGTAAGTCATCAAGGGTCTGAGGTATCAAACAAGCCCCAAACCATCACTCTGCTGCCAGATATGCAGTAGATATGGATGAATAACTTTAAGGTTTGTTTCTTTAAGGTTTTGCACCAATCATCGGTCACATTGGTTTTGCATGTGCTAAATGGTTTTGCACCTGCTAATTGTGTAAGTAAATCAGGCCCCATGTCTTTACCGTGTTTATTTCCCCATGTAAATCAATGACGGAATTCTGTCCTTTTGGCACTTCCTGTTTGTTGTGAAGGGTCTCATAGCTCAGTTACCCAAATGTTGGACTTCTTCCATATGAGGCAATAGTCACCACATTTAACTGCAATGGCCTGAAACAATGTGTAAGCATTTAATACATTATAAAACAGTGTCAATGCAGCTTTGAGATTCTGTCTTTGTTTTCTTAACATCAATGTTTAATGCATTGTTCAAACCAAGCAGGCTTGTGTCTTTCAAGCAAGCTCTGAGGTCAACCAGCAGAGGAAATGAATGAATCAGAATACAAACAGGAAAAACAAAACTGGATTTATTTCCTATCCGAGCTGAATAAAGGCACATCTCTATAGTGTAATTCTGCCACTAGACTGCATTTTCATAAGATGAAAATATGTCTTTAAAAGATGTGCTAACACTTGGCCTCCAGAGAGAGGTTCACTTTTGGACCATATGTAACAAAAGCATAAACCTATCTAGCCTTCTCTTAGCAGGTAAAATTCTGCAAATCTCAGTAAACAAATATAGCCCTGTAAGTGAATATGCTTATCAAGTGACTTCTCAAAAGAAGGGATTCTTTTTGCTGACAACAAAAAGAGAAAATTAAGTAAACATTCGCATTATGAGAAATCGAGCGATATTTCATCCCCTCCTTTCTGAACGTGACATGATAAGAGAGGCAGGAGATAACGGCTCTTTGACATCCTTTTTGAAGATGTGAAAGGTTTTGTGAATTGAAAAAATACTCTGTATAAAAATGGCTACAATTGCTACACGGTTCACCCGATATGGATGTAAAAACCCTCATGTTAAAGCTGAAAGTCTGCACTTTAACCTCATAGTCACTCTTCCATTTCAAATCCAATGTGCTGGAGTACAGAGCCAAAACAACAGAAATTGTGTCACTGTCCAAATACTTATGGACCTGACTGTATACTGTATATCTGTAATGAATGTAATATAGCGTTTAGCATTAGCATTGTGTTTTTTAGCAGGCTGGGTTTGTGTATACTATTAAACAGCATTTATTTATATTCACAAGGAATGGTGGGTAGCAGTCTCCCTCACACCACAGATCTCTGACTGTATCCTTGAGCATAGGAACCTTCTCTAATGGGCTCTGAATTACATTTCTAAACAGTTCTCTGTCTTGCACGCTTAAATAGGACACTTTATTTTGTAATTATGGTGCTTTAGTGCTCCAGTTGAATTTCAAATCTTCAAATCAGCTGCAAAATATGCACACTTCAAGTCATGCATGCAGAGAGGTCTGCCAACCAAATAAATAGTGTTACGTTACAAGGTCGTACAAATCTAGTGCTCTCGTAGACTCACACTCACCCCGATCAGCCTAATAGCAGATTGTTAATACTTATTTGTGCAGTAGATGACCTTATCTAAACGGACACACAATTTTGTGCATTCTGCTCTCCGTCTTCCCCCTGCCGGAGGCAAAGAGCTACGGTTGAAGGGTGCAACAGCAGTTTATCTGAGCGTGCGAGTCACCTGTCAGAGCACAGTGTTTAGACTTCTCCAAGAGTACAGGGCCCACACGGCAGACAGATCCAGGTCCCCTGTGCCTGCAGACACACCTGGGAGCAGGAAGCTGGCAAACGGAAGAAAACGAACACTTGTAAGAGGTGCCCCTTTCCCATGGTTATTGGGGCTTCTGATAGCCTTAGTATCACTTTTCTTCCCTTAATCTCCAACAGGAAATGGGCTTCCCCCAATTAGCATGCATGTGTGCACGCACTCATGTGTGTGTATATATGTGAGTGTGACGCGCTCGTGTGTGTGTGTGTATATGTGCGTGCATGTTTGTGTGTGTGTGTGTGTGTGTGTGTGTGTGTGTGTGTGTGTGTGTGTGTGTGTGCGTGCGTGTGTGCACACATTCCTTCCTGAAAAGCAGGTGGGTAGGGCCCTGTATCAGCCCTGAGTGCGATGAAGGTGGAAGCCGCTCTGCATGTTGTGACAGGTGCTCTGGTAGGCAGGTGTAGGTGGTGGTGGGGGTGCAGGGTGTGGTTGGGGTGGGGGGTGGGGGTGGGGGTGGGGGTGGGGTGACACTTGGGAAGAGGACACGCAGACAGGCAGGAAGAGCCCAAGCAGCTGGAGTCTGCGGCCATATGAAAGGAATCGTCCACAGGAGGATATTGCTGGCGCTTTAAGGCGACACGCTGCATGCTGGTCTTTTGTTATGTGTGAAGCCTCTGGCTCCAGAGAATCTCGCACTCGGAATTTACCGACCAGGTGTGTCTGGTTGGAAATGGAGCTCGGTTGTATCAAATTGCTTCAACTGTTCTCTCAGATGTCACATGAGCCACAATAGTTGTTTCTACTTTGTGTCAGGAAGTTTAAGGCAGTTGTTCTTTAAAAAAAGTTAAACAATTGACTCAAATAAAGACTCATTTGACAAATTGTTTTTCTGTCCCAGTGGTAACATGAGCACAATGGTTGTCAAGAAGGTTCAAACTTGTGGTTGTACCTGCTAGATTCTGTTGCTGCTAATGTGAAAAAAATGTTACCCTTCCCTTCTTAATAGTTTAATAAGCTGTCAAGCTATACCCTTCTAAAAAAACTGTATTGTAAGACCATGTGAAAATGTGTGTTGGTGTCCCCTGAAAACACAAAAAAGTAACCTTGAACTGGCTCTAATGCTTACACGTCCTAAGGCTGATTAAGCAATAAATTTGATTAAAATAATAAAGCAACCTTGATTAAACTGCTGATTTTATTCCCATTGCCATTCCCATAGTGGCAAAGGGTACCTCTCAATCAGGCTATAGCATCTTCAGAGGGGCAATCCACTTCTCACCCGGTGTTTGTTTAATTTCCTGCAAAATGAACGCATAGGCTGTCATCAGCGGTAATGGACCCAGCTGTAGCAGAATGGGAGGTTAACTGCCATTAAAGCAGTGTTTAATTGCTCAGAGTGCTGTGAATTGTCTTATCAGGCCGTTTTTGCTTTTTTCTATTTTAATTTTTTTGCCAGGATCTGATTTCATGAATATGATTAGCCTTGCAGCCTTCACCGTTTACTGAGCGCTCCGTAGCTCTCCGTGTGCAGCGGAGGTAATCGCGTTAAGGAGGGGATTCCTTGGAATCGCGGCCCTGCTAGTCGATGTACCACCTCTCGAATCCGCCCACGGCATTCTCTGGGACTGCAGTGCATGCTGGGATTGGATATGTACCCTCTATGAAGTCCTAAGGGCCTGCCTAAATGGAAACTATCCTCAATTCTAGCTGTTACAATGAAAACAGTCCCCAAGAGCTGCAGCCAGCATAGCAAACAGAGTGAGAGAGCAGATGGTTGTTGGTGTCACAGCAAGGTACTGCTGCTTTAGAGGGGTTTGCCAAGAGTTGAGCTCCAAGGATTCTGTTCACAACATGGTAAGAGAATACCAAAAGAACCTGGACTTCTGGAGACAATCTTTTTTGTAGTTGAGCCAGTTGGACATGATGCATTATCAAGCCTAGAAATGATGTGCGTGTTAAAATTATTAACTGAATGAAAACCTATCGAATGCACTTAAATACTTTTATTAATTGCTTTGTAAAAGTGCATTCAATAAATGTGATTGGCAATTCCAGGTGCCAGTCTGCAGAACCCACCTGTTGGTGGTTTTCAATGCTGCACTAATGTGTTACTGAGTAAATTGTGATGTATCCTGAGTGTTATTTAGTTCAGTTATTTTCTATTTTGGCTGGCCAGACATCAATGACTATTAAATTTACCAATGTAATACAATGCAGTGCAGAAAAAGGGCCACATTCATATATGGAATTAGTATTTTCATTGAGTTGATATTCACCTTGTTCTCTTTGTGCATGCGACCACATTATTACATTACAATCAATGCTATGCGCAACTTGCCTTCCTCCATCACTCGAGAGCAAACAGATGGGCCCTCATCCGCCAAAAATAACCATAGAATATATATTGCTTCATTTTTGTAATGGTAATTCCGTGCTAAAACGTTCCGATAATGGGCACAGACATACCCCTGTAAAACAAAGACAAGGGGATCTGTGCAGGTGTCTATGTCTATGCAAATGTCTATGGCCGAGCAGGAAAAGTCTCACCAAACGAGTGGAGAGCCCAGAACAATCTGGCAATTTGGCTCACATATATATATATACAGATCCTTTCCAAAAAATTAGAATATAATGGAAAAGTTTTTTTTTTTTTCCATAATTCCATTCAAAAAGTGAAACTTTCATAGATTATAGATTCATTACACACAAAGTGAAATATTTCTAGCCTTTATTTGTTTCATTTTTCATAATTTTGGCTTACAGCTCCAGAAAACCCCCAAAACAGTATTTCAAGAAATTAGAATAGTGTGTCGAAAATCAGCATTTACTTCAGTTATTTCAGAGAATGAGTGGAGTGGCTTGACTCGAGGAATCCGACAGTTGTAGCCCATGTCCCGGATACGTCTGTACGTGGTGCTTTTTGAAGCACTGACTCCAGCCTCAGTCCACTCCCTCTGCATCTCCGCCAAATTTTGGAATCGTCTTTGCTTGACAATCCGCTGAAGCCTACGGTCATCTCTTTTGCTTGTGCACCTTCTCCTGCCACATTTTTCCCTTCCACTAAACTTTCTATTGATATGCTTGGACACTGCATTCTATGAACAGCCAGCCTCCTTAGCGATGACCTTTTGTGGCTTACCCATCTTCTGGAGGGTGTCAATGATGGTCTTCTGGCCAATTGTCAAGTCTGCAGTCTTCCCCATACTGAACCAAACTGAGATAAACTTTGCAGGTGTTTTGAGTAATTTAGATGATAGTGTGACACTCAGTCTAAAACATTCATTCTCTGAAATAACTGAAGTAAATGCTGATTTTCGACACACTATTCTAATTTCTTGAAATACTGTTTTGGGGGTTTTCTGGAGCTGTAAGCCAAAATTATGAAAAATGAAACAAATAAAGGCTAGAAATATTTCACTTTGTGTGTAATGAATCTATAATCTATGAAAGTTTCACTTTTTGAATGGAATTGTGGAAAAAAAAAAACTTTTCCATGATATTCAAATTTTTTGGAAAGGATCTGTATATAGAGTTGTGTTCAAAATAATAGCAGTACAACATCCGTATCAGTGATGAACCACTGTTATTAGTAGTAGTGATATTTCTGCATGGCAAATAATTTACTTGTAGATGTAGTAGTGTTATAGAAAAACAACAGACCCAACTGTCATGACATGCACGCTGCTTGTTCTGAGTAATTGACTCATTCATTGAAAAAGGCGTGTTCAAAATAATAGCAGTGTGGAGTTTAATTAGAGAATTCATTAATTCTGTGAAAAAACAGGTGTCATTAATTGTCCTTTATTAAGGAAGAAGGGAAGAAAATGTTTCACACATTGTTATAAAATATATTTCCTTCTGAATTGCTAAGTAAAATGGGCCATTCCAAACATTGTTCGGAGGAACAACGTAATTTGATTAAAAAGTTGATTGGAGAGGGGAAAACGTATAAAGAAGTGCAGCAAATTATAGGATGCTCAGCTAAAATGATCTCAAATGCTTTAAAATGGCAACAAAAACCCGAAACACGCGGAAGAAAACGAGCAACTACTGTTAAAACGAATCGAAGAATAGTCAGAATGGCAAAGATTCAGCCAATCATCACCTCCAGAAAGATCAAAGATGATCTAAAATTACCTGTAAGTGCGGTTACAGTCAGAAGACGTTTGATCGAAGCGAAGCTATCAGCAAGAAGCCCCCGTAAAGCACCATTGTTGAAAAAACGGCATGTGCAGAATCGGTTAAAATTTGCCAAGGAACACATCGATTGGTCCAAAGAGAAATGGCGTAACATTCTGTGGACTGATGAGAGTAAAATTGTTCTTTTCGGGTCTAGTGGTCATCGACAGTATGTCAGACGACCCCCGGGTACTGAATTCAAGCCACAGTACACTGTGAAGACAGTGAAGCATAGTGGAGCAAAAATCATGGTATGGGGATGTTTTTCATACTACGGTGTTGGGCCTATGTATTGTATACCAGGGATCATGGATCAGTTTGAATACATCAAAATACTTGAAGAGATTATGTTGCTGTATCCCGAAGAGGAAATGCCCCTGAAATGGGTGTTTCAACAAGACAACGACCCCAAACACACGAGTAAGCGAGCAACATCTTGGTTCCAGACAAAAAGGATTGAGGTAATGGAGTGGCTAACTCAATCCCCTGACCTCAAACCCATTGAAAACTTGTGGGGTGACTTTAAAAATGCAGTTTCTGAAGCAAAACCCAAAAATTCACAGGAACTGTGGAATGTAGTTTGTTCATCCTGGGCTGAAATACCTGTTTCTAGGTGCCAGAAGTTGTTTGACTCGATGCAACGCAGATAGCGCATATATTCTCCTTTACTTTGTGCTGACCTATATTCTCTGTGGAAGTACGGTGGCGGAGCGATATTTTACGTTACCTACGAATGTAGTACCGGCACTGGTCGACTACAACAACAAAGAAGAGCAACAAGTTGCAATGGCCACGTTCGCTCTGCCGCCGTACTTCCACAGAGAATATAGGTCAGCACAAAGTAAAGGATTCAACGATAGTTTGACTTCAAAAATTATGGTATAAACACTCAAAATAACCCCAATAGACTGTCGTCGTATTTTATTTGCTTTGGGTGCACTGTGGAGTGTTTAAGTGCATTTGGTTGTGGATGCTACCGGTTACCTTAGAGTTGCGCTAGCATTAGCAGCATGTGTATGTCCAAAAGAAGGGACAGCATGGAATTAGCTGAAAATGGTTTCCATCAATCAACTACGTACATCATGGGTAAGTCGTAATTGAGACATTATGTCCAAAATTCCCAACTATCCCTTTAATGTTCATGTTAATCGGCATGCACACACACCTCCACTTGTCTCTAGGTTGCTCACTACAGTCCCAACACCCTGATAGCTGGAAAATAATTTGTACACCCTGATATCTGGAAAATAATTTGTATCAGCTAGATATCAGGGCTCTGACACCTCAAGGAAATCTACCATCATTTTGCTATGGTCTTGACCTCTCAAACAACAGTGTAGGTTTGGCAGTGTTAGGTAACCTTATTTATTGTCTGACTGCCAACCAACCATCCCAATGAGTTGAAGGTCCCTATAAAATGTGGAAGCTTTCAGATATGGCGCACACAAGCCAAGGCAAACCCACAGAAACCTGATAATTTGCATGATGCTCCTCTAAAGCAGCGGTTCTCAACCTCGGTCCTGGCGCACGCACACCCCCACCCCGGTGTATGCTGGTTTTTGTTCTAACGGCAGTCGGAATTCCAGAATCTTAACAGGCTGTTAATTTTTCTTAATTAGGTGCTTTTCATGTTTAGAGGGATTATTTACCCTCTGAAGCCACATCATGTCAGAAACAGCCATTCATGCCATAAAGAATAAAATTCCCATGTTCACATTGTGCGTAGTGTGCTATATTTCAAACAATTACATAAAAAAGATAAAAGTTTTTTAACTATTCAAATTGAAGATTGAGGGGAATCAATAGGCTCCCAATTAGGTAGTCGAACACATGTTTAAATTCCTTCATACATTTTTCCTTAAAATATTAACACAATGCAGGTTTGGCTCGTTATCATTTGCTTTGTCTCTGAATTATTAATTACCTACCAAATGGTTAGGTTTAGTGGCCATTTATCCACACTTTCACCAATTAGAAGCCTATTGATTCACCCCAGTCATTCATTTGATCAGTTAAAACATTTTTTACCTCTCTTTTTGTAATTGTTATAGCAAAGTGTGAATATTGGACTTTTGTTCTCCATGGCGTGCATAGCGTGCATTTGACTTTCGATTAAAATTCCTGAGACACTGTACCACACCAGGAATTTATGCCACATGAGCTCCTGGGATATTTGCAGCATTCATTTTTCAAATTGGTTGAGACTTTACCTGTTGGACAGTCTTATGAAAATAGCTTTGTTTGGGTTGCAGTTCTTGTACCAACACCTGTTATTTTACCTACTTTGCAGAAAGTAATCCAACTTGCAATCTGTAGCAAATTTGTGCTAATGATGATTACCATTGCATTACCACTGGGAAAAAAAAACACTTTCTGTCTCTTTAAGAAACTAAAACTTTAAGTAGACTTGTTCTTGTCTCGGATGTAGACTTAATAATAACATCATCGTCAAAGTCATGTTCCAGACTTTTCCTTCACACAGAGGGTTCAGCTAAGGTGCTGTTTGTATTTGTAACAAGCTCTTTGTCCTGTTGTGACCTCCCAGTTGCCAGTCTGCGGGGCTTTAGTTAGCACAGGGCTGGTTCTGTTGTCCCTTGGTGTGAGATGCTATTTTCCGTCCGGCAACAGGCACAAACCGATCGACCGGCGTCTGCTTCATAGCTCCCTGTGGACTTCCCTTTTAACAGACTGTGGATCCCTGTGAGTCAGGTGCAGAGGAGCCATGCCGCAAAGCCTCCGCTCCCTGCAGGCCCCACCACAGGCCCTTGCCAACACACTGGAATAATCAGGAGGGGAATGCGAGGCGCATTCGCCGCACCTGTCCGCTCGTCACGCCTGCCGCCTGATGAAAGACTTTAAAGCACTGCAGGCTTTCTGGGAGCATCTTCCGAACCTTGCTTTTCCCTCTGACTTTCCGTTGGTTTTACCTGAATCTCTGTGTCCTTCCAAAATGGATCGTTTGATTGTACGCCTTAATGCATGCAGTCTTTCATGGGTTTCTGATTAGTTGTACTTCTGACTCATCTTTTTCTTTGAATTTCAGTTCAAAAGCCACCGAGAGATATTTTCAGAGAAGGCATCAATACTTTTTCTTTCTGGGAGCATCTTCCGAACCTTGCTTTTCCCTCTGACTTTCCGTTGGTTTTACCTGAATCTCTGTGTCCTTCCAAAACGGATCGTTTGATTGTACGCCTTAATGCATGCAGTCTTTCATGGGTTTCTGATTAGTTGTACTTCTGACTCATCTTTTTCTTTGAATTTCAATTCAAAAGCCACCGAGAGATATTTTCAGAGAAGGCATCAATACTTTTTCTTTTCTTTTTTAAAAACTCTTTCTGTGTTGGACCTGGGGTCAAGTAAATATTTGTAATAACTTTTTACCCATTTATATGTTGATAGTTTTTGAAAAAAAAATCTATTGTGGATCCCTGAGATTTTTCAACCAAACAAGCCATTTACCAAAGTTTTATAAACAAAGGGACTTTTGTGATTTGACGTTTTTGTGGTGCAAGTAGATTATCCTTGCGGTTTGTCAGTCTGTTGTTAAAGACTGGTAAATTTCCATCCGCTTTGAGGCAGCTCCACTCCCCATCTGACTCAGAGAATAAGTATTCAGATGTTCAGTATTTGAGACAAACCAAAATAGTGTGCACAAGTGTTCACATTTGGATCCAATTTCCATGGCACATGCTCTCCGTTTACTCTGGTAGAAAGCACTGAAAGTTTACGGATTGTGTCAACTCGGTCAAGCTATGGCCAGTCCACTTAGAAGGAATGCCGGAATTTTCTGCAGGCACATTAATCAAGGCCAGACACTCAGTCTTAAGTAAAACGAGGCTTTATCTCTATACCTTCTTTCGCTGGTGTGTTTTTAAGAATGGTCTTAATTCGTTGTTTATACAGGAGATAAACAGAAACTCCACTCTGCTAAAAGTTCCCTTTTAAATAAAGTTCTGCATTATTCACTCTATTCCATTTAAACATTCGTTTTCATGAAATGTCCTTAGAACAAACAAAATTGACAATTTAGCTGCTGGATGAATTGGCTGTTTTAGTTTCCCTGTGGTTGCTCAGATGTGCATGTGAGATAAATGAAATCTCACCTCTATATCAGAAACGCGCACACGCACACGCACACACACACACACACACACACACACACACACACACACACACACACACACACACACACACACACACACACACACACACACACACACACACACACACACACACACACACACACACACACACACACACACACACACACACACACACACACACAAATGTCTATATATGCAGTGCACTACAAAAGTGTTAGGACAGTGATGCATCTTTTGTTCTTTTGGCTCTGTACTCCAGCACATTTGAAATGGAACAATGACTATGAGGTTAAAGAGCAGATGTTCAACTTTAGTTTGAGGGTTTTTACATCCATATCGGTGTGAACGGTGTAGCAATTGTAGCCATCAAGGGTCTGAGGTATCAAATGAGCCTCAAACCATCACTCTGCGGCCAGTTATGCAGTAGATATGATGGATCACTTTAAGGGTTGTTTCTCCTGACTCATTTTCCTATTGAACTCTAATAAGTCAGGAGAAACAACTGCATGCTGCAATAAAAAATAAATTGCATACCTGTTGGAAATAAAGTGCTCCTATCACAAAGCCATGACAGATTTGATTGGATACAGTTGTGAGTCTTGATTCACTTTTATGGAAAGAGATTAGGGACAAAAGAGCTCCGTGCTGCAGTTCATGGTGTCATCAGGTGCCTCCTTTTACATTACAGGCATTTAGCAGACGCTCTTATCCAGAGCGACTTACACAAATTTTTGGCATTTTTTACATATTATCCATTTATACAGCTGGATATATACTGAAGCGATTCAGGTTATGTTACCTTGCTCAAGGGTACAACGGCAGTGTCCTACCTGGGAATCGAACCTGCAACCTGCAACCTTTCGGTTACAAGGCCAGTTCCTTAACCATTATACTACACTGCCGCCTCCTGACTTTGAGTGCCACGCACAGGCGTCTTACCCTTGCACGTACTGTGGCCAGAGGTAAAATAGACCTGTAAATGTTTCCTTTATCCCTGCTGTTGCTATTGGACATTATATTCACCAGAGGATTATGGAACTGTGGGCTAAACTTGGACACAAGTGCATGCTGGGCTTTGTACTCTGTACAAGCCAAAATCTAAACCAGTTCTCATTAGCTGTATCATATTTCTGCATACCTTCGTATCAGATTCACCTTGTACTTAAAAAGCAAGACTGCACTTGTTGGTTGTACTAAATGGGTGTGTGAGATTCCCAAATTTATAGGTTTCTCTTAGGAGTGAGTTAAGAAGGCATACTTAGACCTCCAAGTCTGAACTGTAACAAAATAACCTCAAGAAACGCGATTAATTAAGTCTGGAAGTAAGCGCCGTGGGAATGTAATCAAGATAGTCATCTGATAGCAGCATGTGTGGTCATACTTTGGACTGTGCAGTTGTTCTTGAGTGAGAGCGATGGGCGTCATGTTAGTTTGCAGTACCGTACTTGTTGTTATTGGGATGGCAGGTATGTGCACACCCCATACACATACAGCACCATGAGTTCTGCATTTCTGAGGCTTTCCCCACAGAATGACACATATGACCACAGACATTAATGTACAGCCAAGCCGGAAAGTCTGCATATATCTGTACACACCCTTAGCCTAATACTTGGTTGCTGCACCTTTGGCAGCGATTACAGCTTCACGGCGTCTTGGGAAAGAAGCTACGAGCTTGGCACACTTGTTTCTGGACATTTTTGCCCATCCCTCTTGGCATATCCTTGCAAGCTCCGTCAGTTTGGATGGGGAGCGTCGGTACACAGCCATTTTCAGCTCTTTCCACAGACGTTCAATTGGATTCAGGTCTGGGCTCTGGCTGGGCCACTCAAGGACATGCACAGACTTTCTCCGAAGCCACTCCTTTGTTCTCTTGGCTGTGTGCTTCGGGTCGTTGTCATGTTGGAAGGTAAACCTTCGCCCCAGTCTGAAGTCCAGAGCGCTCTGGAGCAGGTTTTCTTCAAGGATCTCGGTGTACTTAGCTGCATTCATCTTTCCCTCTATCAGGACTAGTCGCCCCGTTCCCGCTGCTGAAAAACATCCCCACATCATGATGCTGCCACTGCCATGCTTCACTGTAGGGATGGTATTAGCCAGGTGATGAGCGGTGCCTGGTTTCCTCCAGACGTGACGCTTGGTATTCAGGCCAAAAAGTTCAATTTTGGTTTCATCAGACCAGAGAATCTTGATTCTCATGGTTGTGAGAGTCCTCTAGGTGCCTTTTGGCAAACTCCAAGCGGGCTGTGATGTGCCTTTTACTAAGGAGGGGGCTTCCGTCTGGCCACTCTACCATAAAGGCCTGATTGGTGGAGTGCTGCCTGGATGGTTGATCTTCTGAAAGGTTCTCCCATCTCCACAAGGATATGCTGGAGCTCTGTCAGAGTGACCCTCGGGTTCCTGCTCACCTCCCTGGCCAAGGCCCGTCTTCCCCGATTGCTCAGTTTGGCCGGGCGGCCAGGTCTAGGAAAATTCTTGGTGGTTCCAAACTTCTTCCATTTACGAATGATGGTGGCCACTGTGCTCTTTGGGACCTGTAAAGCTGCAGAGATTTTTCCGTACCCTTCTCCAGATCTATGCCTTGACACAATCCTGTTTCTGAGGTCTGCAGATAATTCCTTTGACCCCATGGCTTGGAGTTTGTTCTGACATGCACTGTCAACTGTGGGACCTTATATAGGCAGGTGTTGGCAATCCCCAATCATGTCCAATCAATTGAATTTATCACAGGTGGACTCCAATTAAGTTGTAGAAACATCTCAAGCAGTATCAGTGGAAACAAAATGCACCTCAGCTCACTTTTGGGTGTCACATCACTTGTGTACATATGATATTTTCCATTTTTATTTATTATTAATTAATTAATTATTAATAAATTAGCACAAATGTCTAAAAACCTGTTTTCACTTTGTCATTATGGGCTATTTTGTGTAGAATTTTGAGACAAAAAATTGACTCAATCTATTGAAGAATATGTCTGTAACGTAATAAAACGTGGAGAAGGTGAAAGTGTATGTACCTGTACGGCTTGACTGTATGTACCCTCAGACTTCATGTAAACACATGCAAGTCAGATACAACTTTACACAGCCACACAATATAACTCCAATTGCTAAATTATAAAACAAACAAAAAACATTCCTAAAACTGTTTTTAATCTGATTGTCCTTAAAATTTAGAGTAGTTAGAGTAAACGCAAGTCTTGCACTTTTTCTATGCAAACTCAGTTAGGAAAGTTTGCTTTTGTGTCACACAATGAAGCCCCTTTGATGTTTTTCTCACTATAGAAGAGTGCCTTGTTTTTTCTGTCTAGCTCATTTACATATCTAAACCCCCCACATCAGAAAACATGTTTTGTTATGGTTTATTTATTTGTATCTTTTTTTACTGTGTGCCTAGGCAGTGGTGCTACTCAATATCCATTTACCCCACAGTTCTAAACCTTTTGTATTGAACGCGGAAGCATGCCTGTTATCGATCATGTTGTTGTCCGTCTGAGTGACAGACAGAGCTAGGGGCCGCCTTTGTGTAGCCATTGCCCATGGCCCAGGTAACGAGTTTACGGGATCCTTTTTTTTCCGCGACTTCTTTTGGCCGTTCTGGGAAGCTCAAAGAGTTGCTGGGAACAAGGGACGGTCGTCAGCCAAGGAACCGCGAGACGTCAGCCAAAACCACAGGGTCCAAAACACAAAGGACCGTGGCCTCAGTGCCACCCGCATACCTCCAGCTGTCAGCGTTGAAATCGTCAGCCGAACTCGGTCAAAACGAGGGGTGAACAGACGGCTCTTTCTCTTTTTACACTGGGGGGTTTCATGGGCCTGCTTTTCCGAGCCAAGGCATCTCTCCCCCTCTCCTACCTTTGTCATGTAAATATCCCATTGACACAATAACCCAGTGCTGAGTGCTCATTCTGAACCGGCCCTCACTTTAGAGAGCCATCTCAGTGACCAGGTGCCAGGTATTTAGACTGTGCGGACGATAGCCTGGATTTATTATGGGTTGCGCACAAGATACCTCCCACCCATTTTTAGCCTGGTGTCCTAGTGACATTTGCGTGGGCTGATAGACGAAATCACGATGGAGCCAGGGCACGCACAGTAGAAATGTTCCAGGACGCTGAAAGAAAGCTCTATTTACAGGTGCATTTCTCCATAGAGGAGAGCTTAAGCTTCCGCCACTCTGTTTCTCCCTGGTGATTCGGGAGTCGATGTGCAGAGCTATGCGCTACAGTGGAGTCTAGTGCCTCATTAGCATTGGTGTAAACAGAAGCCCAAGTCCAGAGATCAGTTGCCGTGAGTTAAATATTTACTCCTCCTGTCAGGTTTTGGATGTTGGTTGGACAGCTGGCATTTTGGGCATGGGTCAGGAGTGTGCGCATCCCCTGATATGGCTCTCTGTGGCAGAAGAGTTTTGTATTGACCCTTGAGCTTTTGTTCCCCTCACCTTTCATAAGGCGTTTCCAGACATGAGGTGGAACAGTACGATTGCTCGTTGAATATGCTCCTCTTTTTCCCTTACACAACCTGATGAGGATACTCGCTTTGAACTCCTCAGTAATTATTCAGCAATACAACTGGGTAATATGTCATTCCTAGGTGATGAAAGTCAACCTGGATAAGAGTGGATTTAAAACCAATCAGTAACCAATAATGCAATAATATTGTTCTTTGTCCACTTTCTTGGCTTTCAAAAGGCTATGTGTACTAGAGATTTTTAGTAGAAAGTAATGATGCTAGGGGTGGAAACGAGACTGGATGGCACCATGATCGGAATATCCACTGTTACATCCAACATGCACCCTGTGCAATGCACAGCACACTATCGCTTGGTTAGTAGAGCCAGTTTTCTTGAGTAGAATTCATCAGGGAACAGCGTTTGTTCTTATTTAATGACTTGAACTGTCATACCTCCAGGCCAGAGTGAGAACGTACTATATGTACAATAATGGAGTGAGTGTTGAGCACATTATAGTATTCAGTGGTATTCACTCATGGTTTAAGCATAACTGTGGTACTGCCTGAACCAATGCATGTCGCCACAGCACAGTTGCTTACATCATAATGATAACTGTAACATAAGCTGTGACGGTGTCGTTCAGTTGTTCAGTGCTTTTGAAAGCATTGAAAGTTAATGGGCTTGTTCCTATTTCTTAATCGCTTATTTGCTCAACTTGCACTCTTACCCACAGCAACTCACACAACTCAGAATTTACATAGGTATCCATTTGAACGGATATAGGTCTTCTTCAAGCACAACTGAACTTTGGTAGAACTTTGGGTTGTGTCGTTACCTGACCATGATATGAGTCCAAATGGTGGCGAAATATGTTTGTTAGTTGCTCTGTGCTCCCCTGTGATAATCCAGAATAGGGTATTTGTCGCTCTCCATTCACTTCTATAGGGCAGCTAAAATGGTCTCAAAATGGCACTTCTAGCACATATACGAACGTGAACAAAGTGGATTCTGTCAATACAAACAATAACCGGTCCTTGTACGTATTTAAAAAAATAAATAAAAATGAAATGGCCCTTTCCTGGATTTTTTGTATTTTATTTGGAACGTAGATCCGGTAGGTAATTCTTGCACCAGAAACAGCGTTAATCCGCCGATGCGTCAAAAACCACTCATTGGTCTAAATTTCCACGGAAGCAAGCGTTCCTGGTAGTATATATCTATGGTAAACAAACTGACCTGCTGAGATTTTTCTAGTCTTTTCTGATAGCTTGCAAACAACATTGAAGAAAATAGTACTTTTATTAATAATTTTAATTGCACGAAAAAAATAAGTACGAGGACTGGTTATCGTTTGTATTGAATGGAGAGAGACAAATACCCTATTCTGAATCATCACCCCAGGGGAGCACATAGAAACTAACAAACATATTTCGCCACCATTTGGACTCATATCATGGCCAGGTAACTACACATCCCAAAGTTCAGTTGTGCTTTAAGCAGTTCGGGTTAAGTACCTTTTCTGAAAAGGTGCCACAGCGGTACATGACCCAGAATTCAATGTCACAACCTTCCGGTTACACATCCATCTCCCTGCAAACTGCAGCACCACCTCTTGACTACATTATGTTGTCTTCTCATATGTTATGTAGGTGATGACACTACGCCAGGTAAGTATTTAGACAGGTGCATGGTGATATTATCGATCACCTTTATTACTATGCGCTATCGTCTTTGGTAAACATGGACGCCACTGATTTTGCTTTTCTGCATTATTGGGTGCTGCACTTCTCTGTCCATGTTTGTAAACATCAGCTCCAGAGCCCTTTAATTTCCTTGGAAAGCGCGCCTGTCCTTGGAAATATTGTGCTAATGACCTTTTCATTAAAATCCCCACGCTGCCTGTCACTGATGCGTCCCACACACACACCAGAGAAGAGCTTGTTTGTAAATGTGGTCACACCATTTAATTACCCGTTGTGACCTTACAGCGGACAATTTTACCGGTTTTTTGTTTTGTTTTAATTAATTTGCAACTACAGGCTCGTACCCAGATATCCTGTTCCTGACTACAGTTCTGCATCGTAGGTGGTGCGGTTTATTTTCTCATCCATTTATGCCTTTGCTAATGTAAGTTAAAATGCCAGTGCAAATCAGTGGACACACAAAGCTGTGTTGCACCAAGCTGGCATTTATGAACTTTTGCTTGATACATTTAGTTTGAGCGCCAGTTGTACTGGGTGACCTCTGATTTAACAGTAATAAGATGGAATAGAATTCACATGATATTTTCCCTCAGGATGTTAGACCCGTGTCACAGGAAACTGCAGGTTGTTCAGTGTTTTTAAAAGGTTGGCAATGTGGGTGGCATAATTGTCTGACTAATTGTAAAAGGTTTGGATATTTGTGTATTGTTCTGTGAGTTCAATACGTGTATCCTCTAAGCCAGTTGAAAGTGCCACAGGTGAAAATGTTTGTTCACAAGAGGCTTTGTGTGCATGTCCCTCCAGTTTAAACACAGGAGAGTCTAAATATCAGACTTGATAATGGAGAATTAAATACAGACTGGAACAGTTTGTCTGCTATGTTTAACTACTGGTGGTTTGTAAATTGACTGAGATGCAGGTTTCTCAATCCAACCCGTCCAGCAGGTCAGTTTAGGTCAGTTAAATGCATAGTTCAGGTGTGTTAGATCTTTACTTCCACAAGAGTGAATGGTACTCTGCCTGGTTTTAATACCGCCTAAGTGCTTAATGCCAACCTCCTGAATGCTACTAACGATAATGTTAAAATGAGAGACGTCAGTAATGAAAATGGGTCAGTGGTAGTAATATCAGCAACCGTAGCCTATCATTTTTAATAGATGCCATGATTCTCCATTTCCTGTCCTTTAAAGCTGTACTCAGGCTTTAGATTGGCCTTTGAATTTATAAAAAATACACATATCTGGAACACAATGAATTCATGATCAAGCAATACATCAGTTAAACTATTTAGATTTGTGTGAATGAACGAGTAGACCCAGTTGTCCTGCTGGATTCAAATTGATTTAAAAATGGTCCAAATTGCAAAAACCGTCTCTTTATTCCAATGGAAATGGGGCCAATTAGTTGATTCAGATCTCGCGCTGGCTTAATCAACCTGTTACTCCCATCCCATCTCATCCAGTACTAAACTCGTGCAAATACAGAGCATACTGTTCTCATCAGAATTTCTTTAGGGGATGCATCATGAACTGAAGTGACTTTAAGCTCTTTGATACAGGTGGAATGATGTCTTTGTTACAGTTCTGGCACCTGAAAGTAATTAGGTGAGAGCAAAAGCAGTTTCCTCATCTCTCCGCTGTTGTAAATGTAGTCAGAGGGCACCGCTTTCACAGCAGGTAGGTGTACACTGGGAACAGAAGTGCTCCAGTGCTTCATTAGGGGGTATTTTAAGAGGGCGTGGCACGAATAAGTAAATTGTCAGACTGGAAGCAGTGGGCCATGTAGTTTGTCAGGATTGCAAGAAACGGACGAACTGCCATTTGGTTCTTCCACCCTAAATGATGTGCTCTCTCACTGCGGCTCGAACACAGCGGACATCCAGCAATTAGATATTCATTAGTCAAATGGCAGGGAAGCTATATAATTAAGCAGTCCAGGATGCGATTTGCAGATTACACAGTGGACCATATTATCAGAGAATTTCACGCCTTTTGCATTATTTCTTTGCTTCTTTTTTTCCCCTTCCCTCAGCGGTGTGCTGCACCAGCGCTGGGAGATTGTCATTCGCTGCACGCTCAACTATTTTTCTCCTGAGTTCTGATCATTGAGCGCTACTGACCTGATCCCCGCGACCCTCATCTCCCTGCGATTGAATGCCAAAGAGGCTTCTTGAATAAAACATGCAACAAAAAAAAAACATACGCCAAGGAACGGTGTAGGACGCCATTGTCTTTTAATGATAAAATAGAGCAATTCAGGTGCACTTGAGAAGGTTCTGTGTGAATGCAAATCGGTTCGGGTTTTACGTGGTATGGCCACGGCTCTTTGAGATTCATAAAGTCCTTTAAAGCTATTTTGTAATGGAAATCTGGTAGCAACAGAATTAGGCCTGACAGAATGATGCATTACACCACAGGAGGTATGCCATGGCTTGACGTAAGCAGTTTCACTCTGTGAGAAAAGACAAACTGATTTAACTGCATGCATAGGCAAAATGCACCACCAATGACATGCTGTAAAAGGTTGTTAGCACTCGCACCCTCAATCGAAGCTCACTGACCACAGGTCAGACACAGTTCTTGGCACCACAGTAATAACCTGTATTGGTGGAGGAGATACCAGTACGTCACTCCCAGATCTAAAACAGATTTTACAGATCAAAAACAGATTTGATCTGTAAAATCTGACCATCATGATACTACTGAAACATAATGCCACCTTTGTCAGTTGCATTAATTCGCTATGAGGAATGGAGAAGGCTTGAGCACCTGAGCAGTAAATGTGAACTGTCCAATCAATTATGCATAGTGCACGTTTCCACGGGTTTATTTGTTTGGAGTGAGTCATTTTAAAGCAGCTGTCAGGTGACTGTTCCTACCAAGGCATATATTCACAGTACAGAGTAGAGGAAGTAATTTTACTCCCCTGCGTTTGAAGTGACCGATTGATTTATGCACTCCCCAATCTTCTTTTCCGTTGTGTCCAGTTGCCGGGTAACAGTTTGCTGAAAGTTGAAGACCCTGCAGAGTCTGGGGGAGGCGCGCTGCTGCCATTTTAGGATAAAGCCTTAAGCTGGGAATATTTGCTCTGCCCTTGAAAACATTCCACAAAGTCTTGAATTCTTGTCCCGCACAGCGTTTCAAAACTACCAGGGCTTTAGAACAGACTAAGAGGCCCATGAAATCAAAAGCAGATTGAATGCACAGTACCAGAGACTCATGCCTGACCAAGATTGGGATTATACTGGTCAGTGAATAAACCCTTCAAAAAGTCTTAAGAACCTATCAACCACATTCACCAAAGTAGCTGCTTTTTTGGTTATGTGTTAAAAAATATTGCCATAAACAATGAGGCGGACTGTAAATGTTAACCTATATTAACGTACCTTTACCCAACACTGGCACAAGTAAGCATTAGTGCTAGTGCTGGGGTTCTGAGCTGAGGGTGTTGAAGGCAAATGCAGATTCTTTTCATGTTGTTATCCTGTATGCAGTCTGACACAAGTTCTCAAATGCCTACTCAGTGAATAAGCTCTAAGTATCTCTGGACAAAGGACTGTTGCTGAATGCAAAAGAAAGTAGTTGAATTACAGAAATTGGAACAGACCCAGACCAAGTGTCAGAGGAGATAAATCTGCCCCTCACCGCTCCAGGAGAAGGGTTGGCAGAGTCTCAAGGATGGGAGAGTACTTTATGATTGTCCCTGATAGCCTTTGAGCACCTCCATCTGTCTGGGAGCTCATACCGGCGTAGTCCTACTCAATCAGTGAGACAGCAGCAAAAAGCAGGCCCTGTATCACCTACCACTGTGCACAGTTTGAGACCGCTGAACTCTGGTGAACTCTAATAAAAGCTGCAGAGCACCTCTGGGGCTCAATACAGTAGGACGCTGTTGTAAGCCACCGAACACCGTGGACCACTGCTGAACAGAACTGCACAATGAAACAAGAAAGCAAGACAATCTGGGTATAGAGGCTGAAAGACCCCCGAATCCCCACTTCAAACAAATGAATCCTCTGTATACGGGCTCTTCTTTTTAACCCCAAGATTTATGCAGGCTACCAAAAGGATAGTGCTGACAAATACAGTATGTGCATGTGTGAAGCATTTAAGTGAATGAAAAGAAACGAACACAGGCAAGCCAGCTTCTGCAATCCAAGCAGGTAAACCGTTGGACTCACTCACAGCCAAAGAAAGTTGTTGGGCTAGCTTCTACCCAACTAGCCCTGTCATCAGGCCACTGCACATGCCGAGGCACCCTTTTTCTTAGTTTTTCTGGAGCAGTTTGTTTAGAATTAAGGACAAATAGCATTAAGGAAATTGTTTAGCATTAAGGGCAAATGCTAAAATGTAAAACAAACACTAAACGTGCAGTCTTGGGTGCAAAAAAAAAAAGAAAAAAGAAATGGCTATGAGGCTGCCAAAAAACATCACTTTTTGTGCACAGCCACCAGTTGTGTTTTAGCCTGTAGCATCTGATAAGTGGTTTGGTCTCCACCAAAACCCCACCCACCACCAAAAAGGGTTTATTAAAGCACTGCAGTACTATTGTCGAATTGACGACAATTCATCCCTACTTTACCTTATAACATAAACCAAACCCCAAACTGGGCTTCAGCGAAAGCATCAGTTCTGCAGATAATTGTAGCATGCCATGACTTTGACACAGCTACCGCAACCAATCAAACCCCTCCCCTCCACAACTCCTCCTCTTCCTTGGGGTCATGACCTTATCTTATTTGTACGGAAAGTGTCAGATCTACTGACATTTGCTGGTTTAAGCATGGAAATAAAGCCCAAGTCTACTCACATTTGCATGATGAAAAAAGCAAAAATGCCACTCCAGTCAAAATGACCAGAAGTCCTGTGACTCTATAAATCATTCATTTATACAGTGAAATTCAACATCTGTTTTGGCAAATTGATATTAAATGTGGAGAGTGCAGCGATTTCCCAGCCTCACACACCACTTCCTTCCCCCCAAAAGAGCGGTGAATAGACTTTGGGAAAGAATGTTAACTAGCTTGCTTTCAGGAACCGAAACATTCGTCCGGGCTGTTATCATTCTCTAAAAACCCCTATTAGTCTATTGGGGCCCCCCGTAAGTCTGCCTGTTAAGCTGCGCATTAAGGGCCTGATTTAGCATCTGCAAAATCTTTCTGCACACGCAAAACCAATAACATGACCAATGATTATATCAAGGTATTTGTTTTGCACCAGTCATTGGTTGTGTTATTAGTTTTGCATGTGCTCAGAGGTTTTGCACATACTAAAGGTCTTAGTAAATCAGGCCCGAAGTGTCTTACTGTGACTCATCTCTGTGCCAGCCTGGTTGGCATGGTGTGTTTCGGAGAAGAGACTGTATTTGTCTGCACTCACCTGAATCACTAGCGAAATATCTAGTAATGAGTTCTGATATAGAATATGGCATTCCAATTCTAATTGGGAGGAGATAAAAACTAGCTAGGTAGCTACCTTGCTTTGCTAGTTAAATAGCTTGCCTTGCTACCCAGATAGCAAGCAAACGTTAAATCGACGTAGATTCAATGTGGAATTCCGACGTTTATTCAACATCAATTTGCTCATCGAGATCACGTTGAATCTACGTCAGAATACTGACAAATATTGAATAATCAAGGTCAAATATTAACATATTTAAAATTTTTAATGTTTGTCGCCATCACTGACTCACTCCATTAGCTAACTGATCTAGTTAGTAGCCGATAATGTCAGTAACTGTAGTCTAAATAATTTGCCTATGACATCATAAGTTGCTTTGCCAGCTAATTGGTAGGCCTAGACATTTGTTACTGAGCACGTAATAAAATGGATAGAAATACAACTTCATTGCAGTGAGTGTACTGTGGGCGAAAAAATAACCAATTTTGATGATTATTCAATATTTGTCGGTATTCTGACGTTGATTCAACGTGATCTCGATGAGCAAATTGATGTTGAATCAACGTCGGAATTCCGCATTGGAATGGCAGGTATGCCATCCGCCAAGTTACGGCTTGGCGGGGCATGCCCCATACCTATACAGCACCGAGAATTTGGCACTTTTCAGGGTTTCCTACAGAAGTAACCATAGACTCTCAACCCTTAAAAACATTAACTTCTGTATGTTCTGACCTAATGTAACCACACAGCATTCAGATACTACTTCACACATCCACACAATAAAGCCCCAAACTTGGGTTATTTTGCTCTTCTTCTTCTTCTTCTTCCTCTTCCTCTTCTTCTTCCTCCTCCTCCTCCTCCGCTACCGCCGCCGCCGCCAAACTGCCTGCCTCTGTCGCGATGTTATCCAATGGGGAGAACTATTATTTGAGCGTATGGTCCCTATACCTGCTCATCAAACTTATTGTCCAATAAAAACGCTTCATACTAATGTTTTTTAATGTTAATGTAGCTAATGGCTTCATGCTTTCCAAGAAGCTATTGTGGCTTAGTGGTTAAAACTGCAGTTTATCACACTGTGGATAGTAGGTTCGAGCCCAGCAGGGCACATGAGTATTTTCCACAAAAACAATGTGCAACTGTTAAGTTCTTTTCATTTCTTAGACTGTTATTATTTTGACACATTGACACATTAACATATTTTTTTTGCAAAGGCAAAACAGGTTTACAATATTAACTGTTAAATGTTTCAGTTGTATTATATCACACCCTCCCCAAACCAGACAAAAGAGAGCGTCTGGTTTGGGGAGGGTGTTACGCTCTGCTCTTGCGGTCATGACTGACTGACTGTGAAAACCCCTTGCCTCGGCCATTTCTTTATTCATTAATTTCTTCACTTCAGCTCTGTTCACTTTATCCTTTTCACACATAACACAAGGTCACCATAAAATTTACTACTAGGAAAATTAATAATTTACGATAACAGCCTACATTAAGAATTGAGGATAGCCTCTTTTAAGCTGCAAGCCTTTAAGCGATCGGATTTATAAACCGCCAATTCCCCAAACATATCTGATTCATGGTTAGTCACTTATAAATAAATAGATAGCCTCCGAATGTGGCTCTAGTCTACGCTACTCTGCTGATAATGTAGCTTATTGCAAACACTTTTAATTATAATAATAATAATAATAATAATAAGAAGAAGAAGAATAATCTCTGGTATGTACTTTCTTAGTAGTATCTACTGTTTTCTTTCTGGCAAAAATTCCTGGGAAATATGCGTTGTCCAATAAAGCTTGTTCGCCAACGTTACTTCCTGCTTCTCGTCAGGAAGCAGAAACAAGCTAGGCTACTATGAAGCGAATCAACATGCATTATAGCCTACATTCATTGCACTACAGAAAACAAAACTAAACCTAGCTGTCCGGTACCAAAACATTTCCCGCAGGTAACGTTCTACACTACCGGAAAAAAAACTCTGCTATGCAGAAACTCACTAGCTCGCTCGCTAGCTCGTAGCCCACACATGGAAGGTTGGAGTTACGCATCCAGCAATCCAGTGTTGAATAGCCTAACGTTAAATGTATTTCATTTTCTATAGAATACTAATAGCCCTATTTTAAAACTGTATTTCCATATTTTACTGATGCAAACTATTTAGGCTGTACTAGCTATTTAGGCTGTATGTCTCATCTAGAATGTGTTTGCGTAGCCCATTGTGCATGTATGTCTCCATGTAGACTTGGTTCATTCATTTACATGCTTCTTCATGATCCATAGCTCAGGTGGTGCTGTTCATTGTATTTCATTACACATTAAATACTGCTCATCTACAAACTCTTTTAATGTAATTGTGTGCTGTCTGTAATAGGATAACTGTTCTCATTCTTGTCAATAGAGGGCGTTATGGTTAAGCGAATGTCTGCATACATTTCTTTGGAATGCATGTCTCTCTCCGTGTTTATCTTCATGCATTATTCATCATTAGTTAGCTATAAAAAAAAAAGCGATATCAGATCAAAAACGTCTACGACGTAAAAAAAGCCAAGTTACTCACGCATAGCCTACATAGCGCTGTCCATAAGTTCTTAATTCCAACTTGCAAAAACTAGGCCTGCCTTTAAAAGTCTTGATATCAAAATTTTTGCAAGTTGGAATTAAGAACTTGTAGGCTATGCGTGAGTAACTTGGCTTTTTTTACGTTGTAGATGTTTTTGATATGATTGAATCTACGTCGATTCAACGTTCGCTTGCTATCTGGGTAGCTATCTTGTAGGAGCCATTAGATTATACAAGCCAGCTAGCTTGCCTAGCTAAATAGATAACTACTTTGCATAACGAACTCACCTATGAGCCAGCTAAGCAATAGTGGTCCACAATCACCCATTGCAGATCTGATATTTGTCTCATTGGTTTGTCTCAACAAAAGTGTTTTGTCTTGTTCAAAAATGTTGACATTTTCTGACCAAAAAACAAAAATGAACAAAACAATAAACCTTGGTCAACTCCAGGTCAGATATCGGCTCATGGTTGAATGGCTGTGACCTTAGAGCTCCAAACATTGTTAATCTTACAGATGTATGGTCATGTACAGAATACAGATTGTCATATGTTATGTTGTGTTTGGGGCACAGCTGCCTCGAAGTGGTTGCCATATGGGAGACACTAGTGATATTCAGTCTACTGTCTACATTCCCTTGCCAACAGCAGATTTCCTATGATTAAATGACATCAAGCAATGCGTGCATCTCCCTGACACTCAAGTTCTAGGTCCATAATACATCATCTAAATTAACTGTATGCCAGCGCAAGTGGAAAG
This sequence comes from Synaphobranchus kaupii, assembly GCA_029718625.1. Lineage (NCBI taxonomy): Eukaryota > Metazoa > Chordata > Actinopteri > Anguilliformes > Synaphobranchidae > Synaphobranchus > Synaphobranchus kaupii. The sequence continues at coordinate 79,981,850 of CM056376.1, read as the reverse complement.
TGATTCACACGCACAAGTTATAATAGCCCTCAACAAAACAAACTACCTGATGGACCGTGGCCTTTGGCCATTCCGTAATAAATCTGAAACGTAATTGGACACAGCACTGGCGCAATTTGATACGAGCAGCAGCTTGACGCACTGCTACCAAGCGGATACACATGCTAATTGTAGAGCATGCGCAACCTTTGTTTTCATGTGGCTGTATAGCAGCAGGAAATGAGTTTTCAACAGGTCACAAAAGGTGATTTGCCCATCTCGTCAGAGTTTTTAGGACACAGTTAAGTCTTGCAACTGTACAAAATAAAATGGCAGTTTCAATTAGCATACAATTTCTGATGAGGATCACTCTGTAGGAATGGCAGATATGCCATTCATTTAATTAATGGGGTAGCAGGGCTTACCTTGTACCTATACAGCAATGAGATTTTGGCACTTTTCAGGGTTTCCTGCAGATAAACTATACATGAATTAGCTTCTCACAATTGGGCTTTAACCTACAATTTCTTGTAAAGTATACAATGAAGGTTTGCAATGGTTTGTTATGAATGTTTAATTAAATATGCTTTTTGTTTTCAAAGAATTATAACGAGACAAGCATATCTGCAAATTCAAAAGAACCCTTTATTACTCTGAGTACCAGCCTTTTCAGTTCTTAATTCAAACAATAGCATACACTGATTTTCTTTTAAAATAGAATATTTCTTGTTCAGTGTAGCTGATGCCAACAATAAGAGTGTTGGTTTGGTAAATACGGTGGCCGAGAAGTGTCGAACGAACTGCATAACGGAAAACACAACTGCAAAAGCCACAACACAACTGCAAAAGCCACAACACGACTACAAAAACCACAACACGACTGCAAAAGTGACAACACAACTGCAAAAGCCACAACACGACTGCAAAAGTGACAACACAACTGCAAAAGCCACAACACGACTGCAAAAGTGCAACACAAATGCAAAGCCATAACAACGGAAGTGAGCAACAACGAATGTTGATAATGAAACGTGCTGACTATTACTGTATTGCCGGCGGACTATTACAGTATTGCCTACATATGTGGAAGAGCCCGTTTCTTCTTGCCGGTTTGAGAAGTAAGTGAAGAGTTGTTCGACAGCTAACTATGATTACTATCGCTATGTGATTGTCACAAATGAAGGTTATGCCTAATATCCTCACAATGAAATTTGCCCTTCGATTTCTTCACTGCTATGTATGAGCATTTTTTTTCCACTGTCAATGTTGTTCAATGTATTTATATTTTCATTTATATTTTTGTATTAATAATGTATCCTAGTTTTTCCATCACTATTGCACAAAATTATAAATAGGATAAGCAATTTACAGCCATGTTGACAATACAATAGCTAGTCCACAGGCAAACGGAGCAGAGAAGAATGCTTGGATGTCGTCTGTCAGGCGCTTCCAGTGCGCACTGAAACGCCAAGCCACTGAGCGTCGTCAGTCGCCGGCATTTCTACTGCGGTCTGCGGTCGCCTTTAGTCATCTTGACAGTGGAAAATAAATGCTCATACATAGCAGTGAAGGAATCGAAGGGCAAATTTAATTGCGAGGATATTAGACATAACCTTCGTGTGACAATCACATAGCGATAGTAATCATAGTTAGCTGTCGAACAACGTTTCACTTACTTCTCAAACGGTCACAAAGGTACTTATTTTTATATATTTGGAAATTACCCATACAAGCCATTCCTTAAATAGCCCTATAAATAAATACGTTTGAGACAAGTAAAATCAGTGGGAAAAAGATTTTATTTCAAAAGAAACTTTGACGTGCCTAACCGGCCATGTATTGGGCAATACAGTGGGGTTCGCGTCTCCCAATCTATCGCCCCATCCTCCTCCCGTATCAGCAGCATGCACCACAGACAGAAGTACAGAGATGTAAAATCCAGGGATCAGAAAGGAAAAGTCCTGCTATGTGTTTCTTCCACCCATGAACTCAGCCAGCTGATTTCACTAATTAGTTCCACCTCCTGGCTGAAGAATTGTGCAAATTAGCAAATCCAGGTGATTTGAACTAAATAGGCTACTGAGGAGGACTTTTTACTTTCTGAACCCGGATTTTACACTTCTGGTTAAGTAGCACTTAAGAGGTGACTGCGCGTTCACGCTTTAAGAACTGTTTTTGGGAAACGCGTGTTACAAATTAAAGAACCATCGTGGAATCGCTCGTTGAAATCGCACTTAACCCTAAGATTGATCGTTATCGGGAAACACACCCCAGGACGGTTCCTCTTCCACACATGTAGGCAATACTGTAATAGTCCGCCGGCAATACAGTAATAGCAGAGACCCTCCCCCGGCACGTTTCATTGTCAACATCCGTTGTTGCTCACTTCCGTTGTTATGGCTTTGCATTTGTGTTGTCACTTATTGCAGTTGTGTTGTCACTTTTGCATTTGTGTTGTGGCTTTTGCAGTTGTGTTGTCACTTTTGCATTTGTCTGGTGGCTTTTGCAGTTGTGTTGTCACTTTTGCATTTGTCTGGTGGCTTTTGCAGTTGTGTTTTCCGTTATGCAGTTCGTTCGAAACTTCTCGGCCACCGTAGGTAAAGCATCAAAAACAAGCTGCAGTAAATCCAAGGGGTTATTTCACAAAGCAGAATTACTGAACTAGCTGGATAACTGCACTGAGTAAAATCTTGAACATGGACTGAAGTAAAAAGAGCTGTTCTGGGTTTTAGTCAATGCAGTTATCCAGCTAACTCCGTAATCCTACTTTGTGAAATACCCCCCAGGTTGGCACCAGGCCACTTCCTTTGGGATGGCGGATGGTATTGACAAAATAGGCAAACTTGCTACCAATTCTGACTGCCAGAGGCTGTAGCCATGACTCCGTAAACGTAGGATTCTTTTTCCACAGATGGGTTGAGAATCCCTCCCTCTCGCACTTACATCATTAATAATCTGGAGCTTCCCATTCTGTCCGTTTCTCTTTTACAACATGTAAGGAAGGCCGGATGCCAGAACCCCAAACATTCACGGCAAAGTGAAATACAACTCGGGGGCCCCACCCCTATGTTCCTGCTGGAGGAAGTTATCGTTTGTTGAATTTTTCTTTTTAAACAGTAAGTGACAGGAATCGGCCAGGAATTCCTTCCTGAGACTTACTCCCATTCCCTCAAACGGATGTAATCATATGAGGCCCTTGATTGCTGGAAATCTTGGTTTAGTTTCCAGTTGCCATTATCAGTTTTTGTTTTTGTGGCTGGGGTGGAACATTATCATCTGGATGTTTACTGACTGGTGCATTGGGGTCCTTTGGGTTTGGAAGACCTCTTCACAAACACCGATTGGCTTTGAAATGGCCAATGTCCTTTTTCACCATTTTTGGATGAAAAGAACAGAATTGAACAGCAAAGGAAACCAAACCAATAACTGGGAAGATAAAAGGACAGACAAAATAGCAAGTCATTACATAACATTCATAAGATGCTTTATATCCAGAGAATCTTAAAATATAGGAGCACATTAGTGCATTCACCTGATTTATATGAGTAATAGCACCAGACCTGGCTAACAACTTTACCAGACCAGAACATATGCATGTGATATCACTAAAGCACTAATGCAAATGAACTATGCTAGGCAAGAAAAAAAATACAAGTCCTGATTACATATACATTACATCTTATCTTGGGGCCAAGATGTGTGGTACAGTCCACGGGGGCAGCAAACTCTCAAACCCTTATACAAATCCATTAGTGTGGCTGAGGGTTCGATTTCCTGCTGTTTGAAACTTTCTGTGCTGATTTTCCCATGTCTGTATGAAAAATACAAAAGATCGGCAGACTGCCTGCTCTCCTTTAAATAAAATCCCATCGCCTGAACTGGTACAAAAAGTAGGAGGGTTAGGGGGTGGGGATGAGAGGGACACCAAGATGCAATCTGAAGAGGTTGGGTTTTAGTCCGTGCTTGAAGATAGGAAATTGTTCATACAGTGTATCTACCTCTGATTTTTTTCCAACCTATACTTATAATTTCCAGACATCCTATTATCTGGTAATTGATCCGAGCTCTGGTAGTCATTGGCTGTTCTGTGAGGGTGATTCATGAAAGTGTGGACCCTGAAGGAGCTGAAAGACCCATACCGACAACCTTGTAAAGTGAATCGCATGTTTTCAAATAAAAATAAGACTCCCAAACAGACTTTACTGCTTTCAGTTTACCACACAAATGGTGTTTGTCATCAAGACAGATTACATTCCATCTCTCGTCATTGATTTTACTTGTGTTTACCTTCCAGTTTGCCAATGGTATATACCTGTATCTCACTATGTTTATTTCATGTCTGTATGGATTGTTGAATAACCTTACACCAAGTCTCAAACTGTGTGCATTTGCAGCTGGTGCAAATTACAGTGATATTATGTTATTTTAAAACCAAATATCTGGCAAGCCTTGGATCTGGCATTGGATAGCTACACAGAAGGCTGCAGTTTGAATACCCAAAAAGGGATTTTTTTAGGGATGGTAATATAGTTCAGGAGATTGACTTTTAACCAGATGTTTATAGGTTTGATGGCTCTGGCAGTGCTGTTGTACCCTACAGTCAGATACTTATCCTGACTTCCAGTAAACATCCAGAAATCTGAATGTGAATTGCATGTATATTGTGAAGTTTTAACTGTACATGGCGTGCGCGCCAAGCAGTGGAATAGAGGTTCATTTTTTGTTTTATGTCCCTGCTCTGTTGAATGAGACAGTCAAGCAATGGACTCTGCATGCTGAGATGGTCCAGAAGGTCACTCCCTGGAAAACTTGGCAGGAGGTGCATGTGAAATTTAGCTTTTGTCAGCAGTGTCATTAACTGAACTGTTAGAGTGTAACAAATCTGGCGTGACCATAAAGCGTGCTGATAAACTGGCGGGAAAGACAAAATGGCTCATTCTTTCCATTTGTAATTCTGTTTTAATTGTCTGTGTGTGTTCACCTGTCCTTCTTTGTTTTTCTGGGTGGGGTCACTGGGCAAAGGAAGGAGTTGGGTTTGTGCCACACAACAGCTGGTTGTTAACATTGATTTTGGATAACTTGGTTGATAATTTGCTCTTATCACTCCTTCCCTACGTAAACCTCAAAGTGATTTTCCTGTGTACTTCACTGATTTGTTCAAATATTGGCTTGGTAGATGCACATTTTGATGTCTCTCAACTCATATTTGCATTAAATACAAAATAAAATGAATGTGAACTGAATGGGAAGTTATGTTGTAGGAAAAAGAGATTTGTCTTGTGCTGTATGAAATGTACTGTGTGTAACCTATTAGTTTAGGCCCAAAACCACTTCAGTTTATTCAGTCAAATATGCCACGTCACAAATGACAATAGAAGAAATAAAATTTCAGTGTCAATGTCAAAATTACTATCGGGTGGCGGTATTAATACACCGACAATTGTTTTTACAGCACTTTCAGCTTGCATTTAGCCCCCCCCCCCCCCCCCCCCCCCCCATAACATTCTCTGTCTAAAACCTGGACCCCGTTCCTCGTACGTGGGTTACTCGGTTAGTGGGCTAACTGTGCGGAGTAAAACCTGGAAGCCCCCCGAATACAGAACACATGAACGAGCGAAAACACTTCCGGGTTTTACTCGGCACAGTTAGCCAGCTACGAGGTATAGGGCCCTGGTTGGTGCCAAACTCCTTTAAGGCCTGTTTCCTGTCAACTGCAGTATGTTGCGCTGTGACAGGGTGTTTCAGTGCCTCCTTTAGGTTATGTTGGGTGTAATCACTTCTTTAATGGATTTACTCATGTGTGTATTGCAGGAAGTACAATACATAATCCATGGGTCAGACATTTCACTTTTTTTTTTCTTTTCTTTTTTTTTTGTCTTCAGAGTCTGGATGAGCTTGATGATGATGATGGCGGGGAGAAGGAGAAGGAGAGGAAGAAGGAGCAGGAGCTCACTCAGCTCAACACAGTCCATAATGAAGCCGTGACTTCTGATCCTGCCACGGCCCAACTGACACCGGTAGGCGGCGCCGATGCTCTAAATGCCTTCGTTTGTCAGTATACTAGGCTGGTAGATTATTTTTTCATTAATAATGGATTTCAGGTTCGAGTCAGGTTAGTTGTCTTAGCCTTATTTCTCTAGGAGAGTACATGAATACATATTATATTGGACAATTTGCCATCTGAATGCAATACCACATCTTTCTTCAAATTTTTATCGATTTTCAGTCTTGAAAATTTAATCCAGTTTACTTCTGTAAATTCAGACAGTTTTTGCCCCTTTTTTGACCATGCCATTTGTTAATAATTGCTTCAAGCCAGAAAGATATAGAAATAGATTATTGGATTAGACACCCTCTGGGAAAACAATGGTTGGGCATAAGGTAGCCATATTTCACAAGTACAGTCTTTAAAATCCCTCTACATCCATTCAGGAGGTTGTGTCAGCCATGAATCCGGGATGAACTGTTGCCGATCTAGTTAATCTAAATCTGTGCCTGAAGAAAAAAAGGACTCTTACTACCCCCTCTGTCTGTTTACATGATGTATGACACAGTCTTCTGAGGTATTATTATTTTAAACAAGCAGGGATTCGTGATATTTGCATAGTTAGCCAGGGCATAATTTGTAAAACCCTAAATACACATCCTGTCACCTCCGCCACTGAAACTGCCTCCAAAGGAAAATCCACAACCATAAACCACTAATTCATTGCCTCTGTTAGGGTCACATATATACAGTATATAATGTTTTGGAGCATGTATTCAAATTTTACCATTCTAAATTTGAATGCAAGGATCGTAAATCCTAAATTTATACTGCAAGGATGGGCTATGTTGAGCTTTCATTCAAAAACATATTTATGAGCTCATCATCATTGGCTCTGTGTCAGGTTTAAAAACGAAAAAACTATTTTCAGGTGTGAAATGAGTTCACGTGGATATGAGAGGTTTGGAAATGGGCAGGTGTAGGATCACAGTAACTAAGAAATCCTTTTTTTCTGGTTGTCATTACTCTTGTATTACCCTTTCAGACACTGTCGGTGTCACAATGTTCCTTATGGTTTTGTTATCGGGTTGAGTAGCTTCTGTTACCATTACTGTGAAACTGATTGTTTTGCTGATATTTTATTTGAATTTCTCAGCATGAAGATTTCGTCAACCTTCAGAAAGGCTCACAGTCCGTCAGCGTGATTTGATTGCAAGTGTTTATATATCGTAACACCCCTCCAAACACACTCCAGTTACATATTCAATCTTTGTTCAAATCCAACTTTGTAGAGCATGAAATTGACGAGTAATGTGCAATTAGACTCCAAGTAATTAGACTGACTGGTCAAGTATCTTTTCTTAAAATTGCGATAACCCAATTCCTCTCATCGTACATGCATTTGACATTATGGATCCTCCTTGAGCTGCTTGTATAGGTTTATTGAACTTATGAAAAGGTGTGTAGGATTACTATAGACTTTGGTGTCTATAGAATACCTGAGTTTATTTGATTACAGCTGATAAGTTTTAATGATGCGAAACATGAAAGGGATGGGGACTGAAAAAAACTTTTTTAACAACAGCGAACACTCTCGTGGGTTAATTAGTGATGTCCATCTTAGGAGAGTTGGAATGCTGGCAACTCTCATGCCCTTACGCATGAGATATCATTCGGCATGGTTTACAGAAAATGGCCGACTTACAGAGAAGTGATTTGACCCCTGCTTGTGGCCTCACGTTCAAATGGTTCTGGTGACATTTTAATGGTGTCTGCGAGATTGTGGGAGGCATTTGTGCCCCTTACAATCAACATCCCGCTCCCCTCCCCCCTCAAACACCCCTCAAACAAAGCAAATGGCAAGCCTGTGACGCATCAGTGACGTCCTCTGGTGCACACAAAATGGGTATAATGCATTCCGGTGACATCAAATGAATAATGAATACCAAGCGCCCAAACTATAGTACGACCTTTGTCTGCCAGGCAGATGCACTTCTCCACACCCTCGTGCATTTGACTAATGTATACAGTTGTTGGCTGAGGTTTTTAAGTTAAGCATTTGCTTCAGGGGCAGAGCTCTAGGATTTGAACCTGGTTGTAAATCCGATTAGCGCAGCGTAAGTCTGCTGATCAAACTGTACACCGCACCGTGGTCGTGCTTCTGCACTGAACATATTTGCAGTCTGTCAGCACATGCCTAAAAGTCCAATCCGTCCTCTAGGTCACTCATTATAGCTTTATGGTTCAACACAGGGTGTTTATCCAACGGACGGGTTATTTAGCCTTGTGTCTTTGCGGTGACGGGTCGAGTATGGAACTGCATCAAGTAAAAAATTATCAAATCTGCCACAAAGCAGTTGACATCTTGATATTTGAGGAAGATTTATCAGTGGGTGGAAAAATAGAGCCGTCAAGAGCGCAGCCGCCACGGGCATCTGCATGCAAAAAATGTGGGGCTTGGCTGTAAAGTCGTGCATCACACTGACAGAAGACTGTCCAGCACGGAGCTGATTTAAGGCCTCGCTGTGCCAAACCGTCCTCGGCACGAGCTTGCATTTTAATGTGAGGCTTCTCACCTTCAGTGATGTTTTGACACATCTCAGCTCAGTTACAGGGAAGGGACTCCTGGCGTATCACCATTTCTGCTTAATTTTCCATGTGGTTTGAGGGTTGCCAGTTGAAAACGGAACGTCAAGAGCACTTGCGGACGGCAGTGTCCGTGACCTCCGAGCACACCTTTGCGAGAGATGCGTGAAATATGAAATTGATTTACGTCGTCTCTTTCGATTCTGCCGAAACTTCAAAGCGTTTTAACGGGCTTGAGCCAAAGTTCAGAAGGAGGCCAAGATGGTTAAGGTATGCTTGGTATATTATCTGGCACGGAATGATCTCAGGGGTGTTAGTGGTGGAAAAGTCTTGCGTTTCGGGACCAAAGTGTGCGTGACGGAGCCAGCAGCTGAGTAATAAACCGGGCGGCTCGCCCCGTCTTCTCCTTTGTCCCGGTGGCAGGTGCCGGGGCTGTGGATGCTGGCCCCTGTGGTGAGTACGGGCGGCGTGGAGGACAGCGTGCGGTCGGGCGCTGCGGTCACGGTCACCAGGTCACCATACTTGCAGCGCTTCTCCCCCGGCGCCAGCTGACTAAGCGGACTCCCTGCCACACTGCAGCTGTGCCCTTCAAACTTGAAAACACTCATCTGGCTGGATAAACTTCCCAATAAATTCTCTCCCAGAACCCAACGAGATAAGCTGCATTCTACTTTCATCGTGTGTTTCTCCATCATTTAATTTCATGATTTGGGACCTAAATAAATGAATAATGATGCTAATAATTCTTTGCATTTATATAGCGCTTTTCTCACACTCAAGTGCTCACCTCAACCACCACCAATGTGTACCACCCACCTGGGTGATACACAGCTGCCATTATACACCAGAGCGCTCACCACACGTTAGCTGGGGTGGAGAAGGAGAGAACAATTTTTAGCCAATTAAGTCTGGCTGATTAAGAGACCAGGGTTAAGGACATGCAATTGTTGTACATGGAGCATTTATGTTGTATTGCTACAATGTCACAGTACCATAATGAGAGTGTTGATTCAAAGCAGAACAAAGTTCCAGAACGTTCCCAGGAGTGTGAGATCAAGGCTCTGTCATGGAAGCAGTTGCTCATCTGCTCATTACCTGGCACTCACATTGTGTCTTTCTTTTTGGCTTGCTTGCTAGCTTTACCTTTCTATTCTCTGTGTTCTGCTTTCTTTCCTTAATAAGCCAGCCCCTCCATCCCCTGATCTCTGCCCCCAGACTGAAGAGAGAGGCTTTTCTCTGCCTTTCTTTACCCATGTGTTCCTTGTTATCCGGCTTTGCCATTCAATGTTTCAATTTTCCCTGCCCTGGAGCCATTTTAAAAATAGCGTAGAACATTCCAGCCCTTCATCTGTCTCGCGTGCGGTACCTGGCACTATCCTCACTCATTTTCGTTTGCATTCTTCGCTCTGCAAAGTATTATTTTGGACCACACCTCATTGTAAGCTTTAGCATTTTCTTATAATGTAGATTGGATTCCTTGAGATTAGTGGTGTGGAAGCTGTGCTTCCAGACAAGGTGCAGACAGGGTTGTGAAATGATGATGTGCAATTCATACCATCATACAAAACAATCACTGTACTCACTGAATGTAACCTTTTTTTTTTTCTTTTTTGTTTTTAGCAATTTTTCAGAAGTGAAGTGAATTCTGTATTGGTAGCTAGAAACAAAAATATATGCATAATTCATTCTGATATGTGTTTGGACTGCAGCATATAATTCAGAACAGCAAATATTCAGTGTTCATGAGATCATGTTGCTACATTGGATTGAATTTTGTGCTTTACAAAGAAAAATGTTTTATGCTATTCGAGGCTAATTACTCTTGAGCAGCAAACACTGTTCATGCATTAAAGGCTAAGTTAATGATATTGTTAAAGAAATCTAAAAACCAAAAAAACATTCCTGTTTGTGCAAAATGCACATTTGTACGTTGTGCAAATGTGTTATTTTCTAATTGACACTGTTTTATTGGGGTTGGACTTGGCTATAAATTATGCCGGAATCTTGCAAATGTTGCTGTGGAGATTCACACAATTTGCAATCTACGATTACATCCATTCAAGAATTAAGTAAGCTTCACTGTGTACTGTGTCAACATACTTTGTTTTGAAAGCAAGCCATTTAGCATGACGTATGCCAGGTTGGTAGGGTGTTGTCATGTGTGGGTTTTGGAAGTGAAGCTTGCTGTGTACAAGATATGATGTGCCACAAAACATAGAAACAATGTGAAACAAGTCATTTGCTTTCCTCCTTGCTTCGGACTGCAAGGTCTTCAAAGTTCCACCTACAGTTGACTGCCAAAACAAAGGAAACGCCAGCACATAGCATCCCTCACTGTGAATTTGTTGATGGACTGTTCTTGACGAAACCGTCTGCGCACACTGTTGATTGATATTTGTAGTCAATTGATTGAGAAATGCTTTTCTGTTCTGCCTTGCATCTCTCAAACCATTGCACAGACATCACAGTCGAGGAGTATGTTGATGTAGTTGTATTTCCCTCAGACTCCTGTGCCAACATCACCTTAGCCGCTGTTCCTCATGAAACATCTTTAGGTTCAGCAGTCTTAATCACCCAGGCTGCAAAATGTAAACCAACAATGACCTCTTTTTCAAATTCACCGAGATCTCTTCTGGCCATGGTAGCCAAATTAATGGGCATCTAGGCCTGCTCAGCATTTCTCTACACAACCGTGAGCTTACTGTGGTGTTAACTGCTTTATTAACTCATGGACCACACCTTTGTGGAAGCACATTCTTTCAATATTCTTTATATCCCTCATAGGTATCTCCTTTATTTTGGCAGTTAACTATTTTTAGCCATTATATTTTCTAATATGACAATTGATGTCTCAAATAGAGCCTGGCTGAATGTTTTCTGAATCGTTTTTTTAAGCACAGGTGCATACAAGGTTCAGAGGAGCTTAGGAACACATTCAAATGCAAAACAGGCTCTGCTGTAAGCTTTTTTTTCTGTGGCAGCAGAGATATTGATTTTAATAGGCTCTCAAATTCCAAAGGATTATGAACTCCAGTTTATATAACGGCAAAGAAATTATTGCCAAACTTAAATTTTTTAATTTGAAATGAAATTTTCTTCTTGAACTTTTCTGCGTAGATGAAGTATTTATCTACTGTCTAATCTTTCTCTGTTCCTCTGTCTGTATCTCTGTCTCAATTCAATTTAATTCAATTCAATTAAATATGCTTTATTGGCAAGAAATGCTTTGGTGTCATTCACTGCCTTTCTGGCTGTGGCAAAGGCTGAAGTATTGTGCAAGGGTCACGCAGCTCTCCTCTTCCGCTAGGAGAATGAGAAGTTTGTCTTTGACAGGAAGGTTTGGGAAATTTTGGAACATTGAGGAACATTTCTTATTGTTTTTCATATTTTATGCAGTTTAAAAGAAAGTGTTTCTGTCTCAACCTCTCTTTAGTGGCACTGTCAGCACACCCTTTCCTCTTTTGGAAGCCAGGTTTGCCTGTGCCGGTCGGTATCTATGGCCAAACTGTGCTCACTCAGCCTGTACATTGTCAATATTTTTCAAAATTTTGTATATTTGGCCATGGTCAGGTAATCTGTCAAAATGTATTGTCTTTTAAGAGCGATATAGCAATTTCTTTGTGTGTTTGAGTGTTCCAATAGTTGATATCATTTTATTTATGTTTTGATATAATTTGGTTCATTCTTATTTCCTATGTTTTGCTGTTTTGCTGTCCTTAGGCTGATTTGTGGTAGTAGCTACATATTAGTTCAGTAACCCTGAGGACCAACTGACTGAGGGGACTTTTCTCTATATTCAGCTCTTGGCATTTCAGGGCTTTGTAATGGTAAGAGTTGGGTTTGCTCTGGTTTAGATCTTTTCCCCATGTTCAATAGTATTGGGTAATTCTGCCCTGCTTTTATTATTGGGTGTTTTTATGTAATATCATTTTACAGAATTATGCATGTGGGATTTTGTAAGCAGTCCCCATACTTCACTGACATAAACTGCAATAGGTTGAATGCTTGATTCAAAGTTTGATTTTAATCTTTCAATCAAAAGCTTGATTTAAATCTTTAGCCAAATTTCAATTGGAATGTCAAAGTGCATTCCCCTTTTAATGGAAAAAAAGGCCTTCTGGCTCTTCTCTCTCTCTCTCCCTCTCACGCTCTATATCTCTGTTCTTGTAATTTGTATTTTGATTGTCACTTGTTGAACCGTGACAATAAAGGTGGTTTTAAAATCAAAATTCTCTTTCTCAAAATGATCCTGTGTGGTATGGCTTTTCCATATCTGCTATAACCTGGGCATTGCAAGGAAGGAAAATCACTCCTTGCAATGCCTGCGTTATTTGTGTAGTGGGCACAGATGAAAAATGGCAGAAGATGGCAGAGATGTTGTCCCTTTCTTCTGAAGAAATGGCTTTAGTCTGTGAAGGGAATATTGTACTAAATCATAGCGAATCAAGGAAAACTGCTACAGAGGCTAGTATTAGCTACCTTCTGCATTATGCCCACCAGTTAATGCATGGAATTGTTCAATATTTGTCCTTAACTGTGTGTGAGAATGGAAGATATGCAAGAGAAGTTTTTCCTATCCTAATTTGTCCAGAGTATGCCACTGCCAGGATTATCCACCATTTCTCACAGAATGAGGTGTCGAGCAGTACGACGTCATTAGATGGCACATTTCAGCACATTGGAAGGGTGAAACATTTGAAACCTTAGTGTAAACATTGCCTCAGTTTGCTTATGTTACTGAGGCATTGTGCACAAACAAGATGTGCAAAATTCCTATATGGCAGGGTGTTGTGTGGTCACCATGCATGCTGGTCAGTGGACATTTAGCCCATGCCAATTAGCCCATATGAGTTTTATTCCCTTATAAGGCCAAAATAAACGGCCTTTGGTAACTGGCGTACACAGAAGGGAGTCTTTCAAGGGTTGTACAGAGAAAGTGAAGCAATCCTGTGTCCATCCGCACATTAACTACAGGCCTCATGGAAGTATGAAGCAATGCCAGTCTGATTACCAGTAAACCTCACTTGTGCACATTGGAAAAGGTAAGATTTTTTAAACGGTTCTGTGCATGGGTGTGGCTTCCTTGTTTGTGGGTGGTGAGGTGGGAGGGAATCATTGGAATGCTGTCGGAATGTTGCATGTAAATCGTGGATCGGCAGCCCATTCCCAGAAGTAAGGCCATTGGCTGATCCATTTTGCCTCATACTTTGTGTTCTATTATCCTTTTACCTTCAGTATTTACCCTCATTTTTCTGGCAGTGTTTTAATTAGTGAGTCTGGTGAGACCAATCATTTGTCCATTCTGGTCAAACTCCCTGTAAATGCCGGTTAACACTGGAAATGAGGGCTAAACAGTGGATTGTTTTCAACTGAGGTCTGTTGGAATCAATAGTGATAGGAATTTGTGTTTTTTTTTTTTTTTTAATTTGTTGTTCTTTGGTTCATGCAATCTCAGGCCAAACCAAAGATAAATGCTTAAGACTACATTCAACCAAAGAGCAGATATTTGCCCAAGAATATCTCTTTTGTCATTCCAGTTTTGGTATCAGCAGATAGCCTACTACCCCGTCTTAAATATATTTTTAATGCTGCTCAGGGTTACTTGATAGGCCATGCCTGGCAATAGGTGAGCGCGGCAAATTTCCCGCTTTGCACTCCTTGACTCGTCGAGGTGTCGAGGTTCTCATCACCGTCACATCTTCTCAAGTAGTAAAGTAGTAATGTCTTACATGTAGCCCGTGTTCCCAGTAATACAGGTTCCGGGGCTGAGATGAAGTGCTTCACCTGAGCTGTCAGTGCAGCTGAAGCATGATAAATAGCGTTGTGAGGCCCGCGCTGTTCCACCGTAAAGTGTCCGCACTCCAGATCGCATTAGGCTTCTCTTTCCGGCTCTTAGCCAGGCGGCCAAATAAACGCGTGTCCGTGCCGAAGGGGAGTGCACCCAAAGCGTAATTAATCTTGACGCGGATGATATTTTAAACGACAACGCAAGGAGGCACACTCACGATAGGATCCGGACCACCTCGGAGCTGCGGAGCTCTTGAAATTGTCACTTTGTCATTTTGTTGATATTTTGCTTGGATCTATTAAAGGAAAAAGTAATAGTTAAATCCACAAGTTGTCACTGCTATTGTAGCAGTCTAGCAGTCAATATATAGCTTGATTTGTTGTTGTAAGTTCCAAAATCTACGTTTAAAAAAAAATCATGTTCAGAAAAACTTGTCGTCTTTGGCTTTATGATACAGTTCTCATCAAGTGTTTGACCAACATCTTGTAGAAATCATATGATATTTTGCAATGAACTATGGGAGCTTGAGGCAAGGGAAACATAGTAGGCTACACTCTTTCAAGTTTAAAATATTAAAACATCGCAGTGATACACAGATTGTAAAATTGACAAATACCCACACGTGTACGGATGATTTATTTTTAAATCGTAAAGTTAACGACATGTTAATGTCATGACAGGTATATACCAACTTGCCGATTGTAAAAACATTTTTACATGACATTTTGAAGCATCAATATCATTGCCATGGTATTCATCACACTCAAGTTGCCAAGGAACCTGTGTATTCTGCAGAAACATAATCACGGAACTGGAACTTTATGAAGATTGCATACTGACACAAACTTGACACTACTGAGAGACAATATTTTCAGTGAAGTATTTTAGCAAGACCTGTTCAAAGTACGTTTTCTGTCAGAGGCTTGTCAGCTCAGTAGAAGTAGTGTATGCTCATATTTTCCCCTCATGTTGGTAATGAACTGCAGTTGCTGTATTCCATAGGAAATGTGTCAGAAGGCTTGCTGGGGACTGGAGACCTCCATTTAGACTATTTGTCTGAACTCCGGCGGCATTGTTAACAACCAATTAATCTGGGAGCACACGTGTACAGACAGGCATTCGGTGTCTACTGTAACATGCTGCACGGCTGTATTAGCAATTTAAATTGTTCCTCCAGATGCAGTTGTCTCCCTTTAGTTTCCACCTTCAATGCAATGATATACATTTTTTTTTTAGGGCTGATAAGTGTATGAAATTAAATTTTTAGTAATATCACTCATTTCATTGTGCTTTTTTCAGGTCTGATACAATATCATTTTCCGTATAGACCTGCCTGTCTATCTCGTAAACTTAGGTTATACATCACCACATTGATAATTCTTAAAAGGTGCTCGCCGTGACGCAGCAATCCCCGGGGAAAGCATTTTGGTTGGGCGTGCAAAGCATTCATAAGTGGTTCTTGTTTAGCCCATTGGCTTGATGTGTCTTTAGTACACTCTCCCAGAAGTTTCCTATCAAAACATAAACGTTTGTTCTCAGGTCACATGCCTTATACGTTCACAGTTAAATGACATTGTTTAGACATTGTTGTTTCACTGATATTTTCAGCCATTGGTTCCCCCTCCTGTTCAATAGTCCAAATGGCACGCTGTAATTATAGACTGCACTTCTTAACGCCCTACACGCTCACAGTTATGTTGTAAATGCATACATTAGACATTGTCATTCGACTGACATTTTCAGCCATTGGTTCCCCCCTCCTGTTCAATATTCTTAATGGCATGCTGTAATTATATGCTGCACTCCTTAACGCCCTACATGTTCGGCTATGTTGTCAATGCATACATTAGACATTGTCGTTACGCTGACATTTTCAGCCATTGGTTCTCCCTCCTGTTCAATATTCCTAATGACACGCTGTAATTATATGCTGCACTCCTAAAAGTGCACCAGGCATGTCGTGTACGTTGGAACTATGAAGTCCGCACCAGCAAGGCTGCGGCAGCTGCAGTTGAGCATGCTTCGGCGAGCATGCCCAGCTCTCTTGCTTAACGGAGTGAATAGCACAGCTTTAATGCAAACCAGGCACCCTGTCTGCCTCTTAGCCTCCTCTCTGCTAGTGGAAGTTAATCCGAGGATCTCCCACAAATCGTTTCGGGAGTCTGTCATACTGTCCCGATCAGCGCCTGGTTCCGTGCCTCGTGTAATGGATGCGCAGCTCATTTGGGGTCAGGGATGATTAGCCTGGTGGAGGAAAACAGTAGAATTCAACCAATCGGAGATCAGGTGCAAGATAAGTAGTTCTTACTCGTGGTTTTGAAACAAAAACATGCACACGCATACAGATGATACGCGTGCAAGACTCTCAAGCCCTTTGCGAATTACTCTTGTGCAGTTCTTGGGTTAGGCTGTACTGATAAAGGAGAGCCTGCTGTGAGCAACTTTTGTGGTGAGGATCCGACCCCTGGTTTGGAGTCGCAGGAGTTGCATAGTCTTATTAAAACTGTGCGTGAGCATATTTTGACAACAACCTCAGAACATGTCAGATGTGTACTGTCACCCCAGGTAGAATTTCACATTACAAAGCTCCAGGTTATAAAATTGATGCATTCACGTTTCATGTTGATGTCGTGTTGCTCTTTGGAGATACACAAATTCTGTTTTGAGTTTTCTTAATGCGAGCATGACACATACTTTCCTTGCGTGCATCCTTACCGCAGGCCCATCATTTGGGAAGCAAATAAAGAAATTGGATTTGTTCTGTTTGGCTCTGAATCGCTTTCCTGTGAGATTGGAAAGGCAAACTTGTTTTTGTGAACTCCTGGGGCATTGTGCTGAAATTAGAGGAGCTTCTAAATCCATCTATCAACAGAGCAAGTTTGCTCCAATATTCACTGTGTCCTTGAGGAATGCCTCCTTGCTTTTAATGCATGACATACAATTTGTCCATACATCCATGATTATCACCAAAGAATTTTACTGAAATGCTGATAACAAGAAGTCAAATAGGTTAGCAGAGGTGTTTAACTGGCAGCATGGCTTTGTTGTAGGGAACAAAATTTGTAACTAACAAGTTGTGTGTTCAAAATCCAAAGTGGCGCACAGGCATTATATCATTGAACAAGATACTTAACCTTTTTAAATGTGCAAATGTAAAAATATGTTGCCAATTATGAGCTAATAAATAATGTGTGGAAATAATTATGCGCACACAATGTTTCAGAGAATACTAGATTTGGCATCATCATTATTGTGAGTATACTGTATATTAGATGGATGTACAATTCTATGAGAATATAAGTCCTTTTTCTGGTATTTGAGTTACTATTGCTCAGTCTTGCTTAAAATCACCTTCAAGACCCTGCTGTCCAGAGTTCCATCAGTTAACCTTTACCTACTTGACTGTGCGTTCTATTAAAGATGCATTTGACATTCAGCTACAGCTACACCCCAGTGTCCTTTATGAGCCACCTGCTGCTAACCCGCCAGTAGGCGCGATTGCCATCCACTCGTGAAAGACATACACCTGCAGTAATAATGCCCGTTGCAGACTGCTACTCTTGAACTGGCTGCTGGAATAGATGATAAGACTTTGTAGAATTTGTGGCCTGAGCAGGAGGGCAATACAGCCAGCGCTCTTCACTGACTATAGCTTGTTCTGTGATGAAGTCTCTAATACGATGCAGCCAGGTTCTTACATCGCAGGGGTCTGCAATTTCCCCGGTAAAATGGAATTAGCTTTGATTCACTTTTCATTGCCTCTTTCTTTCTTTCTTTCTCTCTTTCTCTCTTTCTTTCTCTCTTTCTTTCTTTTCTTTTTCTCTCTCTTTCTTTCTCTCTCTCTCTCTCTCTCTCTCTCACATCCTTATCAGGTACTTTTTTGTATTTTTCAGGAGACGCCAAGAGCAGCAGCAGCAGGCCGGTACAAAAGGTGAGAACTCCACAGGGCTTATACATATTCTTACAAGGTTAGCCTTTAAGAATCTGAAACTCATTCATAAATCTAATACATACAATTGTTTCTTTTGTGTGTCCTTGGAACTCATGGTACAATGCTACACACAGTTTTCCAGAATTGTCTCCCAGAATACATGCAATTAATGTTGAGCTTTTCTCAAATGTACTTATGTGAGGTGAACTACATTTTTTTAATTTTATTCAGAATACAGCCACTGGTTGACCTTTATTTCGAGTGTCAGCTGATATTGAAAGTGAAGTAGCCATAATGGAAAAATATAATTAAAGTTGTAATTTTGTGTGTCTTTTCTGGAGCAGGTCACATGAAATGATGCAGTAAATGTTATCCCTTGAACTGATCTGGCTTTTGGAGGGGGGGGAAATGCTCTTTTCTCTATGCAATTTTTAAAAAACCCACAACCATGACATCAGATGATTCTTCCTGGATTTAAAGGCTTTTGATATTGCCTGAGAAAGTTAACTTCACCAACTTCACCGTAGCATTTTAGTGGTCTCAGTGCTACAGTACTCCTACATGTTGTACTACCTGTTGGTACTATGTCATCTGAAAGACTGGATAGCGAAAGACAAAAGGGCCCTTAACCCATTAGACTTAAAAAAAAATTTTTTTTTAACCTTTTTACATTTGGCTGGTTTCTGCTTTATGTCAAAGTATTAAGGGCACCGTATCAGAAGCTAAGTTTCTATTAGCCTGAAATACAGGGACTTTAATATGTTTATTCCCAATTTTCTTTGGCTTGACTTAATGAGCACTGTGTGCATGGAGATGAGTATGTCGGCCTTCCCCCCTTTTTTCGATACGTCTGTCTCAGAAAGTGACAGTCAAGCCGGAAAGTCTGCACACCCCTTTCACCTTCTCCACGTTTTATTACGTTACAGACTTATACTACAATAGATTGAGTTAATTTTTTGCCTCAAACATCTACACACAATAGCCAATAATGACGAAGTGAAAACAGGTTTTTAGAAAATATACAATTTTATTTTATTGACAAAAATAGGTTATTTAGGGGTTACATATCTGTACACACCCTTAGCCTAATTCTTGGTTGCTGCACCTTTGGCAGCGATTACAGCTTCAAGGCGTCTTGGGAAAGAAGCTACGAGCTTGGCATACTTGTTTCTCGACATTTTTGCCCATTCCTCTTGGCATATCCTTGCAAGCTCCGTCAGGTTGGATGGGGAGCGTCGGTACACAGCCATTTTCAGCTCTTTCCACAGATGTTCAATTGGATTCAGGTCTGGGCTCTGGCTGGGCCACTCAAGGACATGCACAGACTTTCTCCGAAGCCACTCGTTTGTTCTCTTGGCTGTGTGCTTCGGGTCGTTGTCGCTGTGTGCTTCGCCCCAGTCTGAGGTCCAGAGCGCTCTGGAGCAGGTTTTCTTCAAGGGTCTCGGTGTACTTAGCTGCATTCATCTTTCCCTCTATCAGGACTAGTCGCCCCGTTCCCGCTGCTGAAAAACATCCCCACATCATGATGCTGCCACCGCCATGCTTCACTGTAGGGATGGTATTAGCCAGGTGATGAGCGGTGCCTGGTTTCCTCCAGACGTGACGCTTGGTATTCAGGCCAAAAAGTTCAATTTTGGTTTCATCAGACCAGAGAATCTTGATTCTCATGGTTTGAGAGTCCTCTAGGTGCCTTTTGGCAAACTCCAAGCGGGCTGTGATGTGCCTTTTACTAAGGAGGGGCTTCCGTCTGGCCACTCTACCATAAAGGCCTGATTGGTGGAGTGCTGCCTGGATGGTTGATCTTCTGAAAGGTTCTCCCATCTCCACAAGGATAGGCTGGAGCTCTGTCAGAGTGACCCTCGGGTTCCTGCTCACCTCCCTGGCCAAGGCCCGTCTTCCCTGATTGCTCAGGTCTAGGAAGATTCTTGGTGGTTCCAAACTTCTTCCATTTACGAATGATGGTGGCCACTGTGCTCTTTGGCACCTGTAAAGCTGCAGAGATTTTTCCGTACCCTTCTCCAGATCTATGCCTTGACACAGTCCTGTTTCTGAGGTCTGCAGATAATTCCTTTGACCCCATGGCTTGGAGTTTGCTCTGATATGCACTGTCAACTGTGGGACCTTATATAGGCAGGTGTTGGCAATCCCCAATCATGTCCAATCAATTGAATTTATCACAGGTGGACTTCAATTAAGTTGTAGAAACATCTCAAGCAGTATCAGTTGAAACAAAATGCACCTCAGCTCACTTTTGGGTGTCACATCACTTGTGTACATATGATATTTTACATTTTGATTTTTAATAAATTAGCACAAATGTCTAAAAACCTGTTTTCACTTTGTAATTATGGGCTATTTTGTGTAGGATTTTGAGACAAAAAATGAACTCAATCTATTGTAGAATATGTCTGTAACAATAAAACATGGAGAAGGTGAAAGGGGTGTGCTGACTTTCCGGCTTGACTGTATATGCAAATAAAAGAGATAGTTTTAGTGCCCCAAGGTTAACTTCTTTTTTTTATTATCGTGTAATATGTGTGTAAAAGCCAATACATGTACACAATTCTGAAACTGATCCTGGATCAGTTTGGAAGTTATTGGCAGTACACCTTGAACACAATGGTGGGGATGGGATTCCACAAGCCTATTCTGAAAGAGTGAAACACATCTCAGAAAGCCTTGTGAAGTGCATTTAAGCATCTTTCTGCTGCGGTAAGCAGATTGACTGCAGGTCTGATGAGCTCAAACGTGTGAATGGAAAATGTCAACCGTCTCCGCGGTTGGAGCTGCGTAGAATACAGTCTGGGAAGACATAAACCTGAAAAGCTTGTGCTTAGCTGACTGTGCATATGCTAAGAGTAAAGGACAATAAAATGGTGTTGCCCTTTATTTTGTATGCCTATTAATAATGGCAGAACAAATGCATTACTAATTATTGTACGCGTCTTTTTGAATAGGTTAGAGAACATAATTGGGTTATAATTGGGAAGGTTTCCATTCTGGTTGTTAGCATTTGGGACCAGCAGAGAATAAAATGGAAAGCAAGCTGTAATTCCTCCTTATTTAATTGGAGTAAAAGAGCATGCAAGTTTTCTTTCTCTCTGAGCAGAGTAGATTGAGCCACCCGTTGACTGCAGGTCTGATGAGCTCAAACGTGTGAATGGAAAATGTCAACCGTCTCCGCGGTTGGAGCTGCGTAGAATACAGTCTGGGAAGACATAAACCTGAAAAGCTTGTGCTTAGCTGACTGTGCATATGCTAAGAGTAAAGGACAATAAAATGGTGTTGCCCTTTATTTTGTATGCCTATTAATAATGGCAGAACAAATGCATTACTAATTATTGTACGCGTCTTTTTGAATAGGTTAGAGAACATAATTGGGAAGGTTTCCATTCTGGTTGTTAGCATTTCGGACCAGCAGAGAATAAAATGGAAAGCAAGCTGTAATTCCTCCTTATTTAATTGGAGTAAAAGAGCATGCAAGTTTTCTTTCTCTCTGAGCAGAGTAGATTGAGCCACCCGTTGGAGGAAAGGAATATAAAAGAATAATTACTGTGATAGAAGCAGTAATGTCTCTTTTTCCTCAAAGCCTGATGGGTCTTTAGCATGAAAGTTTTAATGTAATATGGTTATTCTGATCACTGATTGTGTGCCTAGTCTTTTTCTTGGTATTTCTATTGACAATAGTATATTATTTATCACTAATGAAAGGCTGTTTAGGGTTAATTTGATCACTGTTTGTGATCATTCTGGTATATATAGCTATTATTTGCTAGTCTGCATGGGTTTTATTGGCAAATCTTTATTTGAAAGGTGCCTTATAAGAGTTTTATTTTTTTTACTCTTTCATAAGCAATACACAACACCCAAATATAAAATACAAGAAATATAAAAAATACAAAGGAGCAAGTATATGCAAGCTACTTTCGTGGTAATCATTGAAATAAAGCCACTAGCAAATGTATTCCACCTGAATATTTCCCCAGACTAACCCGGGTGCTTTGCATAGGAGAGAGATAAGGTTTTATATCCGCACAAGCTGAATATTAAGACTGTATTCCTCTATTCGTGAGCAAAAAAAAATGATGCTTAGCTCTGCCCATTGTTCAGAGTGGATATTGAAGCTCAGTCAGTAAGGGGTAATTTTCCCTGAGATACCTTACTAGTGACATTTTGTAAGGCAAGGTGGCAGATGGCTTCCAGGATTCTAACAATTCTGTTTAAGTCCACTCTATTCTTTATGCATTGCATTTCTGAGTATGATCTGTGGGGTAACTCCTGCATGAAAATGAATTACTGAGCAACAACAGTACGTCATTTTAAATATTTTGTGGAAGCTTGCTTACGTGACAGAAGAGCTCTGACGGACAGCGTTTGTTTTAGATGGTGCGTGTACTACAGGTGTAGGGTTGTGAATGTTCGGTGTCTTGTCTCACGCTGCACAGCACGACAGGCCAGGGTTCTGAAGAGGAGGCGGGCGGCAACAGCAGGAATCGCCCGGGTTACGGCCGGCACGGAAAGGAGGCCAGCGCCTCTGCATCCGGCGGGCTGGAGAGGAAGGTGGAGGAGCTGGAAAAGGTAGGATAAAGTGAGAGCACTGGGTTATTGCAGGACCAAAAACAAACGCGAAACACTGCTGCAGTTACGTCGTAGCGCTGAGGCGCTAAGGTCTGTACTCGCTGCTTTATCACAAGCTGCGTACAACCCAGTCCACCTACAACCCCAGTACAAGCTGCAAGCAAATTAAATGCCACAGTTTGAGTGTAAATGACATGCAAGCCAGGGTGGGTTTCATGTTGCAGATGGATGTGTGTGTCAGTTTTAGCATAGTTATGTTATCTTGGCAAAAACAAAATGAAAATATTGAATGGCTGATCTTGTCTTCCTATCTCTACAGTATATTACAGGGAAAAGGTACATGTACCTAGCTACTCAAACAGGAGGAGAATAATAGTGATATAAAGATAGATAATATTAGCTAGTCCTTCCACTTGCTGCTCCACTAAAGACCTTGTTTGAGTCTGTTTTGACTCCTCAGGGCTCTGTGTGTTTCCAGGAACTTGCCAGAGAGAGGCAGGAAAGCTCACGGCTGCTGAAGGCCCACGAAGACAAAGATGAGCTCATCGTCAAGCTGAAGGAAGAGATCGACTTGCTGAACAGAGTGAGTATGGCACCACCACATGCGCCAGCACGATATGGGTAGTGGAGAGGTGACAGAGCCTTGTCAGCCACTTGGTAACGATTGTTTTTTAATTTATAATACAGGTATGTTTTTCCTCTTGATTTCCTGTGATCTTTGCTTGATTTGTGGCCTGCAAAAACTCTAACTCAATCTAGACAGTCTACGTCCACCATAATGTTACTTAGAGCATACACTCTTGGACATTTCACATAATGTTCTACAGCCATTCTTGCTAACGTGAATGCCAAACTGGTATTTGATTGCATGATATTGTGATTGTATACACATGGAATAGGCTTGAGTATTATTTTGAAAACCGAGTTTAGCATACATTTTCAAAACAGAACTGAAATTCAGAACGGTTTCGTCAACGGTAAATTCATTTTTAAAATGCAGCTGTTTTCACTTTGTTTTGTTTTTTCTACCACTGTTTCAGCAAGAGCTCTCGAGGTCAAAAGCACCACCCGTTTCTGTAAATGCTTCCTGCGGAAAGTAAAAGCTGTAAATGTTTTCGCCTGCCTCAAAAGTGACCGCCTTCCCTGAAGCTAGTTTTCGGTCAGGCGGTCATCAGATTCTGTCTAAAAGTTCCACCGAAAAACAACATTAACCTTATTTATCAGATGAAGTCACTCTTTGTTGCTGGCCAAAACAATAGGTGAACGGAAATATTGACAGCTAAAGTTACAAATTTGGTAGAGGTATATGTCAAAATGACGTACACCTCTACCACTTCCCCATTTGACGCCACTGTAGTCTTTCAAAAATGAGGGAGGAAACAGTGCTGCGTCTGTCACTGTTCTGAGTAGGGACACATCATAGATTAAGCTAGCTATCATTGCTATTTTATTACAATGTCAGAAAATTACATTGATACGTTGTTTCCTAAAGATGTTTCGGCAAACTAAACCAAACAGGACTCGAGTGCTGTCGGTTACAGAGTGGACAAATGATAGGCTACAACTACGGTCTTCCTCTGCCTTATTGAATCACCCGGTAAGGAACCATGCCAACTACATTATGATCCATGACCATGAAAAGTAGACTAACATAGTCATTAACGAGCTGACCACAATCAAACGTTTTTTGTTGTAGGTGGAAGGCTTCTGTTTTGAGCCCGAATAGGCTATCCTGCACTGAACGCGCTGCCAATTAGGACTGCTTCGGCATGAAACTCCCCAGTTGCAAACATTTCCATTTCAGTTGGAATTGCAGTAGTTACCATATGTAGGCTAACGTTACAGCACCTCGGTTAAACATTAAAGGTTAACGTTCGAGGACAGGGATGAGAAATGAATAAGTGTTGCAGACTTCTGGTTAGGCTAGCTAATATGATTCACAATACCAAAAGTAGATAAATGAAGGACTAATTAATGGCTGTATTTCCCCCGTTTTTCTTCAGCTAATGCCTGGTGGTGGTATTTTTTCAGAACTGCTACAATAGTGGCTAATTTGCGAGTGAGTAACGTGGCCTCTGGTATGTGCAGGACGTGCAGTAAAATGCCCAGACCCTCCGCTCAGTGTTGCCATGTCTGCGGTTCTACAGAAAATTACTTTCCAAGTGCAGTCATGTGGGGCAATGAAAAGTCACAAAGTACACACTTTTAAAAGGTTAAAAATATACGTTGGTTTCGGTTAAAAATATGTTTTTGGCTAGTTTTTAGTCGCCATTTGGCTGGAAACGCTTGCAAGACAAGACAACCTTGCCTCCGCTCTGATCATAACGTTATTCAGTGTGACTGGCATTGTCTGACTCCGCCCCTAAACTCTAAGCGCTCTTGGCCATTGTAGTAAAGCAGGTACCTGATACATGCGTAGTAGTTTAGGGCTATATCTCTGCTCTCACTACAGGTAGAAAGTTGGTGAGAAAGTGTCAAACATTACCACAGCCACAGCAGTCACAGTATCCTGGACTGTTGCGGTATGTGGTACAGAAGAACTTGATGTTATAGTGCTCAGATCTTTTCTGGTTTAACACTGCCATAGAAACCACAGGTTGAGCCTTTGGCAAGGTGCAAGATCTTTTGATCTCCTGTGATTCAAAATGGCCACATTTCTCAAACTCAACCATTCATCACCTGAAAAGAGGAATTGGATCCCCATTTTGGTGGTTGCTTTGGATGTTTCCATAGGGGTGTGAGAGAAAAGACACAAAATAAATATTCCACTCAAAATGTACAGCAAGGTAACCAGCCTTTTGCATATTTAGTCTTTTTAAAGCAAGCAGAACCACTGTTCAAACTTAAAGGTTTTTTATTTCCATATGTGCTATTTAATACTTTAAAAAAACAGAATTAGGCAATGGCAAGATTAAGTTCTTCCAGCCACTTTCTGGTAATGAATGCATACTCTGACTAATGAGACCTGTTGAAGTTTTATTACATGATATGATATAGCTAATAATATATGTACATTTTACAGATACGTCATCTCATAAAGCCATTTTTTAAACATCAACATTCCTGTTCTCTCATATTTTTATGTATTGCCCTCTTTTTAGTAAGAGGACATAAAATGAGTGAACAAATAGACAAACATCATATTGCATGTTGTTGTACTTCTGCACTGTAATCTGCTTTATGTTTTTTGGGTCTGTAATTAGTTTAATTAATCCCAAATTCCTTCGAACTTCCAATTTCAGATAAGTAGATCCAGAATTTCCGATAAGAGTGATTTCAGCCAAGCCAAATGTCATGGTGCCAGGTAGCTCGCCGTTGGGTAGCTAACTTGTGGTCTACACTACAGGCCTCAACAGTTTGATTGTTTAATACCATGAATCAGTGCCACACGACGCCTGTCCCTAGTCCTAGTTTTTCAACCCTCATTTTTTTATGGTTTCTGAAATCCTATTATTTTAAAATGACATTTAATGAGCTTATTAGAAGATCTTTCTCAGAGGTCATGTGTGGTACTTCCATGAGAAAATAAAACACTGGAAAAGTGTCTGGTGGGACATACCAAAACATTTAAAAAATAATTTAAAAAAACAGACAAGAAAGAACACAAATAAGAACCCGGGTTAGGCTGGTTAACAGTGTAATCGACTGCTTTAATTGATCAATCTAGTGTTGAGTAACAATACAAACAAGCACACCCTGAGGCTCTGCAAGGACAGGAGTCAATATCACTGGCTTACTAGATAGTTTCATCCTGGGTTTTGGGGAAGTTCATGACTTTTTGACTGTGCTAAGCACAGGGCAGATTTGTTCCAGCTGGGAATTGACCCAAGGGTCTTGAGTGTTGTCTTCAGCCAACACTACTCTTACAATAGCTCACTGAAGCTTTGGTCTTCTACTTGGGGTGCCTCTGTGGGACTGCTATTCTATGTGCTTTACACTTATTGCAGAGATGAAATGTGCTGTTCTCTGGATGACCCGGAAAAAAACCCACAGAACTTCCACAGATTTCAGCATTTTATTGCTTTTGGTAAATAGCCCAAAGCCCACAGTGAATCCGCTAATTCCGTACAAGTCTTTTCAATAGTCATAGTACTGTCGTGATTGCGCCAGAGAGCCCATAATCTTTACACAGAACAATGCATCCCAGACTATTCCCCTGGTCTCAGTCCCATATCGCCCTGGGAACAGAGATAACATTTTGGTTCTTTTTCACTGTATTGAAGTTTATGTTGGAGCGGAGGCTGAACCTCCTTGTAAAACGGCAACAGAAGCTGTTTTGATTAGCGCTAGTTTATGTTCTGTTGATCATAGGCTCCTGAGATATATATTGACTTTGAAGAAAATCCCAACACTGCATCCTCTGCCTGTTTTCACTTTTCTCCTGGTCAAATCCACACAGAATCCTACTCATCTCAGCCATTTTGAATGAGGTCAGAGAATTCAGGAATCTTTGTGAGATCAAAACACAGGAGGCAAATCTAGTAGCTCTTTGCTCCTAGGCAAACCTGGCCATCGTTTCAACCCCACACTCACGCCATCTGGGTCAGATGATGTTGGAGGAGATAGTGCCGGAAGTACAGTATGTTTGTCTTTGCCATTTTTAGTGCAGGAAACCAAGCTGCGGGGGGAGGAAGGGGGAATGCAGCAAAGTCTTTCATGTGGTGAAAAATGTCTATCTCAGCTGGAGACAGATTCCAAGTAAAACACGATATTACATTCTAAACCCCTGTCCCTTTCCAGCTTTGACTCTATTTAACACTTAAATACCAGAAAAGGCAGATTAATTTACTCATGTACAGAAATGGGTTCCAGTTCCACCACGTGGCCTGCAGGGATTAAAACTTGTATTTCAATGGTTATCCTCCAGGGGTCCCCATAGGCACTCCAACAACAGACTTAAGTGACTAGTCGTAGAATTATGTTTCTAATTAAGATGTTTAGAAAAACAATTGGTTGATCTAATGTGGGGAGAGTAAGAGGAAGGAAAGTGAACATTGATGGAAGTTTAAATGCTACTAAAAGCATAGGTGCGTCCCAATATTTGAAAAATGCATCCTCCTTTGCTCCACTACCACCTCCTCTCCTCCGTGCCCCGGAAACCGATCTTTGCATCCTAAGCTAATCTTGCCGATTACATATTAGTTACATATTAATGGTTACCAATTAATGTACCAATTAATTAATATATTGATGAAAACTGCAATATCAGGTACATTGTATACTGTACATGCAACTACTTGTACTCAAAACCTTCAGGCAATTTTGCATACTTCCGGGTAGGAGACAAGTGGAGGAAAGGAGGTGAGGAGTAAAGAATATTGGGATGGACCCCAGGGGTGCTTCCCAATATTCTTCAAATATTCTTCGATTGCGTCCCAATATTCTTCATTCTTCACTTCAGGTTACCTCGCCCACCTCCTTTCCCCCACTCCCCCACTACCACTACTCTCCTACCCGGAAGTATGCAAAACTGCCTGAACGTGTGGGCATTAACAGGGCTTTGTTGTAAAATGGTTGGCAAAATGGTTATAAGTCATCAAGGGTCTGAGGTATGAAACGAGCCTCAAACCATCACTCTGCTGCCAGATGTACGGTAGATATGGATGGATCACTTTAAGGGTTGTTTCTCCTGACAGATTTTCCGATTAAACTCTATGGAAGAATAAGTCAGGAGAAGAAACCCTTCAAGTTATCCATCCATATCGACTGCATAGCTGGCAGCAGAGTGATGGTTTAAAGCTTGTTTGATATGTCAGACCCTTGATGACTTTTAGCCAACCATGTGTTCCATACTGTTCCAGTGTAATTTACAGCTAAATCTAGTCCCACCCCCCAATTCCCATAGAGATCCACTCAAACGCAGAGAGGTTATAGTATTGCTTGTAGGAGTACCAGAAAATAAGATATCAAGTCTTTTGATATTGTTGGGTCACAGACATCAGGAAGTCATGGCATGCAAAGGATATGCGACCAAATATAAAAAATGATTACTTTATTCTACATTATGTTAAACTCTCCAAAATTTTTTGATGCCTATGTACAAAAGGTTCTATAATTTCAAAATGGTTCATCTGATATGGATAAAAATACCCTCAAATTAAAGCTGACAGTCATTGTCAGTGTATCCTTTCAAAAGTGCTAGAGTACAGAACCAAAGTAACACAAAATGTGTCACTGTCCAATTAATTATTATTAACATGGGCATTTTCCACTGCTTCTAACAAAAACTATCATGCGCCTGTACAACATTTAAAAA
Organism: Synaphobranchus kaupii; assembly: GCA_029718625.1. Lineage (NCBI taxonomy): Eukaryota > Metazoa > Chordata > Actinopteri > Anguilliformes > Synaphobranchidae > Synaphobranchus > Synaphobranchus kaupii. The sequence goes on along the minus strand of CM056376.1, from coordinate 79,952,746 downwards.
TACAGCAGCATGTACAGCAAGTAATCAAACTGAATGTGAGTGTCGCTTGTAAACATCGTTGTCAATCAACATCTGTACTTAATTAGTGGCAATTACTTTATAAACTTAGATGATTGTGGTGGTGCAAATGGGATAATTGTTTAAGAAGTGGCTGGACAACGATGCTATTGCGACCTCTAGTTGGCGGAGGACTGAAGTACCATATGAGACAGTAAGGGGAAACAAACTGGTGGCCCTACTTATAGATATACAGTATTGGGACAGAGGCACATGTTTGTTGTTTTGGCTCTTTACTCCAGCACATTGTATTTTAAATAGAACAGAATATGAGGTTAAAGTGCAGACTGTCAAATTTAATTTGAGGGTATTTACATCCATATCGGTTGATCCATGTTGGAATTACAGCCCGTCTCATACATAGTCCCCCCCATCAGTATGACACAGACGGTCATTTTATCATTGTGGAAGGCCTGGCGTCACTTGATCAAGCAAGCGCTCCATGCCTGTGGGAAAGTTCAGTCAGTGATAGCGATCAACAGAGCGGCCTCATGCAGACATTTCTGTAGGGCATCATGGGATACAACAGATAATAACCATACATCCAATCTGGCCCTCTGGCTCTGTGTGAATTGATTCAGCTTTTCACTATACTGACATTTATGTTGGAGGGGACTGCAAACTGGCTTTGCTTCCAGCAAGTATCTGACTTCAGGAACACATCTCTCTGTACACAATCTGGATGACCGACTGGTGTATGAGTAGAGAATTGAGAGGGCAGGAAGTGTATTTCTGTATTATATTGAGTGTATTTCCTGCCTGGCTTTATTATCTCAAAGTTCCCTATAGATAATGTGCACAGAATCTTTATAGAAACGTTTGCATTCCAGTTATTTCATCTCATTTGTCTATTGTGCAGTTTTCACTAGGGAGCCACATTTAGTTGATATCACACCAACTTCTGTTGTTATTTATTTACTTATCTCAGACATTACATTTTTTTGGTGAAATGTTTTGCTTTGGTCTGTTATAGGCGTAAACCAGCATTGATGTGTACACCAATATAGATTCAGCCTAGGTAATTGGTTAGAGCAAAACCCAACACATACTCCAGCGTTACCGTAACCCAGTCACGAGCCCTTAGTTTAGCAGATACAGTTTTGAGTAACATTAGTTAATATTCTGTCAATCGCAATGTTCTGCTAAGGCATTCTTTTTTCACATTTAGCTGCAACAATCAGCCAAAAGAAGGTTGCTGAAGGCCGCAACAGAGGTGTCACTACCTCAGCCAGCAGCCTTTTGGTTTATAATGATAATAATAACAGCCCATTTCTCACACTCTCACTCAGGACACTTTTTCTTCTTTTCTGTCCATATTCACAATGAAAAAATGCATTGTTCCACACAGCCGTGTTAGCCACACAACTTCCCTTCTTCCACACTGTTTTGACATTGTTGTCATTGTACCCCGTATGCAAACCGTTTCCTTGTCCACACTGTCCCCTTGTACGAACTGGTACACATGCCCCCTCCCCTCCCCTCCAGCAGCCTTTTTTGTTTTCCATTTATCTTCAGTCTAGTCTTCACTTACGTGTTCTGACAGCTGTGGGATCGGTAGTTCAGGTCTGCCTTCCTGTCTCTGATGGACACCACTGAAAATGAGAAGTGTCATATTTTTTTATTAGTACTTTATGATGAGACTCGGTGGGCAGCGGAGCTCCTCATTTGCAGTTAATTGAAGTTGTTAATTGTCAATTTGTTCATTGCGCAGGCAGATCCAAGACAAGACCTGGGAGTTTAACTCTGCTTCCATCTCATGGCTTTGCTCTTATATATTGTCTATTGTCAGAATGACAAGCAGCTTTACCGTTCTCCATTATCATGACTAACTTTCACTTACAAATAATATTATAACAATTATATTATATTAAAATAATTATAAAGTACATTTTCTCTAGTTCTCTTTTGAGGACTAATTACAGCAGTCCTCCTTACAGTACATCCAGTATGCATTGTCTGTGTCTGCAGGGCTGGTCAGCATAATGTCATCATTGTATCTCCTGTTTTACATTTTCTCCTGGTTTGGAAAAGTTATATGACATTGCTGCCACACCCTCCATTAATTTGGTGGATTGTAGCCTAGCATGTTCCTCCTCTGAAGAGGATAAACCTCACCCCGCAGGACTCGGTCAAAGCTGGCACCAACAAGCCAGGGATTCAAATTTTGGACTATGGGGTAGATCACTAAGCCCCCGAGGCACTGAGACCTTTCGTAGGAAAGACAAATTGAGGCAGAATCTTCTCGCTGTTGAAAACATGACTGCAGTCATTAAATTTGCATGTTAGTCACTGTCAATGTCTGCAGCGCAGGTCAGGGAAAATGCCAGAAGAATTTGCCCAATGTTTTTATAAATGCTTTCTTACCATAGACCAGGATATTTACTGGTTGTATTCATATATGCTTTCTTAGTTTGGATCAGGACATTGACCTGATGAATAAATTAATTATTTATTCTGTAGACCTGGCCATTAGCCTGATATGTTCTTATATGCTTTCTGACAGTAGGTCAGGATTTTGGCCTAATATATGATATATAAATTCTTTCTTACAGTGGACAGCCATGGGCATTCAGTTGTGACTTAAATACAAGTGTATCCCAAATTTTATCCCAGAACTGGGCTGGTGTTTAGGGAAATAGACTTGTAGATGGTTATACGTTTTAATTTGATGTGAATGTCACTTCTGTTACAAGGTACCAGGAACTTAACCAGAATTTGTTTGAATATCGTCTGTACAATTGAGTAGTGTTAATATTATAATGTGAATTGGTCGAAGCCCCTGATTAAAGAACACTTCTTTGTAAAATTATTTGGGTGACTTCAACATTAAAAAAAATAAAAAATAAGTCAACATTCAGCAAACAAAGTTTTGAGTAAACTGACTTCTGGACACAAAGTTGATTAACTCAAAATATCAATTTAGTCAAACTTAAGTGTGTGAGAACTGATGTTTTAAGTCATTTGTACTTGAAAACTTAAGTTGGTATAAGTTTTCAAGTACAAAGGATTTAAAACATTAGTCCTAACACACATAAATTTGATTAAATTGACATTTTGAGTTAATCGACTTTGTGTCCAGAAGTTCAGTTTACTCAAAGTTTTGTTTGCAGAATGTTGACTTATTTTTTATGTTGTAGTCACCTGTAATTTTTAGTGTGTTGTGACATTGGTGAGATCATACTGAAATACAGCCCTTTTTTTTCTTTTTCCAGGACCTTGATGACATTGAGGATGAGAATGAACAGCTAAAGCAGGAGAATAAAACCCTCCTCAAAGTGGTTGGCCAGTTGACCAGGTAGAACCACAACCACCCAGAAGATCCCAGTGGACAAGGCTCCAGGGGTTCCCAAGGAGCACCACTGTCTTTCCCGGGAATTCCACAACCTTGTCTTCATCGATCGCCATTTGTCTCTTCTTGCTTATCAGAAAACGAGTTTCCATGTTGTCCAGAAGTTCTTAAGACCTTAATAGGACATTAAGCTTCATTCTTGAAGGAGCATTTTGTCTGTTTTCTTTTTTATGGGGATCTGAAGGTAGAAGTGAGATGTTGTTGTAGAGTACGAAATCGGGTTTAATTTATGTGTAGGTGATATTTTTACTGTAAATGTGTTGTGTATATAGGCTGCTTGTTTGTTTGTTTGTTTTTTTTTTTGAAAAATCTTAAGGAAAAATTACATGAATGAATGTGGTAAACCACCAAAAAGAGGCATTTATACATTAAGTATTTTTATCAAAGGGTTTATCACATGGGCTGTTCATTTTTAATTAGCACAGATTTGCCCAGCTATCACGTGATGCTATTTTGACCCTGTGTCAAGGTTACAGGACATTTTGTCAATTGTTAGCTGGGTCTGAGCACATTATTCACAGCACTACTTTTCTCCTCTGTGGCATCTACATTTAAAGGTGAATCTACGTTATTGCTCACAGTGTGGCTTGCTTCCTATAAACATTTTAAGAACACATTCCACTAGCCAAAGTGTGAATAGTTTCTTGCACATTATGTGTATCAGTTTTATATGAGCTCTATTTCATTGAAGAGGGAGAAAGGAAAAAGCCTGGTGCTTTTTTGTTAATATACCCAGTGTGGTTACCATTGTTGTTTAGATGTGTACATTTAAAGGTTTACATGGAGGGAATATAGAAATAGAGAACACATAAAATTACTAAAACGTAAATTCATGATGTAAAACGTACTTTATAAATTAGCTAGTCATCTTAATTTAGCTAGTGCTGGTGATGAATACTGAGGTTACGAATATCATAAATATATCATGTTCAGTTTATATTAAAGCAATTAGTTCATGCTAATAATTAAAGCAAATACTTGTTTGCATTTTTAACAAATCTACTTGATTATATGCGAGATGTATGATTCATAGAGCAAGTTACTGCAGAACATTGTATAACTATCAGTGGAAAGAAAACATGGCTGTTTGGAATGCCTTTATGATGGCTTCTGTGGCTTCCATTAAAAGCAGTGATACTACGTGGCAGGTGTCTTCTAATCAACTGCAATATTACGCCTGATATAGACATTGCTCTCCATATTAGGACTTATTTTGTATTCAAGCATATGATTAAGTTGTCATAACTTACAAGTGTGCAAATTGTATTGCCTCTTTAATCTTGTAAAATGGTGTCAGTGTGTATATTTAGTATTTGGCTGCAATGGAGAGATCTCAAAAAATCTCCCTCCCTCCGGAGTTTGCATGTATAGAAGAAGTCTTTTAATAAAATAATCTTTAATAAAAAAATGTGATTATCCTGTCTCCCTGTTGTCTTGTTATTGTTCAACAAAACTAATAAGGGGCAAAAATGTGACATGCCTCCAGAGAGGTGATGTCATATCTTTGCACGTATCTTTGCATGGACATAGCTGGTACCCATGGTGATAATTAGCACAGTCTTCATATTCAGAGGGAGTACAGAGTGAAATGTTCTTTTCCCAAGTCACTAATGGGAAGGTGATTGCCTCATCCTCATGCAAAGAGTATCAGGGGCCAGTGATTTGCATTTTTATCAGTGAAGAGAGATGGATGACTTGGCGATGGAATGTAAAAAATGTATGAATTTTCATTCCATCACTGTCCCTTGTACTCATCCTTTTCCCCCCTTTTCCCCCTCACCTTTTTTCCCCTCTTTTTTTCCTTCTGTCCTTTGCTTAGTATCTCTGCTGTGACAGATTTTCCTGTTATTATGCGCTCTAGGTGATGTCTTTATAGACTAATGTCTCTCGGGGTGGGAGTTGATTTCCAGGAGCTCTTTAACTTGCCATGTAAAACCGTCCGAGCAACACATACCCTCCATTCCAAGCAAAGACATTGACCCAGGGGATCAGTTTTCGTTGTTTTGGCTTTTGGATTTTCTGTTGCACTTTCCCCCATTTAATAACGGCGCCACTTAAACATTGGAATGAAGCTTTGGATAAACATGCGTTTGTTGATATGTTAAAAGATTATTAATTTGACATTGAGATTAGTACCTTGCCTACCAATTAGCTAGCCTAAACCAATTCGCCAACCATCTACCGAAATGCTTCTCCCATACTGAACAATGGGAAATCTGTGGTGTCTGAGAATTCAGGGAGGGTTAAGGATAACAGAAAACCTCTTGGATCCCTCGTCGATTGAGCTCCATCATGTTCGATTGTTGAATTTGCGTAGGCATGCGTGTATCATTAAATTCAATAATAACAGTCATCATTCATGATCATAGTTAAGGTCTCAGCAGTAACAGAGGAGCTTCTCTTACTCATTATAGAATGGCTCTGAGTATACATCAGAGATAAGCCTTTCAAGGCAATTATGTTCAAGTAATGGTCTGCAATGAGCGGGCCCTTGTACACCAAAGTGCATTAGATCTGTCGGAGCAGATAGCCTTTTAAAATGGCCCTTATCTTGTCCTTCAAGGATCCCAGCATTCTGCTATCAACATTTTCATGCATGTCAGGCTGAGCTGCTATATATATCTCCCAAGACCCATTATACAAGGAAACAACGATTTTCCTCGTTAGAAAAACTTCATTTTTCCTGCTTTAGAAAAACATTTCTGGATATGCAGCCCAGGTCATGATTTTGCATGACAAATTATAACCCAAGTGCAAAGAGTATATATATAACGTTGTAAAATTGCATTGCGAGGAAAGCTATTTATTTAATTAATTTTTTTACAAACCAGGAGGCAATTATTTTTTTTCCCTAAGAAAAAAAACAATAGGAAATTCAGACAGCCATATTGGCTGATGGGAAATGAAGTCCACAGCTTGTTTCATAAGGCTTGTTTTGAGTGACATAAGCCATCACGACCATTCCAAGACAATGGACTTCACAGAGGACCAGCATAGCATTGATTTAACATGGAAAACCTTTCATCAGCACAATAGTTTGCCTGTCCTCACAGGTAATTTATGCCAAAGAACTGCGATTGATGCTAATGTAGCTTTATCCCCTTGTGAAGCTTATGTGTACTGCATCTGCAAATATGGGTTTCACTATACTGCAAATTGGCGCCAAGGTTTTTTTTTCTTTCAAACTGTTAAAAATACAGATTCATAGCATTTGAACCATGGCAAGAGCCAAATTGTTAGCTGTTATTAGAGAACAAATCCCTTTATGCTGGGAACAATTTGTAACATTATATAAAAATGTTACAATTTTTCAATTTGCTTCTCTCAGACAGATTTTGGGGGGGGGGGGGTTAATTTTGTCAGTAAAATATTCATGGTAACACTTTATTTGACAGTGGTCGTCATGGCATGGAAACGACAGTGTCATTACCATGACATAATACCTGTCATAAAGTGTCATGTCCATTCATAACTATGACATAGCATTGTTATTACATAATCTGCAATTTGTGTTATGACACAACTGATATAACCTGATTAGAAGGCTTAATATGTCATACCATATTCATTTTGTCAGTAAAATACCAACAGCATTGTCTATAAAGTATAGTCTGGATATCTGCTCATTCTATCCACACACACACACATACACACAAAGACACACACACACAACATTTTTGGGGTTTATTCTCCCAAAAGAACAATTTTAAAAACATAATTTCTTAGAATCTGCATTTTTCATATCACTGCTACCACTGTTTTGGATAAGGAGCTAACCACTGTACACCGTACACAATGACAGAGGGGTCATATACTGATGACAGTGATGTGCAGTGGCCTTGGAAGTTCCTCTTCTTAGACCAAGGAGGAAGTTCTTGTTGGTGTCACAATACTTTCAGGTGGGATGAGAAAGGTAAAGAATCTTCCACAGATTTGTCTATTTGACAGTGATGTCTACAATAGTTTTTCCCACAATATAACTGGTCACCTTAATACAAACTATGGTGTGGTTTAAAGAAAAAAGTAATTATATCCAGAATATGAACAGATATGCTTTGACATATTTGCATGCACAGTGGTTTTGTTAAAACATGTTAAGATCAATTATACGTCATGTTTAATTTGTCAATCAGTTTAGTGCGTCTGTAAGACTTGCTTGCGTTGCTTGCTATTTCCAGATTTTCCTCTAGGGGGAGATGGACCTTTCAGATCTCCCTGGCCTGTTTTTTTTATTTTTTAATCCCATCAGATGCCCCCATTTGGATTACATTAAATCTTCAAATTCAGTTTTCATGAACTGATAAAGCAATCAATAGTATTTAGATTTAGTAACCCAATCCGAAAGATATTCACAATTAAATATGGCAGTTGCTTTTTCCAGAATTTAAAGCTGCAGATTGAGATTGTTCTGATCCAAAATATCAGGATAATTCTGATCCTGGGAGGGGGGCTTTTCCGAAAGTATAACGGCAATTAAACAGGCCAATTTTAATGCAATTAAGTTGGGGATACTAAGAAAAATAAAATATATTTTTAATCATTATGAAGAGTGTTGACTGTAGTGCTGTATGTCTTTTTTTGTTACATTGACAGTGATATCAAGCAACAATTCGCTCTAAAAAGGAGGAAAAAAAGGAGAAATATTCAACAACAAATATTAAAAAATTGTTTAAATATCCATTAACTAACAGTAAACTGTGACTCTGGCAACAGGACCTTTGTGCATGGCATCATCATTGTGTAATGAAATCCAAGCTAGAATTGTATCTCAGGCAAGTAACTCAGACATTGTTTAGCTGCTCAGTTTTTCACCTGGTTTTCCCATGGGCAGCGTTGAATTGCACCTGAACTGTTGTGCTGGTCATTGCAAAAGGTATCATCAGCTACGGCAAGCGCAAGTAACCACTGTCAACCAGTATTACACAATTTTTATTTCCATTCTTTTTTGTGGAAGTGGTTTTGCCCATTTTCTCATCTCTGATTATTTATTTTTTTAATTTTCACTTAATTGGATACCGAAATAAATGATTGCCTTAACTGTGATTGATTTGCCCAAATCTCTTTTTACTGATCTTAAATGGAAAAGTAGAGGGACATAAATTGTTGTTTTGTATAATAACCAGCAGGTGTTTCTTTTTCAAGCACTGCAGATCCAGATCTTCAATTCTAATTTCCCTAATTATTTTTGATCTGGATCAGAATCAAATGAGTCTTGTTGCCTTTGAAAAAACAATTTGGAAGTCAGCCTGATTAAAATGATCCTGGATTGCAAAAAAAGGGGAGGGGGTATTACAGAATACAAATCATTTGATCCAGATTAGTTAAATATTTCAAAATCCAGGCCAGTACATTCTCGTGCACTTTCTCGTGCACCACTCCAATCTCACTGGCCGTGAACAGCTCCAAAGTTTGAAAGCGGGACTCCGAGATGGGAGAGCAGATAAAGGAGGTGCCTTTTTTTCAAATTGCCTGCGGACAGATTATGCTGTTGTTCACAGCCCTCTCTGAGGCTGGCAGAAAATGAGAAAACGGTAAATGATCAATAAAGTGGTGGAGCGCTCGCTGTTTAGATAAAGCCCTGGCTTCAGCAGTGATGGATGTGGCATGCGAGTGGGTGACGAGGTGGCTGGCTGTCTGGTGTGGGAGGTTTTTGATACCGAGCCCATGCCGGTGCCATCACTGCCAGCCTTCTGAAGCCCCTGAAAATCAAACATCTTGGGTGCTTGGTGTGCTAAGCTTCTAACATTAGGCCAACCACCCTTTTGATTACTTAAGATCCCATCTCACTATTAGAGATATAGTTATGTTCCTATCACAAAGGGGTCAGGAAAGTGCTGGTTGTTTGACCAGAGTAAGAATCAGAGAGACAAGGGGCTGCTGCATGGATGGCTTATTCGGTTAAGGCAACACGCTGTAGTGCGTGGATGAGCTTCACAGCCTCGAATCGAATCCGGACCGTGCCAGTGCCGACTGTAGCCGGTGGCTCCACAGGGTGACGCACAATTGGTGCCAGCATGGCCCAGGGTATAGGAGGGTTCAGTCAGACAGGGGTCCGCGTTTCATCGCTCTTGGGCAACCCCAGCTGATAAGGGCTCTCGTAAGACTGCATGTCAAAGCTGCATATGAAAGGTCCCTCCTCCGACACCGCTAAGTGCAAGCTTAGCTGCGGTCTGTGACATGAAAAGAAGCCGCTGTAGGATGCCACGTGTTTTGGAGGAGAACCTGCGGTTGCAGACAGTTGGTCATTTCAGATCAGGGTGGGAATTGGATATACACAACCCTGGGTTGGGTAGCAAATTTTTAAAAAAGAATCAGAAACAGCGAAAGATATTATTATTTTATTGCCAATACAACTTGTATATTAGATATTCTCCATGTAGTGATGTTTTGATTGAGGGGTTTCAATCAAAAATGAATAAATACATAAATAAAATGTTGCTTTCAGTTGACCTTCCTGACTGTGCAAGTGGTGACTGTGGCTGGTAGCCCCACAGGGCAATGCATAATTTGTGACAGTGTTTCCCAGGATTCAATACAGGGATCTGCATCTCATCGCTCTCTAGTGACCCCTGCTGGTCAATCGAGCAGTTGCAAGTCCTCCTGTTCAGCAGCACATGAAGGGTCTTCATCCGTGGAAGCCTGAGCTGATGAGAGGTGGTGCTTGACATTGCGTACTATGGAGGAGAGCATGCACCACTCTCCCGCACCGTAAAGTAGTTCAAGGTACTCGATCACTTGTCTGCGCTGCACCACCCAACTTGATTGTTCATGCGTAATCTGGGTAGCGCCATACTGCCCAGCTCAGTACTTTGCACTTAACATCAGGGGCCTCATTTATAAATAGTACTTTAGATCAAATTTTATCTTACGTGTGGCGTACGTAGAAAACCACGACAAAGTAGTGATTTATAAAATTTCAATGTGACTCCATTTGAGTCGTAGCTCCACGTCAGGTCTTCACTTGATGTACGCACATTAGGCTACCTGCTGGTTATGCCGAAGTATTGTAGGCTTGAGAGCCGCCCGTGAACGCTTACTGGTGTTGAAAATGATCTGTGTTGTTATCAGCCTACAAAATTTGTTTAATTCAAAATTTAAAAGGAAACAGATTCTGAGGTCATTCACGTGCGTTCAATTTGAAGTTAATTTCAGATTCATAGATGACAGACATAGGCTACACTATTTTAAACAAGCGCAGCCAATTTTATAAATAACGTTTACGTCCATTTAAATGAATGTGCTCACGTGAAAGATGGCAAGCTACCTAACTACGCAGCCCAGGTTCAACATTGAAACAACTTTGTCCAAAAAGATAAAGTTATAGAATTGTTTGATATTTGTTTCAGAAGTATGCCATTCCATTCCATATCCAGTTGAGGATACAGTTCTCTTGCAGACTGTCAGCCTGATAATGAAGAACTAGAGGCCTGCAAGGAGACAAGAAACTTTGCAATGACCCAGAGATTTGGGAGAGTATTGTAAAATTCACTGGTCAGTTATAAAGTGGCTTTTGTCATTTTTAGATGTGTTTCCCTGTGTATCCATTGGTCTGTGAACTTCAGCAGTAATTCCATCCATGATGAGGGTCAGATCCGAGAGGGTCAGATACGCGTTGCTCTGCAGAATTGGAGTTGCTCGCAATGTCTTTTAGACCCAAGTATCTACTGCAAAACAGAAACAGGAAAGAGAGGATCTGCCAAAACAGCTTTGTCCCTGCAGCTGTTGGGACTGCTTAATGACACTGGACGTCTCAAAACAGTGGGGGCGGAACTGTTGTTGTTTTTGATGCTCAATTTTTCAACATAATTAATAATTGGTTAATGTAATTTGATAAAATTTTGATCATTATACTATTAACAATAGTAATTTTAATCATAATCATATTTTACTCCTTCACTTTGATGTGAGGCATTCTGATTAAATGTCTTTATTTAGCATGTTTTTTTTGTGTTCTGTGGCTTTGCCCCACTGTCTATGTCTTTTTTGTTGCTGGCAACTACAACCTGTGAGGGAAAATAAAAGTTATTCTATTCTATTACATGCAAAGGTCCGGCCTTGCCCTCGTTGTCCTTGAGAGACTCAACAGAATAATGAGAAGATCTAACGTCTGCAAAGAGTTTTCATTCATATCGGATCCATCCATTTAGAAATTATAGAACCTTTTGTACATAGTCCCCCTCCCCCCATTTTCGAGAATCAAAAAATATTGGGACAGTTTAACATAATGTAGAATGAAGTAATCATTTTTTATATTTGGTCACATATCCTATGCATGCAGTGACTTCCTGATGTCTGTGACCCAACAATATCAAAAGACTGTTGATATCTTATTTTCTGGTACTCCTACAAGCGATACTATAACCTCTCTGCATTTGAATGGATCTCTATGGAAATTGGGGGGTGGGACTAGATTTAGCTGTAAATTACACTGGAACAGTATGGAACACATGGTTGGCTAAATGGCTCTAAGTCATCAAGGGTCTGACGTATCAAACAAGCCTTAAACCATCACTCTGCTGCCAGATGCAGTAGATATGGATGGATAACTTGAAGGGTTTCTTCTCCTGATTTATTTTTCCATAGAGTTCAATAGGAAAATTTGTCAGGAGAAACAAAGTGATCCATGCATACACACAATGAATACAATCGAAGATCCCATTACATTGACAATAAACATTAAACAAAGGTTTTCCTAAACTACGATTGGATTGAAGTTAGAACTTTGTGATGGCCACTCCAATACCTTGACTTTGTTGTCCTTAAGCCATTTTGCCACAACTTTGGAAGTATGCTTTGGGTCATTGTCCCTTTGGAAGAGCCATTTGCGACCAAGCTTTAACTTCCTGGCTGATGTCTTGAGATGTTGCTTCAATATATCCACATAATTTTCCTTCCTCATGATGCCATCTATTTTATGAAGTGCACCAGTCCTTCCTGCAGCAAAGCACCCCCACAACATGATGCTGCCACCCCCGTGCATTCGCGGGGGGGTTGTGTATTCACTGCCCATAATTTACATATAAATTATAAAAATAAATAAATTAAAGGCGTGATAATAAATGATACAATTTAAGTCTTCTTTAATTTAAGCCATTTTTGGTGTGTGTGTAACATTGACATCTGGAGTTATAAAGATTTAAACAAAACAGTATAAAACCGATGAAAATGGGCAAAATTAAGCCTCTGCACAAAGGGGTTAAATTAATATTTTAAACAGCTGACAAAAAATAACACTACAGAAGGGATTTGTTTATACTTAGCTGTCAAGTTAATTTTACAAAATGTACAAGTTTTAAATTACAACTTTGCAGATAGATAAATACATAGATAGATAGATAGATAGATAGATAGATAGATAGATAGATAGATAGATAGAATATTTAGAAATTTATCTTGCAGCATAAAGCATTTACAAACAGACATTCATACCAAAAAACATACAATCATTTACACTACAGAAGATTGAATAAATAAATACAGATTACATTTTTTTAGGGTGTTTTCAGCTTTATTGGACAGCACAGTTCAGAGAGACAGGAAGAATGGGGAGTGAGAGAGAGGGAGAGATGTGCAACAAAGGTTTCGCGGTCAGAAACGAACCACCGACGTCACAGCTTGGAATGAGTATGTGGATGGTGCACTAAAGGCTATGCCAGAGAGACACCCTGTGTACTCTTTTTTCAATTATTATTTGTAAGTGTAACACAGTTGAATTTCACATTATAAATGATGGACTTTTGACACTTTAACATGACACATACATTTCTTAAGATGGTAAGATGAAAAAACACCAAGTTACATTAAATAATTTGGGAAACATTGGGTAGCATTGGATTGGAATAGAGCTTGTTTAATTTGTGTGAGCTAAGATAGCTAATATTGTTTATTGTAACTTGGCCTCATTTTGATATCAATACTTTTAACAGCAGGCCTAGATTTTGTAAGTTTTAATGACTTATAGACAGTGCTTTGTATGCATGAGAAACCTGCCATTTTTGTACATTGAAAACATTTTTTGTTGAGATTTACACCGACCATCCACAACGTATCCGCAGTTTGAGTGCATTTAGACTGCGTTGTTGATTATCTACCCTCAGATAGGCTAAATATCATATTTTCATTTGGTTTCAGCTGTGCATTGAACTGTTTGTAGCCTAGTCACTGCATAGCTTAAGTAAATTTAAGTGTTAGTGGTCAGTTGGTAACTTGCTTTGTGTTATTAGGCTAACTACTGGTCTGTTGTGTTGCTAATTTAAACTAGCTTCACCTGAGTGAATTAGCCCTGCAAGCAGCTGAGTGCAATCGGGAAATTAGCAAATAGTGCATAAGTTAAAGCAGAGGCTGCTGTAATACGTAATACTTTCTTCATCAATGTACCTCACCACCTACTCCACCCAGCTTCTTGTCCAGACCATGGTCACCTCACGTCTGGACTACTGCAACTCCCTGCTCGCAAGCCTATCAGCCTGCTCCATTCTGCCTCTTCAACTGATCCAGAACGCAGCTGCCCGGCTTGTGTTCAGCCTCCCGAAACCTTTGCATGTCAGCCCCCTGCTGAGGTCACTCCACTGGCTGCCAGTTGCAGCCAGGATCAGGTTCAAAGTTCTGACCCTGGCCTACACTGCAGCCAATAGGATAGGCCCTGCCTACCTGCAGGACTTAATCCAGCACTATGTTCCTGCTCTACCACTTCCCTCTTCTACAGCAGGGCGACTCACACTCCCCCCCCCCCCCTCCATGTCAACGGCTCTCGCTCATCCCGACTGAGGAGCTTTTCCACCCTAGCTCCTCAGTGGCGGAACAAACTCCCCATTCCCCTACGTTCTACTCCAACACTGCCTGCGTTCCATCGTGGCCTGAAGACACACCTCTTCAGACTCTACCTTGACTAATATACAGACTCCACCTTGACTAATATACTAAACTAAGACCTTTTCTCATGGTACTTGTTCCCTGTGTTTTCTTGTCTAACTGTTTGTTATAGTTTATAATAGTATTTAGAATATAATTATAGTATAGCTGATTTACCCACAGCTTACTGTGAACTACATTCAATGTTCATTACTAGGGATTGTCATGGTTTGCACCTGTCTTTTCTTTGTTCTACTGTTGTTTGTTCTTTTCTGTTCGATGGGGCAATCTATCGAATTTTTGGTGTTCCACGCCAGGGTTTCCGTTTTTTCCGGCACTTAGTGAGTGCATCTGTTGCGGATTTCCTGCTTCTATTTAAGCCTAGGATTTCTTTCTTCCGGTGCTTGGTTGTCATTTGCTCATTTTGACTTTAAGCCAGTAAGGTATAGGTAGGCACTCTAAGGAGACCTCTTTCCTTCATTGCCCTGCTTTGGAGTTACGAGGGACTTGCCTTTTTGTGCGTTAGACACACATAGGATACACATTTCCTTATTCGCGGATTCTGTCCGCCTCATTGGTGTACTTAATTGGACACTTAAAGAATCCCTTTAGTTGCATTTGGACCTCCGAACCATTCGCCTCCCCCTTACAGGGATAGCTGCTACGTTATGTGAAGGATGTGCTTTGTCCTATCTGTTCTGTAGTTACTTCGATGACCTTCCTGTATGCACTTATTGTATGTCGCTTTGGATAAAAGCGTCTGTTAAATGACTGTAATTTAATGTAATGTAATATCTCTCAGTTCCAAAGATATCAGCATTAACAATAAGCGTCGCAGAACATGCCCATGTTCTTTAACAGTTACAAAGTAGTACGGAAACAACTCAAATATTCTGGGGAGTGGGAATGTGTGGCTACACTTCACTACCACTACAGAATGGTCACACAAAACTGTGAGGGAGTTCTCAGTCAGGTAAAAAATTATTTTTATCTTTCAACCATGCAGTCAGATATGCAAAATCACATTGATAACTTATACACATGAATATTCATGCCTAGCTTACAGCTCTCTGTTTTTGCTCAAAGCTCTGTCGGTATTATTGCATAGTGTCTCAAACCAAGAAGAAAGTAAAAGTTAATCAACTACAGCAGGGATATTCAAATCTGGACCTCGGATCCAAATCCGGCTCTGGTTTCCTTTCTCCCCGGTAATTAACTGAACAATTAGTGCTACTGATTGGCCGGATTTTCTTCACACCTGACTCCCAGGTAAAGGGAGGGTGCAAATCCAGCAGTTCTCGGACCCCGTGGACCGTGATTTGAATACCAGGGAACTACAGTATATCACTTGTGCCATAATAGACTGGGTATAAATGTTACTATGTTTTAAGATTAACTTTTCAAGATGGGTTAATCTCATATTAAGGTAATGGTTATGGTATAAAGGTAATGTGATATTTTCATGTAATATGATAATTTCATGCTCTCATATCAATGTGAAATGATCACTTATATACTGCCCGGCCAAAAAAAAAGTCGCCATTGCACCTGTCATGCATAGTGCCCACTGTACAAGCCTCTGGAGGCAGTGTTATAATCTGGGGTTGCTTCAGTTGATCAGGTCTAGGCTCAGCAACATTATGCAGCAATACAATGAAGTCAGCGAAGTACCTGAATGTACTGAATGACCAGGTTATCCCATCAATGGGCATATGCCAGGATGACAATGTCAAGATTCATCGGGCTCAAATTGTGAAAGAGTGGTTCAGGGAGCATGAGGAATCATTTTCACACATGAATTAGCCACCAGATTCCTGATCTTAACCCCATTGAAAGTCTTTGGGATGTGCTGGAGAACACTTTACGGAGTGGTTCGACTCTCCCATCGTCAATACAAGATCTCAGCCAAAAACCTATGCTACTCTGGATGGAAATAAATCTTGTGACATTGCATAAGGTTGTCGAAACAATGCCACAACAAATGTGCGCCGTAATCAAAGCTAAAGGCGGTCCAACGAAATATTAGAGTGTGCAACTTTTTTTTTGGCTGGGCAGTGTAGTATAATCTTAATTAGAATTTATTTTGCAGTGGGAGCAATGCGCTTCCATCTGCAACGTACTTTCAATGCTGTGGTTTTTGAATTTGGTAACAATGAACTGAATTAAAATTCTGTTAACAAACTGAAAACGTCATGCAGTTCTGCCTGTGAGAATCCACATATTATAAGACATATAGCAGCCTTGTTATCAAGGGACTGCAAGTATGTGGTTAAACTGTCAAACTTGTTGAGTCATGCTGGCCGGGAGAAAAAGAGCAAAGATAAGACATGAAACATTGAACTTAAAGGGATAGTTAAGTTTTGTTTTGAATTGTATTTTGAATTTAAACCACACCCCTGATGCCTCTAATGGCCATTAAAAAGCTGACAGGTTGTCAGAAGCTTCTCTAAATATGTAAAATATCTTAAATCACAAAATGATTGTCTGTCAAATGAAAACATGCAGTAAAACTGAAATAATGACCCAAAGAAATTATCTCTGTAACAATTGAGTCAAAAAGAGGGAGAAAAGAATGTTGGCTGTAATTTCATCCATGATTACATGCCAAGGTCCATCCTTGCCCTCGTTGTCCTGGAGAGATTCAACAGAATAATGACTGAATCTAACATCTCCTCTTCTCGTCTGCAGAGTGCTTTGAGGTTTTTCCCGGCTGTCTGACAAGTCTTTTTAAAATTATTTTTAAAAGGCAGTTAAAACAATTTACCTCAGCTTTCAAACTCCATATCCAAGGACAATTAAAATTAAATAACCCCAGTCACAAATCGTACTGCATCCACCACAAACAGGACCAAGGTGAATGCATAGCATGGTATGCATTTAATCTTTGGCTACTTGCCAATATCCTACTGTAGAAAACAAGTAAAACAAGTACGCAAGTGAAAGAATATCAGCTACAGAGGCCGGTTTAATAAAATTAATCACAAAACCTCAATGGATGCATGTTCAATTTGTACTATGTAGTTTGGAAAGATCATTCAACATTCATGTCACTCTATACATCAGCAGATCCAGACACATCTAGCATGCACATACACGCACACACACCCACACACACCCACACACATACACCCATGACCATAGGGTGTACATATACCTTTTATGATAAATTTTGATTATATATCAATGGTAGGTTGATTTGAGACTGTAATCAATGTAATTCTATAATCTCAACAAAAAATGTTTTCAACGTACAAACGAACGATTAGCGCGCATCCCTTAGATCATCTGGCACAGGTCTTTTAATCATTCCAGGGGCCCTATCTTGGCGATCTTGGCGCTTAGTCTAAGCGCATGGCGCTAAGTCCATTTAGGGCGTGTCCAAGTCCACTTTTGCTATTTTAACGGCGTGTTTTTTTGGCGCTAAGCACGGCGCATGGCGCAACTGGGCTGAACCTAGTCGCTTCATTAATTATAGGTGTGTCTTGGGCGTGACATTCAATAAACCAATCAAAATGTCATATCCCATTCCCTTTAAAAGCCTGCTTTTCCACATTGGTGATTGCTTATGATGGCGAAACAGACATGCTCGTGCGTGTTTAGTGTGATCAAGGAATAGGCTAAATGGAGTATGATCAATATTATTCGGACTAACCATTAGCCTATGAGTTCCCGGTAATTCCAGACAGGGCTGTTATTTTACAAAATATGTGCGGTTAAATTTCATTAAAAGGACCTGCAACAGCTGAGAATAAGCTATCAATGGCTTCAGTCTCACCTTAGAAAACGCCAAATTAGCCTGCTTGTTCAGCGAATTTCGTTTGATTATGCAATGAAAGTGTCAAACATCAATTCCAAGAGGCTGTTCTCATGGAGTTTTCGAAGTCCAAAAGTGCATTAGGCTACCTGCATAGTAGGCTAATATTGATTAATAACATACATACCGTTATTTTGCCTTAATGATGACACTAAATAGCCATACAATAAAGCTGTCAGGTTCGCAACCCATAAGTTCACGCATATTTCCCCTTGTTTAATAATGTCCTGTTTATGGAAATGTGACCAACCTGTTTTACTCGTAGCGTAATCCTTTAAAACAATCCACTTTCCCAGGAAGACCGTTAAACGTGCAGAGAATGGCATTAAAATTAATTGTGAATTAATTGCGTAACGTGCTGCAAATTTGTTTTAGTTTCTAATTAGACGCTTAGTTCTCTTTAAAATCGTTTTGTTCAGTTAAGGAATAACGGGTGAAATCAGCTGGGTTTTAAACGGTGAGAGTATGGAAACCTGGTCACTGTCATTTAAAAAAATATGAAGGACGAAGAATAGCTAAGGTTACAATTTAGTTAACATGGTGACATCTCCGTTTTTTAACCATAGGCTATCGAAAAAAAACCTTATGCACAGCGAATTCGCTGTAGCCTAGGCTATTTGAAAAACAATAAATGCAATATTCACTGGACAAGGTTTTGAACTTTTTTCAGTCACAAACCATTCTATTTACTTACAGGCTGTATTCATAGATAAACAGAGCTGTATTGTAATGACATCTGAAGCGCATTTTCAGAACTTAAATGTCCGTCTATTGCCGTGCGCGAGTTTTCCGTTGAATGACAATTCACGCATTAGGTGCAAAGACAATTTGCGCATTAGGCTTGATAGCTATAGGTGTTATCAGCTCCTTTTTAATGGATAGCCATTGTCCCGTACCATCGCACATCGCCTGGATGTTGATGGAGTGGGCTGAGAGCAATGTAATGTGGCATTGTTTCCCTTCGCTGAGGGAAAGTTATGTGGACCTATGGAACCTTTTATTATTATGCATTTTTGATATAGCCTACACAATAATAATATTTCACATTGTGATCTAGATATTTTAGTCATGCCTGTGCACGCCCCTGTGTGTAACAGACAGGAGGGTATGCGCGTTGTGCACACGCCTATGTATACGCACTTATATGCGCCGTTAAAATAGCATGTAAACAACTGCGACATGACTTTAGACCAGGTTTGTGGTGGTTCTAGCGCAAGCGCTTTCTGCTGGCTCAAGATAGCAATACGCCAAAAAGAATCCTGGCCACTCCTCATCTTAAGACCAACACGCCCAGTTCACTAATGATGGCGCAAGAGTTACGCCGTCAAACATGCTAGTTTGACGGCGTAAGCGTTAGGTGTTATTATGGACCTAGCGCCGGGTGTAAGATAGCAAAGACACTTGCGTTTGCGTTAGCGCCGCTTTGCGCCGGGTGTAAGATAGGGCCCCAAGTGTTAAAACCAAAACTGTAGGGCAGTTTTCAGTTTCTACACACCTTCTCGTTGGAATAACCTGCCAGTTGAGCTTAGAAATACTGAATCATTAGAAAGTTTTAAGAAAAAACTGAAAACATATATTTTCAGTGAAGCTTTTGATTAAGAACATTTTAATATGTTTTACTGATTTGATGGTACTTATGTTACTTTTATTTTCTTTGTTGTATGGTTTCTCTGTAACTGCTTGTGTAAAGCACATTGAGTTGTTTTCTGCCTGAAATGTGCTCTATAAATAAAATTTTATTTGATTAATGGTTATCAACGTATATGGTATAAAGGCAATGTGATATTTTAATGTAATATGATAATGTCACATTATAATGTAATATAATGTGAAATTATCACGTTTAAATATAATCTTAATTTTTAGTTTTTGCATTGGCAGCAATGCGCTTCCATCTGCTATGTCCTTTCTGTGGTTGTTGAATATGGTGACAATGAAATTTATTCAAATTCTGTAATATTTCAAACTGAAAACTGTATGCAGTTCTGCCTGTAAGAATCCACATCTATTACAAGACATATAGCAGCCTTGTTATCAAGGGACTGCAAGTATGTGATTAAACTGACCATTGTGCACTTGTGAAAATGTTGTGATAGTATATATTTTATTACATAAATGTTGGCTTTCCAAGTTTTACAAAATGGCTTCGAAATTGGCAGGGAGAAAAGGAGTAAAGATAAGATGTTGAACATTGAACTTAAAGGGATAGTTCAGTTCTGTTTTGAATTGTATTTTCTTAATTTAAACCACACCCACCCCCCCGGTAAGTGAACTATCCCTGTAAGAACTGAGTCAAGAAGAGGGAGAACATCCTGACATTACAGTGTGGCACACTTTTTGCATCTGAAAATATTTCAGCACAAAATCAACAGATGAGGAAACATACTAAATAAAAACTGATAATGATTTTATTAATTTAAAATGGCATTAAAATAATTACATTTAACAGAGGAAACTGGACAAAGAGAGAGGGACCGACATGGCAGCTTGTGTCGAGACCCCTCATCATGGTGAGTTTTTTTTTTCTGTGTAGAAAATTTGTCGAAAATATGTTTTTTTTTCTCAACCAGTACATCTTTTTCAGTAGTTGGAAAATAATTTTGAAGACATATAAAGGGATATTTATCAATCAAACAGCTGATTTTATTGGAAAGAGGTGTTTGTAAATGGAAATTATTTCTCTCTGACAGGAGAGGAACACCGTCTCTCAGAGCTGAGTATTGTGCTGCTGGGGTGGAGACTGAGTGGGAAAAGTTCAGCGGGAAACACAATCCTGGGCAGGAAAGAGTTTAAGTCTACAATAAGAGCTGCGCAGTGTGTGAAGAGACAGGGTGAAGTAGCTGGGAGACAGGTCACTGTGATCGACACACCAGGATGGTGGAAGAATTATCCTGCAAAGCACTCTCCAGAGTTGGATAAACAGGAGATTATACGCAGTGTCTCTCTGTGTCCCCTGGGGGCCCTGTGCTCTCTTTCTGTTTCTCAGCATTCAGAGAGACACACAGGAAATCAGCTTCTCAGTGAGAGAGTCTGGAGACACACTATTGTCCTGTTCACCAGGGAAGACTTGCTGGGAGACACAACCATTGAGCAGCGCAAGTGCCCTCCAAGAGCTCATAGAGAAATGTGGGAACAGGTATCATGTTCTCGACAATGAGAACAGGGCTGATGGGACTCAGGTCACAGAGCCGCTGGAGAAGATAGAGGAGATGATGGCTGGGCATGGAGGCGCTCACTATTAAATAGATAGAATCATCTTACAGGAAGTGGAAGAACGAGTGAAACAGAGGATGATGAAGGTTCAGGAACAGAGAAAGTCTCTCAGAGCACTTATTGAGGGTTAGTTTTTTTCATTGATTGAAATTAGTTTTAGACTAATTGCAGTGGAATATTAAGATTAATCATAATGGCGTTCAATCATTTTCCATTGAGTTGCACTTTACCAATGAAAAGTGTTACTCCAGAGAGACGTATATACAGTATCTGTCCTCATTTTCCATTGTATGGTCTACTGAGGTGTTGCCTAGAGAGGCCAATTTGTAGATTTACAAAATTGTGGAATATTTGTTTTCATTTGTCAATGATGATTTTCATGAGTTCATGATTTTTAAAATAATTTTCACAGATTGTTTTGTCTGTTTTTCTCCCAGTTGGCAATGCCCAGTTTCATTCATAATTCAGTATCTGAGACGGATGTGTGCGGGTTGGACCCGTAATGCACGAACACAAACGTAATAATAAATGTCCGCAAGGACTTGCATCGTAACATAAACAGAACACAAGCATGACATGAACCGAAAATAAACTGTGACAAACTAAACATGAAACGTGGCATAAACATGACAGAAACGTAACAGTATCATCACTACAGCACCCTTTGTTGATTAAACAGAGAAAAGAGAAGCATTCTCTTTGAAGTGCATGCTTCTCTCCCGTCAACAGTGTTTAGGCTACAGATGTTCAGTTGACCAGAGACGGTTGCTAGTGCTTGATGAGACACAGAAAATCCTGCTGACTGAACTCTCCCTGCTGCTGCCAATTACATACTGCCCTGTGGAGCTGGCAGTCACAGCCTGTGCTTCACAGTCAGGGTTTGATAGCAGACTGTGGGGTGCACCCACACACTGGAACAGTGTATTAGCAGAATGAGCCACCCAGCAGCCCCATAACATACATGCCATTAAATTAAATGTTATGTTCCTCTTGACATAAAGATTATTGTATTATTTTTTTTAATTCATGAGATATTTTCATCACAATATAAAAGGTTTTAAAAATGTTTTGAAAATAATTAAATATTATGGTATTATGGTAAACAAAAATCTCATGCACAACTGTGCACCTACCAATATAACCACAGCCCACCTGTCTTATGTGATAAATGCCATTTCATAATTAATACTCACCACTCCACATTTACAGAGTGCAGCTCATCTCAGAGCTGAATGTCTGTTAACACTCCTGATGAGGAGTAAATTGTTCTCTTTCTCTCTGACAGGGGAGGAACACCGTCTCTCAGAGCTGAGGATTGTGCTGCTGGAGTGGAGTTAATGCAACTTGTTGGTCTGAGGGCAGATTGACCACAACCAACAGTCTTACCCTGAACCTAACCAGTTACTGGTTGGAAAAAATGTATCTGGGAAACTACTGTCCCAATGGATAATAATTATTACCAATTATAACTGAGCTCTCTAGGGCTAGGCTACTTGACTATTTGATGTACGTCTTGCTGGTACTGTGTACTGGCACTAATTATTCTGGTGCAACAGCATACCAGACTGTACTGGCATACTTTCACCACTGGATGAAATGGTACTTAAACCTACTGCTCTCAACACTTTTACTTGCAACAATAGGTGCATTTAACCTGTTAGAGGTAGAACATAAGGCTATTTACTTAATTTACTAGGAGCTCATATTCAGCTTAATATTTTCACGAAAAAACATGAAATGTTAATTTATAGTACTGTCGGGTAAGTGAGGATTAGATAAAATGTGTATTTTCTGAATCCAGCGGTTCCAACAGTCAATGCTCTTGTTAAAATGTTTGGCACTCTGAATACTGAACACAAGCGATATTGTGTGCTAGAACCCCTCACTTAACCAACATTCAAAATAAGTTTTACATGATTGAATTTAATTATTATTATTAAAAATGACAATGATCAATTAAATCGCCAAATCCGTTGATAGGTAAGTTGAACAGTAACCTGGTGGATCAACCAACAAGTCCAAACAAAGTCTAAATCAGGTTTTAAGATTAATTAATTTCAAATGAACAACAGTCAATTCGAATAATGACTTGAAATCATACTTCACATAATTCACTAATGAATGTAGGCTGACTACTTATAATTTACAAAAAGGAAGACATTAAACCAGACATTAATTAGAAGATACCAGTAGAGAGAGAGACCCATAAGCCAGAAATTACCAAAATTATTTACCCTCCTGAACAGGAACAAAAGGAAATGCACAAGGAACCACCACCACAAAAATAAAAGAGGAAAAATGTATTCACCAACTCCAACTGAACTGACTCTTCTTTCCTGGGGCCCCATACATATCTTACTCCACAGGGAGGGGATCCCTGCCCTGATTGGATTAAGGTGTGGAGAAGAGGGGGGGGGGTCATATATGACAAGGACTGGTTTATCTAAAGGCGGATGATTTCTTATTAAAGTTATCTTTGTTGTTAAAGGTCGGTCTGGAGCATCATGAAACTACAATTAAAATATTAATGGTTTTAGTGTCTTTTTAAAGAAACCGAACATGAATATGAATAAACTGAATTGTAATACCATCCCAAAGAAAGGGAAATTTGCTCCTTCTTCTAACAACATACGGTGATAGTTTATTTGGAATTCTTAAGTCCAACCTATTATCACTATAGACATTTAGAATTGAAATTATTTCAATTAAATGTCAGATGGGCATTCAAACTTACCATCCAAAGTAAACCATGAACCTTAAGCTTTTCTGAGGGATGTTGGGCCCTAAACCGCTTCGTGTTCTGGGTCGCCTCAGAGGCAATAAACTCCTTGCAGAGAAGCGACAACCCTAGATCGAACAGACAATGACTTGTGGACATTTCCTTTGATGTTTGTGGGGATGAGTGAGTGAGACAGATACAGAGAGAGAAAGGGGGGTTAGGGTTAGGGTGAGCGCGAGTAGCAGGGCACTTTACTTATATGTAAATATTGGATATTTATATACGTGACATCACGTGGTGCTGTAATGGCGACATGTAGTCCAGCTGTCTCTCGTGTTTGTGTTTGTTAATTTGAATGTATTTTGTTGTGTCTGGCTTTTGTCTTTTGTTTTTTTCATGCCTTGTGTGTCTGTTGTGGGAAGGGGAAGCAGGCTGGAGATTGTTCAGGGCACTCCTGCAGCTGGTTTTGATGGTTTTTAAGTTGTATGCCCATCTGACATTTAATTCAAGCTAGCCGGCAGCCAGTAACTAGCAGTCAGCTCCCTGCTGCTCAGCGGGCTGCATACTCCCGTCTCTGCCTAGCGCTGTCACTGCTACTGTGAGGTCTCTCCCGGACAGCTCTGCAGCTTTCCTGTTGCGGTTAGCCCTTGTTGGCTGTGACCGCTGCCTATATAGTTAGCTGGCAGCTAGTCACCACTTCAGTGTGCTAGTGGTTAGCAGGTATTAGCTTGCAGCTATCTTCGTGCTGCTTGCCATCCAGACTGCCTCCTCTCTTTCCTTACCTGGATTCTCTGCACTCCTTCAGTTACGCCGTTTCCTGCAACGATCAGCACAACTCTCCCATTTTGCCCA
The DNA here is from genome assembly GCA_029718625.1 of Synaphobranchus kaupii. Taxonomy (NCBI): domain Eukaryota; kingdom Metazoa; phylum Chordata; class Actinopteri; order Anguilliformes; family Synaphobranchidae; genus Synaphobranchus; species Synaphobranchus kaupii. The sequence continues at coordinate 79,927,891 of CM056376.1, read as the reverse complement.
GATCTCCTGCCATGCTGTGGGCTATCTTGTCGTGTCTGCCACTCCTCCATCTCTGGTCAACAAGTTTGTGGCTACCGACAAGCGACTCCAGGCTAACATCTTCCGAAGCTGGCATGATGCTGAAATACTCCTTTTCGCAACTCCTCACACTCAGAAACCACACCACTTCACCATGCATCACAGCCATAAAAAAACATGGGCTGTTACATCAACCCAGATACATCCACGAGGCTCCCGACGAAAGTATGTTTACTCGCGTTCTGATTATTCCATCCCATCCCTGTGGTCACACGAGCGCACTGTTGCAGTTTCACTATGTCACCATCATAACAATCTACATGTGCGCTCTGCCTGCCTACGAACTTTGATCAAAGCACCGCAGCCCGTCCAAAATCAACCATGCCTCAAATTTTCTCTGTTCAACACCCGATCCATAAACAATAAGGGCCTTATACTCAATGAATTCATAACGGAAAATAATCTTGACTTTCTCTGCCTCACCGAAACATGGCAAAAACCCCTGGAATATCTCTCTCTCAACCAGACTACACCTCCTGGATATGCATACATGGACAAACCACACCATGATGGGCGTGGTGGTGAAATAGCCACATTACATATAGCCGACAACACATCAAAACCAGCATAGTAACCATTCCTGCCCCCTCTTCATTTGAGCACCTTGTTTTTAAACTGTCTGGACCTAAACCCCTGGTTACTGCAGTCATTTACCACCCCCCCCGCCCCCCCCCCAAAACTAACCCTGCATTCCTTTCCGACTTCTCTGAATTCCTCACACAATTCTGTGCTATTTCACCATCTGTTTTGCTACTGGGTGACTTCAACATACACGTTGACTCAACTGAATGCAAAACCGCCACTGAACTCCTGGATATTCAAAATCTTTTCAATATCACCCAACATGTTGGCTTCCCCACCCATAAAAAAGGACACACACTGGATCTGGTTTGCACCTCTGGCATCTCCATCAGCAACCTGACCAGCTCTGATATTACCATCTCTGACTATTTGGCCATCACCATGGACATTAATATCCCCACCCCTCTCATCAAGCAGAAGTGCTCCATAACTTTCCGGAATCTCAAGTCCATCCACCCCTACTCCCTCTCCTCCCTACTGGCTGACACCATCTTTGACTCCGCCCTCATCCAGAATGCTTCCTCCACTGACCTGGTCAACACCTACAATGATGCACTCTCCTTCTGTCTCAATCAGCCTGCTCCCATAAAAACTAAGTCTGTTTCCTTCACTCACTCTGCTCCCTGGTACACTGACCAGCACCGTCACCTCAAATCCAAGGGCCACCAACTGGAATGCCTCGCCAATAGAACTGGTCTCACTGTTCACTCAGACACCTACAAACTACACCAACAGCAATACAAAGATGCCCTCAACAGTGCACGCTCCTCTCATTACCCCTCCATAATTCAAGTTGGCAGCAATAACCCAAAGACACTATTCTCTACCATAAGCAAACTCCTCAAACCTATGAACACCATCTCCAGCTCCTTCACCATCAGTAAATGTGATTTATTCCTATCGCATTTTAAAACAAAAATTGATACAATATACAGCCAACTGGCCACCTCCTCCACCACCATCTCTGGTCCAGAACCCATCTCCCCTTTACCTTTCAATAACCCATTCACATCCATCTCTGAAATTACTGCACCTGACCTATCCTCCATAGTCATTGGCATGAAGACCTCAACCTGTGTCCTGGACCCTATCCCCTCCACCGTAGTTAAGACCTGTCTCCCCTCACGTTCTCCACTTATTACCAAAGTCATAAACTCCTCCTTATCCACTGGCTTCATCCCCTCTGCCCTAAAGCTTGCTGCTGTCACCCCTATACTGAAAAAAACTGGTCTTGACCCCAACACCCTTGACAACTATCGGCTTATATCCAATCTCCCCTTCCTTTCAAAGATTTTAGAGCGAGGTGTTGCCTCCCAACTAAAATCTCACCTGGACTCCAATAACCTCTTCGAACCTTTCCAATCTGGCTGCCGCTGCAGACACAGCACAGAAACTGCTCTACTAAAAGTCACCAATGACACTCTCCTCTCTGCCGACTCTGGTTTCCTCTCCATCCTGATCCTCCTTAACCTCAGTGTCACTTTCGACACCATTAGCCACTCCCTCCTCATCACAACGCCTTCAGTCCTCCCTTAGCATAACCGGCACGCCTGGTTGAAATCATATCTCTCTGACAGACACTAATTCATCTCCATCAATAACTGCAAATCCTCCACTTCCCCAGTCACCCATGGTGTCCCCCCTGGCTCAGTGCTTGGTCCCCTTTTTTTCATTTTGTACATTCTACCACTTGGACAGATCCTCCGCCGCCATGGCCTCCAGTTTCACTGCTACGCAGATGATACGCAACTATACCTCACCACCAAGTCCATCACTGCAGCCACCCATTCCACCCTTACCACCTACCTCACTGAAGTAAAAACATGGATGCAAAAGAACTTTCTCAAACTCATTACATTACATTACAGTCATTTAGCAGAGCCTTTTATCCAAAGCGACATGCAATAAGTGCATACAAAAAGGTCATCAAAGTCACTACAGAACAGACAAGACAAAGCACATCCTTCCCATAATGTAGCAGCTATCCCTAGTAATGAACGTTGAATGTAGTTCACAGTAAGCTGTGGGTAAATCAGTTATACTACACTTCGATGCAAAATACTATTATAAACTATAACAAACAGACAGGAAAACACAGGGAACTAGTACCATGAGGTCCTAGGTTAGAATATCAGTCAAGGTGGAGTCTGAAGAGGTGTGTCTTCAGGCCATGACGGAATGCAGGCAGGGTTAGAGTAGAACGTAGGGGAATGGGAAGTTCATTCCACCACTGAGAAGCTAGGGTGGAAATGCTCCGCAGTCGGGACGAGCGAGAGCCGTTGACAAGGAGGGGGGGAAGGATGAGTTGCCCTGCTGTAGAAGAGCAAAGTGGTCGAACAGGAACATAGTTCTGGATTAAGTCCTGCAGGTAGGTGGGGCCTGTCCTATTCGCTGCAGTGTAGGCCAGGGTCAGAACTTTGAACCTGATCCTGGCTGCAACTGGCAGCCAGTGGAGTGACCTCAGCAGGGGGGTTACATGGGAAAATGTCGGGAGGTTGAACACAAGTCGGGCAGCTGCATTCTGGATCAGTTGAAGAGGCAGAATGGTGCAGGCTGGTAGGCTTGCGAGCAGGGAGTTGCAGTAGTCCAGGTGTGAGGTGACCATGGTCTGGACAAGAAGCTGGGTGGAGTAGGTGGTCAGGTATGGTCGAATCCTCCTGATGTTGTACAGGAGGAACCTGCAGGACCGTGCCGTCGCCCTGATGTGCTCTTTGAAGTCCAGCCGGTCGTCCAGGACCACCCACAGGTTCCTTGCAGAGTGGGAGGCAGCCACCATGGTCCCGTAAACGATGATGGAGAGGTCATGTAGTGGGGAGGTCTTGTATGGCATGAAGAGGAGCTCTGTCTTGTCAAGGTTGAGCTTCAGGTGATGGGTAGCCATCCACTCAGAGATGTCAGTCCGACAAGCAGATATCCTCTCCTTAACCTGTGGGGTAGAGGGAGGGAAAGAGAGGAAGAGTTGAGCATCATCAGCATAGCTATGGTATGAGAAGCCATGTGAATTAATTACTGAACCAAGAGACTTAGTATACATCGAGAACAGCAGAGGACCCAGTACAGATCCCTGTGGGACTCCTGTAGACAGGGGATGGGGTGCAGAGACGGAACTTGGTAGGATCTATCAGTGAGATACGATACAAACCAAGAGAGGGCAGTCCTGGAAATGCCCATCTCAGCGAGTGTGGAGATCAGGAGTTTGTGGTTGACCGTGTCGAACACCGCAGACAGGTCAAGGAGAATCAGAACAGAGGAGAGGGAGGAGGCTCTAGCAGTGGCAAGTGCCAGGAGAGCAGTTTCAGTGGAATCTGGAATACAGACACTCTGCTATCCTTTAAAAAAGCCCTCAAAACCCATCTTTTCACCATTGCTTTTAATAACTAACCTTTTACCTCTCCCCTATATTTTTCTTTTTCTTTACTTCTCTATTTTTTAAATCTTTTATATTGATCCAATAAATTTTGTTTTAACCTGTGTGTACTTAATGCAAAGCGACTTTGAGTACCTTGAAAAGCGCTATATAAATATAATGTATTATTATTATTATAATATTGACGAATTGCATATTTGAGATAATTTTGTTTGTGGTCCATGGAGACACATTCGCAACATTATGCTCGTGAATGTCCATTGGATCGGCAGCTACAAAGTTTACCATCACTCTTCACCAGAGTTGAAGATGTCTGGACTGATCTAGGACTGCAGGCAATCTTCAAAAGGCCACCAGGGAAAGGAAGGAAACGATAATGCGGGGGAGGAGTAAGGCGACGAGTGGGAAGGCTGATGCAGTTCGGTGCTTTGTGTTGACAGTGGACAGAGACCGCAACACTGCGTGTATGGAGGAAAGTCGTGGAGGCGGAGTTTGTGTGTTGGACTGCTTGATAACACTGGATATCTCGGGACAGCGGGGGCTATTTTTAATCATGACGTTTGGCTGAAGGCTATTCCACTTTAATTCACTTAATTAGTTTGATTAATGCAATGATTCTATTGAATGTCTTTGTTTGATATGATTGTTTGTGTGTTGTGGGTCTGCCCCACTGTCTATGTCTTTTTTGGTGTTGCTGGTGGCTACAACTGAAGTTCCCTACCGGGAAAATAAAAGCTATTCTATTTTATTCTATTCTATCCTACAGTACCAATGTCAATTCTCAAAAGTCAATTCATGTCTAATATGTCAGGTTAGTGTTAGAACATAAAGTATATTGGGCAATTAGAGAAGCTCTGAATAATAACCATCCTGATCAGTGTCCAGCATAGTTCAAAGTTCAACATTTTGGCAAATATGAACCAAAAATTGTTCTGAGGGCCTAGTGTAACCCTAAATTTAACCTATCCCTATCCCAATGCCTAATCTTAACCAGCACAAAAAGTGAATGTGCCCCCGGAGCAGACCTGAGCTGCCATCAGAACAACTTTCAGGACATATTAAGCCAATGTCTGTGCTGAAGGCCTTATCAGTGAATGCAGAGGCCAGATTAGAAAATATGAATTTCCTGTGTTTTTCAGCTTTTTGCTGCTTAAATCTTCAACTTAAACATAGTTTTTTGTTTTATATACGAGCGGTCATCCGGTATGGCTTGGATAAATACTCGATTCTGATTGGTTGACAGCCGTGGTTTATATGCTTGTATATGCACAGGGGAGTGAGGTTAACGGATTGTAAAACAAATAAA
>CM056376.1:79762374-79922058 GCA_029718625.1 Synaphobranchus kaupii | reverse complement strand
CTGATGCTGGGCTGGAGGCTAGAGAAATCATGTCCGTGAGTGGACATAAAATCGAACGCTACTGGAAACCGCTGCAAAGGAAATTAGCTAACGGTGGAGTGACATTCTCACTGGAGAGCCAGATTCATCTCTTTTATGCTAGTAACGATAGCAACCGTTTAGGCTTACAGCTGATTCATGAAACCGGTTAAAACGTAAGCAAAATCTGCAGATTAAAAAGTTTGTATTCGGCATGTTACAGCAACTTTAATGTAGCAAACCATTTTTGTGGTTAGAGGTGCAGTAGCTATTCAGTTTGGAAATACGAATTTAGTTGGAATTTAGCTAGCTAGGCTTAGTAATTAGCTAGCTGTAGCTAAACATAGCCTACCGACTGGTTGTGTGAAAGCAAGTTAACGTTACTTCACATCTGTATAGGCTATATATAGTTATACCATGGTATGGGTGAATACTCGATTCTGGTCGTTATTCTGTATAACCATAGAACTATATATTAACTAGAAAGGAAGAAGCCTTCTCAAAACGGCACCGTTTCCACGGCCCAAAGTTTTTTCTCTGATTGGCCAACGTGACCTGTCACGTGAAGGTGATCATTTTCTCCCTTTTCACAGAGTAATGGCTGCCGTTGTAACTCTAGTTAGCGACCATATACATGTATAGCGACGACTGCAAAGTTATGCTACCGAATAAAAAAGCTAAATGAAAGGTAACTTTGTTAGCTACCGTTAGCTAAGTTAGCTCGCAGTAGCAGCCAGAGGCCTAGAAAGGACATGCTATCACAAAAGCCTGTTGATAATACACCAATAGTAGCTCGATGCACATTTAAAAGAAAATAAGCCAGGTATAGCATAACGTTAGTTATACTTTAGAACACATTTGGCTAATCTTAACGTAACCCCCTCGAAACTGCAATGGACATAGCTAACGTTATTACGATAACCTTCCAATATCAACGTTATAGACTACTGTGTTATATAGCCTGTGTCTATGTTCATAGACATCCTATATATAGCTACGCTGTATGTGTAGCCTACGTTATGTGGTGAGTGAATAAATTTTTTCCTGGTTGGTTCAGTTCAACAAGTTACTATGACAAGGGTGATGCAGGAAAATAAACAGACCTAACAGCAAAGCATATTTGTGGTTAATGCTAATTTAGCTCAAGCAGGACGACGAAGAAGACAAGCAGGCTAACCTAACGTTAAAAAAAAAAAAATTCTTACCGTGAAAATATTTAATTTTTTCCCCCAGGGTTTCTGCGCTGTTATGGTTTTGAAAGCTCCGCGCTATGATTCAGGTTTGGCAAAACTGGTATGCAGTAACAACAATGCTATCACATATTTTATAACTCTAGAGATGTCTTGCCAAAAATCACAAGAGCATTATTCCCCTCAGATGGTACCGACCAACCCTACTGGCTCACGGACTACTAGGTGTAGGCCTACGAATTATATATTATAATTTTTGACGTAAAAGATTATACCTAAAACATAAAAGAAAACCTCTGTATCTCTCTGTATGTCTGGTGCACAGCAGCCAGCAGATGGCACGCAATGTACCCACACACACGCACGCACGCACGCATTAAATTAATTAGGTATAGGGCCGACTAAATGGCCAATTAGTGATTGTGTGCTCCAACGGGTATCAGAACTAGTCCATCTGATTATGAACTCATCACCCATGGTAAGGATAAGCCACAAATCAGCTGTGGAGACTGCCACCTACAAGTTCATAACAGTGTCATCTTCAGAGATATATGTAGGAAACTTCATCTGTAAACAGAGGGATATTGAAGCTACAACATTATATAATCCTGACCATGTAGGACTATTCAGGAGGTTTGGGGGAGGGGCTAAAGCGCTTCAAAAACAGCATGTTATCTAACCCTAACCCTCATATGACAACAATCCAGATGTATTTGGTAGGTAAAATAAGGTCTACACTAGTGCAAATCCAAACATATGACTGTGATTAGGAAAACATCAATACCTTGAAGGATTTTTTCCACCAAATAAGCAAAAAAATCAAAAGACTTGATTTTATCCAGGCTGGAGTCTCAAAGGGTCTCAGAAACTACACCTCAAAGAGGCTCTAACCAGACAGAGGTGAAAATTAAACTTTGTCGTAGGACAAAACTAAAGACGTTTTTGGAAAGGCCTTGACCTGGAGAATAACGTTTGTCAATGATTTTGCCCTGACACCCCAGGGGACTCAGTAGCGCCCCCTAGAAGGGCAAAACTGGCCAAACTTCAAATGCTTCTAATTCTGGAACCAATGGACATATCGGGTAGATATTTAACAGGATGATTAACTAACTAGTCTTTCATAAATAATGTCAGAGCCAGCCTTCAAGCTCTAACAGAAGGGCCTGAATAAAACGTTTGATGCTTAATCATTTGATACTTTGATGATTCAATTATATGATCAATTGGGATCTTAACTGATGCTATATTGAACATAAATTTTAAGCCCCACGTAATTATGGCCTGTGAAAAGATGGCGCCGTCTGTAGTCCGTTTAGGGTTAGGGTTCGGATAATAAATATATACGGCTAATCTGGGTCGCCCCATGTAGGGGACAGTATTGAAATGAATTGAGATTGTGGGATTTTGACCATATCCGACATAAACTGTTTGCTTTTTTTTGTGACTGAATAAACCTTTCCACATGTTTTTTGTGTCCCTATTAACATATTTAGCGGTTATCGCCATCAACCAGTAGCTACTCAAAAGTCACTCGTCTGGTAAACAAAATTCACTAGCCGGCTAGCTAGCTAACAACCGAAAAGTACCATAGTAGCCAAGCCCACAGTAACACCTCTAAGTTTCGTTCTATGTAGCACGAAAACAGTCTGAGAAATGCTAGCATTGAAAATGCATGGGTTTAAATTTCGTTCTGTGTAGCACGATAAAAGTCGGACAATCGTGCTCCGGCTGACGATTCAATAGATTAATTGTCGTGACTATGAGCATGAAAAAGCGTGAGACCGGGTTGATTTTTCACCTGTTAACTTAACAAAGTGTACCTTAACCTAAAGGCTAAGACCATTGCGCTATTGTGTGAATCATCCTGCGTGAACACAATTCTGATCATGCTATTCTCCTGTCCTCTAATGGTTCTAACCATCTTATCTATTTTCTATTCCTTTCTCTGTCTCGCCAGGAATTGGGTGAACAGTGTCATGGCTACATTTATTGAAGAATTAGGTGGTAAATTTATTAAACATCCTCACATAAATTTTGGAAATACTGACTTATTTCTTTGTGATGGAGTTCATTTCACCCCTAGGGGAAATTATATTTTTCTAAATGCTATTTTACAGTCCCTTAAATACTGAATTCAGGGGAGGAGACGCTGCCTTTACGGGTTTTCCCTGCCCAATGCTGGCAGTTTCTCCAATCCTGGATTTGGCTTTTAACGGAACAGGGTTTTTTTAATGAACTAAGTCAGGTTTTAAAAATGTATGTGATTATTTTTAAATTAAATTTGTAGCCATGACATTGTTCACCCAACGCCCTCTGCTCTTCCTCACCCCTGTCCATTATCTTCCCTAGAAACACCCCCGCCCCCCCCCACATCTTGTCCTCTCCAGCCATGCCAATCCATGGCCTTCTTTGTGTATTTCTCCCCACGCTGGATGTAGCTGTCTAGTATGTACATTTTGGGGAAACAGTAATAAAAAGTTTAAATTAATTATAAAACTTGTTTTTTTATTGAAGAGTTCATTGTTTGCATATGTCATACAGTGGTATAAGGAGAAATTGCTATTTTTTTTTCATTTGTAAAGACTAAATAATCAAATGTACACCATTCAAAATTATGAATCATGAATAAGGGAAACATTTTTATTCTTCGATATGCTGCGTTTCATTCACAGCAAGTTTAATCACCGTCTCCAACGTTGTCCTGGACGATAAGGGGAAAAAAACGTAGAGACGTTAGGAGTTTGTTATAGGACACAGCAAAGTTCAGCAGCCTGTCTCAGTTTAAAGCCCACTCACCACATCAAGGTGCAGGCTGAACGTGAGAACAGAGGATAAGACGCACATCCACAAGACAAACCCTGACAAGACACATTAAAATGACAAGGTCACATTAAGGAAAAATGTACAAGTTTATGTGGGATCAATGTCCTATAAAGTAAAGTAAAGCTACAATGTCCTATAGCCTAGCTATCATGATGCGAATCTGCTACACACTGCGTGACCAAACCATTTTAAAAAAGCAAGACAGAGAGAGGGAGGTAATGTTGAATCTGATTGAGTTATGGTTTCATACAATTTTCTTAAATAATGTCATGACAAAAAGAACCAAAATTGGTGCCAATTGTATGTTATAACCGAGAAGGAACTATTTCCCCCCCGATAGAATCAATTATTTTCAGAACTAACGACGAGAGGGTTTGCATAGCAACGCACTTAAATAGAACTAGTAACGAGAAATAGAATTAGCAACGAGATGTTTTGCATGACAACGCAAAAACAACAAGCCCAAAGAGCTGCGGAAGTATATTTAAATTTCAGCTGATTAAATCGATAAAAATCTATAAATATGAAAGTAACTATATAATCATTGTTGGTAACCATGGTATAAGCGCAATAATCAACTCCGAGGTGTGCGTTACACGGTTTTAACCGCACTCCGCTGAGGCAACCACAAAACGTTAGTTTTTATTTCTATTGACAGCATGACCGATTGCTCATTACCACGCGTTTGGATCATCGGGAGCTCACTCCGCTTCGGGTGGTTCTTCGCCTCAACGTCGTGCGGTTAAAACCGTGTAACGCACACCTCGTCGTTGATTATTGCTTACATAACTGTTTTAGCTAACGTTATAACTATTACATTATATTATCATTGTGATTATTATGTTATTAGCACATAACGCTAGCTATTAGTTCGTTTGCTAGCTAGCATTCCATTCCTAGTTTTGTTTGTTTTTGTGTTGCATGGCAACAGCTACACTGGGGACTATTTTCTCTGCTATTGAAATTAAATTAATAACGTTAATTAAAAATTGTTTTATTGAAAGTGTGCCTTGTCCTTATATATTATTTACAATATAGCTGGCAACCGTTTTATAAAAGCAATAAGGTAACTCGACGACGTACAATATCGTCAATATAGTCACAGTTAAATGGTTGCCGGCCCTCCGCGAGAACACCCTTTAACTGTGACTATATTGACGATATAGTACTGCGTCTCGTACCTTATTGCTTAAATGTATAATTTTGACTTTTATCTCATAATTTCAACTTTTGATCTAATAATTTTTTACTTTTTATCATATTTATGACCTCTTATCTCATGATTATGACTTTTAACTCATAATGACTTACCATGGGATTTTTATTTTTATCAACGTTTTATCTTATTTTTTTCTTTCACTGGTGGAAACGCGCCAAATCTAAATTTATCCAATGAGGATCAAGAGAGTTCAACGGTCGTGCTTCGAATGGGCCAATCACGTCATCGTAAACAGGACAAACCGCGAAACATAGCACTTGCATTTCTGACTCCGTTAGCGACAGGAAAGCTCCAAGACTGATCAGTAGCACTCAAGTTTCGGTACGTTACACAAGGCGTTGTCTTGTGTTTGTGTCAATTTTTCTTGCGTGTGTGTGTGTGTGTGTGTGTTTGCGTTTGCGTTTGCGTTTGCGTTGTCTGTGTTGACTTTTGCCTGAGAGGAATTCAGCGAAAACGTCTCAGAGAGAGCTCTCTTGGAGACGTCTCCACAGCCATTACATGTAGCTAACGTTAGCTTATGTGGTGATAGCACTACGGTCTTTTTTAAAAACGTGCTGGCTCCTGGAGATGTGTGCCGTTTGTTTCGCTGTAAGTATTAACCAGTTAGCTTGCCATCAAAATGAATTACTCATGCAAGCAGTGTAATTTCACCACAGCTTCAATTCCTGCATTTGTTAGTCATTTGAGGATTCACAGAAATCTAGCTAACTTTAGATTTCCATGTGGGGTAGCAGAATGCTTTGCCACTTTTGTGACACGTGGAGCTGTTCAAATCCACATGTACCGGTTTCACAAGAAGACCGCTAAACCAGGACTTGAAAGGCAAATTGATGGAGTTGATTTGGCTTGCACTGTTGAAGGTTGTAGCTTTGTGTCCGCAAATTTTTCTACCTTATGTGAACATCTTCATTGGCATATGAAAGATGGCAAAAAAGTGTCATGCCCCTATACTAACTGTTCAAAGTATTTTCGTGTCCGTTCATCCTTTTCCTCACACTTGAGCCGGAAGCACAAAAAGATCTCTAGTTCTCCATGTAGTAGCCAAACTTCTACCAGTGCTACTAACATCACTAGTGCCTGCATGAATACGTCATCAGACCGTGAACTAGGTCACACTTTTGAGACAATCTTTGATGATGATAATGATAACACAAATGATGAAGTGAATACGGATGATTTTATGAACAATCTGGCCATGTTTTATCTCCGAATGCAGGCTAAAATGCTGTTACCAGCCAGTACAATTCATACCTTAATAGAGGAAATACAAGAGGTGCACAACACTGGTTTGACTCATCTTTTGTCAAGGATGCATGAAGAGTTAACAAAGCTGAATGTGCCTGAAAGTGATATTAAGAGACTCCTTGATGATCTCTCAAAAGATAACCTTCTGAAAATGTGCAACGAAGGAGCGTTTAGAACAGATCAAACCCGTAAAACCTTCTTTAAGAGCAGATTTAACTATGTTGAGCCAGCTAAGACTTACTTGGGCATTGATGCCAAAGGCAAAGAGAGGTTCTATCAGTATGTGACCATCAAGGATACAATCAAATCACTCCTCACTCAGAGCTCTGTTAAAGAGCAGTATGCCCAAGCTAAAGCTGACACAGAAACGACTCCTGATGTTCTGGAAGACGTGAGAGATGGTAGAAACATTAAAGAGAATATACTTTTACGAGAATCACCATCTTCATTGTCTGTCATCTTGTATCAGGATTCATTTGAAGTTGCAAACCCGCTGGGCTCAGGCAGAAAAAAACACAAAATATTGGCTATGTACATGACACTTGCAGAGATTGCGCCACACAACAGGTCTTCCATTGATCCAATGCAACTTGTTATGTTGTGCAGAGAGGAGGATTTCAAATTTTTCGGACAAGAAAAAGTGTTCTCCACTTTAGTCAGTGACTTAAAACAAATGGAGGAAAATGGAATTGAATATGGTGATGGGGAGAAGGTAAAAGGCTCTGTGATTGCCATTACTGGAGATAATCTGGGGTCACACAGTATTGGTGGGTTTACTGAAAACTTCAGTAGAAGCACACATTTTTGCCGGTACTGTGTCATAGACAGAGAATCTTTTCTAACAGATCCCACCAAATCTGGTCCTAAAAGAACCATAGAGAGTTACAAAAACAGTGTGGCACAGATAGCCCTAAACCAGGAAATGACCAGTGGAATAAAGTTTGACTCAGTTTTCAATCAGTTGAAATATTATCATGTTTGCCAGCCAGGACTCCCTCCATGTCTGGGTCATGACCTGTTTGAAGGGGTTGTTTCAGTTGATCTTGCCATGTACATTAAACACTTAGTGAAAGTGGGCAAACACTTCACCTATGGTCAACTGAATCGGACTATATCACAGTTCACATACCTAGGCAGTGATGCAAATAACAAGCCATGTGAGGTAAAATCTGATGGAGAGAAGCTGGGAGGGCATGCTGCTCAAAACTGGTGCCTCTTACGTCTCTTTCCTCTTCTGGTTGGAGACAGAATCAAAAATCCACTTGATGACGAGGTGTGGCAGTTGTGTTTAAAGCTCAGAGAAATTGTGGATTTGATATGTGCGCCCAAGATCCATGCCAACCAAGTAGCATATCTTAAGATTCTCATTGAGGAATACATCCAGCTAAGAACTGCCACATTCCCAGAAAAGACACTAAAACCCAAGCACCACTATCTTGTCCATTACCCAGAACTCATTCTTCGGTTTGGTCCCCTCATTAGGTTGTGGACATTGCGCTTCGAAAGCAAGCACTCATATTTTAAGCAATGTGCAAGAAAACTGCATAACTTTAAAAACCTCTGCAGTACCTTAGCAGAAAGACACCAGTTGCTACAAGCATATTTACATGCTGGTAGCTTATTTCCACCAACTCTGCAAATGGGCCAACCAAGTAGATTTGATGACCAACTGTACCAGATTGGCATTCAGAGAGCTGTCAATCTCAAGGGTCTCCGCCCAGAACACACTATTGAAACACCCTCTGTCACTTTCAAAGGCACTCTGTACAAAAGAGGCATGACTGTTGTAGTTGACCAAAATGACACAGGGTATCTATTTGGGAAAATACTGTTGATACTGATAAATGAGTCAAATGTGCATTTTGTTGTCCAGCAGTATCAGTCTGTGCCTGTTGTGGATCTTGGTGTGTATTGCTTACAAAGCAACTCAGAAGCACAGTATCAGTGTTTGACTGTAGACACGCTTGCAGATTATTACCCTCTTTCTGTATATAATCAATTTGGTCTTAATCTTGTTGCTCTGCATCATTCTGTGTTTCAGAAGAATGAGTAATGGACTCCATTGAGAAGGCAATACAGACCGTGCTACCACAGCTAGATGAAGCGAAGCTTGAAACTTTGGTCAATGAGTTGGTGAAACTAGGTGTTGAAGGACAAGATGATCTGCAGTTCATTCAAGAAGATGACATCAAACATCTGCTCACACCCATTCAGTGCAGAAAGATTCTTCATTCCTTGAACGGAGGTGAGATTACAGTTGCTTTAATTAACATATTAGTTGAGCTGCAACATAAATTAATTTAATCAGCAACTAAATTAATCAGCAATCATCCGATCATCGTTTTGTAAAGAAAAACAAGTCCATATTCTCTGATTTCAGCTTATTAGATGGGAGGTTTTTCATCACAGATTCATGACTTTATAATGTCAGAGCATAGTAAGGATCCTGACGAAGATCTATATGATCGAAACTTTGATATATAAACATTGAGGAGCGACAACAGTGTGCGGACTTCATCTCTTTTTTTGATCAAACTGATCACAAGTTTTTGTGTGCTTTCACTCATATGTGTGTAATGCAGGTCCTGTCAATCCCCAGCTGAGCCCTTCATCGCCTGAGCCACTGCCAGTTGCCTCTTCCAGCACATGCCCCATATCACCCACCAGTCCCATCTCTGCATGGGTGGACAGTTTTGAGGTGCCATGGAACAAAGTGAGGCCAACTCTTAGAAGAGTAGTAGATGCTGGTGAGAGGCCAGCTCCGGAGGACCGCCGACACTTGATGAGAGTCACTGTTGATGCGATGAGAGAGCATTCCTTGAACCCTACTCGCAGAGAGTGCGTGGTAGTGGCAAAAGCTATAACTCAAAAATATCCAAATAGCTTTTCAGACAAAAATGAAGAGGGGGAGCTAATTGGATGCGGGTATTTCAGTGTTTTAAATCAGCTCAAGACCAGAATAGAATATTTGAATCGAGGCAACACTCTTTCCCGTCTGAGGAAGCCCAAACGCACCCAGAGAGATGATGAGGATGGTGATGATGACCAGCCAGCAGTAGCTACATGCGCAAGAGTCGACAGTTATGGGTGTGTTCGTTGGCAGCCGGAGGACTATCCAGATGGGGAAACATCAGCATCATTAGAGAAAAAGAAGCTTGAGATGTTGGATATATTCAGCCGAGAGGGACTCAAGGGCGCTGAGAGAGGAAGGGCAGAAGACCTAATGGCAATCACTTATGCCAAACAGCGGGAATACATCAACGCAAACCCTTCCCCAAGCATTCTGGACGTGGGTAAAGAGTGGCCATTTCTCTTTTCACAGAAGTTTTTATTGTCACATTTCACCACTCTCACCAATGTCGAACTATACACAAGACTGAATGAAGACTTGGACAAAAAGGGTAAAAGACTCCTGGATTTCTTCCGTAGTCAGATTACAAGGTGGACGAAGGAAGTAAAAGCTGTTCTGAAGGAAGCCTTAAAGGAGGACCGAGAAGGAACTGATGGCCTAGCAGCGATGCTTGTGATGTTGGCACACTTCAAAGAGCAAGAGGATTCACTTTTTCTCCTTGCTGATGTAAGCTCCTTAATTACTTAAATATTTTATTTACAGTTTTCAACAATTAATTGTCACATTTATTGCTACCTGAATCATTTTCCCTGATTAGAGTGAAACATTTTACACCCCCAAATTGTATTGCAGGTTGGCAAGCCTCCAATGGCATCTTGTACTTGGGTTCAAGTAAATGCAGGTTTGCATCTGGCAATCCTGTCTTCCTAGGAGTTTTGTAGTTTATGTTTGTTAATAGTTTGATGCAATGGGTTTCAGGCCAGGTATATTGTTTTAGGGCACCTTTATGTTATTGGTGATTGAGCACTTTTTCATTGATAGACCTCACCTCACACTATAACCCACATGGTGCAAGCCTCTATTTCAATTATTTTGTAGAGCATGCTGGGTATAGTCACTGTTGTCCACTGTGTGCACAATGTTTTAATTATTAAGAGAAAATTGATATAGCCTGGCATAAGGTTAGTGTGGCACTTTGTTCATTTTTTTTTTATTTCCAAGGGGTGTAATCATGCACAAACCATCAGAGCAACAAAAAATATGGCACATTGCTTCCTTATCAACAAATTTCAAAAAGCGTTTTTTTTTTTCCTAGAGATAATATACCGTCTAGTTCGTTTCAAGTAACTCTTATCTTTACTGGCATTCATAGGTGACTACCACTCCCGCAGACGCAGAGGCCCAGCTGTCTCTCCCCCATCACTCCAAGGATCATCATGCTTGGTAAGTTTCACATTCAACGAATCCTTTGAATATAGAAACAAATCATTTATAGAATGTATTGCTATGAAATATAATTTTTGTGATGTCTGACTCTACTAAGGAGAGACAATCCTGACTGCAAAAAGGTGGATGCTGTCGATCGAGGGGAGGGTTGTAATCCCACCTGCTGCTCACCTGGCTGACTTCACCGCTGACTTCACCACTGCCTTGGCCACTCTCTTCGCCTGTTATTATGTTTTCAACGTGGAGTATCAGGTGGAAGCCTGCACAACACTGGAGTTTGTTCAGAGGTATTAATTATCTTTACCCTCCTGTTATCCTTGGGGTCAATTTGACCCCATTCAATGTTTAACGTATCTAAATAAATGGTTGAGATAATTTTTCTTGCTTATTATTGGGTAAACGTAAAGTTAACATGATGATATTTTGTTCAATGTCCTATACACACTTTGTACGCATTGGTGTTCCTTGGGGGCAATTTGACCCCAAGCTGTTTTTAACTGTATAAAATATAAAAATGTCAACATTTCACACATTTGTTTTGATTGCTTAGGATGATATTGAGGTGACTATTACATGCAAATTTATAATCTTAACCCCCCCCCCCCCCCCCCTTTTTTTTTTTTTTTTTAGATCATTTTGTTACATTGCAGGTGCAGATCTTGTGTCCGTTTTTTGTGATATCAGTGATAACACCCTTTTTCTGTTTTCATAAGCAAAACAAAACATTTTGTTACATTTCACTGTTTCGAGATTCCCCCATCAGCCTTCAACGACCCACAGGTGTCTCACACACATTGCGAGAACTCTGATATTTCCAGCAACATAGGGACATATGGTTAGGAGCAAACATATACAAGCTTGCATAACAGCCTTCTAAACCATTTCTCTTGGTGCTCTGTGTGGTTTCTCTTCATGTTCCCTCCCAATTGAAAATTACCTCGAAGAAAAGATTTTCTGCCAGTGAAGTTTTATCACAGCTCTTTGACGGTGAAAGTGACATAGAAGAGAATGTGTCTGAGACAGAGGATAATGTTGAGGCGGACCCTGATTTTAAATTAATGCAAGTCCAAAATACTGTTATATTTTATTTTTTTAATAAAAAAAAGTTTTTTTTTTTGGTTGATTCCCCCCCCCCCCCCCCCCCCCCCCGTAAACAGTTGTGATTTGCTAACCGGTTACTTGTTAACATGTACATATTGTCCCAACCCACTAACTGCTATACTCATTTTCATAGGTTTTTAGTCAGGATTAATCCTGACTCTGTCAAGTGCAGTGCCAAGGAGCAGATGAGCCGGAAGACTGGGAGAGTGGTGAAGCGGAAGACTTCATACATGAACCCCCATGTAATCTCCTTCATCAGGGACTTCACTGAGTTCGCTTGGCTAACTGACTAGATGCAGGTGAGGTTCTGACAATAGCTTTTGCATTGAAATTTCAAGATGGTTTATTTAAAGATGTTATCTCAAATATTTTTATTAAATAATGTATGTTAAGCAACTGTTGTGTCACAGTGATTGAGTGGTGATTGAAACTATGGTCCACTGATGAAGGCTCTTGAGTCGACTTCAGCAGAAAAAATCAAACATGCTGTAATTCATGTTCAATCAAAAACATGTTTGTTATAAACACAGTTGATTCAACATCTCTAAGCATTTTAACACATTGCTAAACTCAATTACATCTTGAATCAAAATGTAGGCTACCTTAAAATGACTGCAGCACTGTCATCTTTGGATATTTAAAATTATTCTGAATACCCTCGCCAATGATCATTATATAATGTACTGCATTTATTCTGCTCACACAGAAGCCATGAAGATAAGCTACATTATTCACAGAGAAAGTGGGTTACAAGAACAAATATTGTTGACAGTGCTGCATTAAGTTTGTTAGCCCACATTTTGATTCAAGAAGATGTAATTGAGTTCAGCAATGTGTTAAAATGCTTAAATTGATGTTGATTAAAGCAGCTGTGCGGAACTTTTTACCATTTATAAAACTGTCCCTAGTTCGTATCACCCCCCCACATAGCCCCAACCTTGCTAATTGCATGAGTGCTCCTGCAGCCAGTAACACACTTCCTATGAGGAATAAGTACCTTGACACAACACCGACATCACCATCTTAGACCCTCATCACATACGTGGTGCATTACAAAGTAATGTAATACATGTAATTGTTAATGTGTTTCTTCTTTAATTTCAGGGCTCCAACTGGGATTCTGGGTCCCCAAGTTCAGGGCAGGCAAGTGGCCATAGACCATTATGCCAAGTGGTAGGGGAATGAGAGGTTTCTCTTCTCTAAGAAGTTTGTTATCATTTCTGTTTTAAATGTTGTATTTTACAGTGTCCTGTTGCATTGTTCATGCAAATGTTCAGTATTTTACATTATATTGCCATTGTGTTTTTAAAAAATGTATAATTGTGAAGTTTGTCTGGCAATATTTTGAGCTTTTGGGCCGGCTCACTTAACTGGCATTTTTGGTTTTGATTTCTTTTTTTTGAGTGGTACTTGGTCTAATAAGTTTGGTAACCTGTGCTTTATCATGTTCGTGTTCACCCAATGTCTTAAATAAATAATCGTGTTAACAATTTTCTTGTTTTCTGTAGTTAATTGAAATATTTTAGAATATGGGTCATTCTATTAATAATGGTTAATATTAAATCAGTGATGCAGTGTTTAAATTGTACAGTGAGAAACTGAATTTACAGTGATTAACTGTTACCTACTGTTAATAGTACTGTATTGCCATATACAATACCATTAAAAAAATAAGTGCTCTTAACTGTATTTATTTGTACAGTAAATAAACCAGCACTGTAAATGCAACTGAAATCACAGTATTTAATTGATATTTATTCTACAGTTAAACAACCAATACTGTAAAACCAACTGAAATTACAGTATTTAATTGATATGTATTCTACAGTTAAACAACCAATACTGTAAAACCAACTGAAATCACAGTATTTAATTGATATTTATTCTACAGTTAAACAACCAATACTGTAAAAACAACTGAAATCACAGTATTTAATTGATATTTATTCTACAGTTAAACAACCAATACTGTAAAACCAACTGAAATCACAGTATTTAATTGATATTTATTCTACAGTTAAACAACCAATACTGTAAAACCAACTGAAATCACAGTATTTAATTGATATTTATTCTACAGTTAAACAACCAATACTGTAAAACCAACTGAAATCACAGTATTTAATTGATATTTATTCTACAGTTAAACAACCAATACTGTAAAAACAACTGAAATCACAGTATTTAATTGATATTTATTCTACAGTTAAACAACCAATACTGTAAAACCAACTGAAATCACAGTGTTTAATTGTTTTTCATTTTACAGTAAATATAACAATACTGTAAATGGAAGTACTGTACTTCTACTGTAAAACGTATTTACAGTAACTTGCTAGATAATTGCTGCCAGTAAGTTACTGTAAATTTTAAGGTAAATTTGTTACAGTGCAGGGAACTAGTACCATGAGGTCCTAGGTTAGAATATCAGTCAAGGTGGAGTCTGAAGAGGTGTGTCTTCAGGCCATGACGGAATGCAGGCAGGGTTAGAGTAGAACGTAGGGGAATGGGAAGTTCATTCCACCACTGAGGAGCTAGGGTGGAAATGCTCCGCAGTCGGGACGAGCGAGAGCCGTTGACAAGGAGGGGGGGAAGGATGAGTTGCCCTGCTGTAGAAGAGCAAAGTGGTCGAACAGGAACATAGTTCTGGATTAAGTCCTGCAGGTAGGTGGGGCCTGTCCTATTCGCTGCAGTGTAGGCCAGGGTCAGAACTTTGAACCTGATCCTGGCTGCAACTGGCAGCCAGTGGAGTGACCTCAGCAGGGGGGTTACATGGGAAAATGTCGGGAGGTTGAACACAAGTCGGGCAGCTGCATTCTGGATCAGTTGAAGAGGCAGAATGGTGCAGGCTGGTAGGCTTGCGAGCAGGGAGTTGCAGTAGTCCAGGTGTGAGGTGACCATGGTCTGGACAAGAAGCTGGGTGGAGTAGGTGGTCAGGTATGGTCGAATCCTCCTGATGTTGTACAGGAGGAACCTGCAGGACCGTGCCGTCGCCCTGATGTGCTCTTTGAAGTCCAGCCGGTCGTCCAGGACCACCCACAGGTTCCTTGCAGAGTGGGAGGCAGCCACCATGGTCCCGTAAACGATGATGGAGAGGTCATGTAGTGGGGAGGTCTTGTATGGCATGAAGAGGAGCTCTGTCTTGTCAAGGTTGAGCTTCAGGTGATGGGTAGCCATCCACTCAGAGATGTCAGTCCGACAAGCAGATATCCTCTCCTTAACCTGTGGGGTAGAGGGAGGGAAAGAGAGGAAGAGTTGAGCATCATCAGCATAGCTATGGTATGAGAAGCCATGTGAATTAATTACTGAACCAAGAGACTTAGTATACATCGAGAACAGCAGAGGACCCAGTACAGATCCCTGTGGGACTCCTGTAGACAGGGGATGGGGTGCAGAGACGGAACTTGGTAGGATCTATCAGTGAGATACGATACAAACCAAGAGAGGGCAGTCCTGGAAATGCCCATCTCAGCGAGTGTGGAGATCAGGAGTTTGTGGTTGACCGTGTCGAACACCGCAGACAGGTCAAGGAGAATCAGAACAGAGGAGAGGGAGGAGGCTCTAGCAGTGGCAAGTGCCAGGAGAGCAGTTTCAGTGGAATCTGGAATACAGACACTCTGCTATCCTTTAAAAAAGCCCTCAAAACCCATCTTTTCACCATTGCTTTTAATAACTAACCTTTTACCTCTCCCCTATATTTTTCTTTTTCTTTACTTCTCTATTTTTTAAATCTTTTATATTGATCCAATAAATTTTGTTTTAACCTGTGTGTACTTAATGCAAAGCGACTTTGAGTACCTTGAAAAGCGCTATATAAATATAATGTATTATTATTATTATAATATTGACGAATTGCATATTTGACATAATTTTGTTTGTGGTCCATGGAGACACATTCGCAACATTATGCTCGTGAATGTCCATTGGATCGGCAGCTACAAAGTTTACCATCACTCTTCACCAGAGTTGAAGATGTCTGGACTGATCTAGGACTGCAGGCAATCTTCAAAAGGCCACCAGGGAAAGGAAGGAAACGATAATGCGGGGGAGGAGTAAGGCGACGAGTGGGAAGGCTGATGCAGTTCGGTGCTTTGTGTTGACAGTGGACAGAGACCGCAACACTGCGTGTATGGAGGAAAGTCGTGGAGGTGGAGTTTGTGTGTTGGACTGCTTGATAACACTGGATATCTCGGGACAGCGGGGGCTATTTTTAATCATGACGTTTGGCTGAAGGCTATTCCACTTTAATTCACTTAATTAGTTTGATTAATGCAATGATTCTATTGAATGTCTTTGTTTGATATGATTGTTTGTGTGTTGTGGGTCTGCCCCACTGTCTATGTCTTTTTTGGTGTTGCTGGTGGCTACAACTGAAGTTCCCTACCGGGAAAATAAAAGCTATTCTATTTTATTCTATTCTATCCTACAGTACCAATGTCAATTCTCAAAAGTCAATTCATGTCTAATATGTCAGGTTAGTGTTAGAACGTAAAGTATATTGGGCAATTAGAGAAGCTCTGAATAATAACCATCCTGATCAGTGTCCAGCATAGTTCAAAGTTCAACATTTTGGCAAATATGAACCAAAAATTGTTCTGAGGGCCTAGTGTAACCCTAAATTTAACCTATCCCTATCCCAATGCCTAATCTTAACCAGCACAAAAAGTGAATGTGCCCCCGGAGCAGACCTGAGCTGCCATCAGAACAACTTTCAGGACATATTAAGCCAATGTCTGTGCTGAAGGCCTTATCAGTGAATGCAGAGGCCAGATTAGAAAATATGAATTTCCTGTGTTTTTCGGCTTTTTGCTGCTTAAATCTTCAACTTAAACATAGTTTTTTGTTTTATATACGAGCGGTCATCCGGTATGGCTTGGATAAATACTCGATTCTGATTGGTTGACAGCCGTGGTTTATATGCTTGTATATGCACAGCCATCCGGGTACTTTGCCTCATTACAGTTGGAAATCACTACACAAAAACTTTCAAATTGTATTAAAAGTTCTATTATGAATAACTAGAATAATTAACGGATTGTAAAACAAATAAATCTCAAACTGGTTGACACAATCAACGTTTTCTTTGAGGTATGTGGGATATGGACGCAAAAACTTAGTATGATGCCCAGTTCTTTGTGGATTTTGTTGTGAATTCTGCCATTTCTCATCATAAAATACACCCTTAAACCAGAAACTATTGTATGAAATTGTTATATTTGTGTAGTCTGTAACCCAGTGCTTGCTACAATTTTGTATAAGTTTGATTATAATTGTGTTTAAACCAGAAATTAATAAACATGATAATAAATATGATTTTGCTTTAAACCCTGATTTTTTTTCATTCTTCCACTTCAACTATTTTGCCATGACTCCCCCATTATCATGTAACTTAAAAACATTGATAACTGCTCTCCCTATTGAAATATAGCAATCATACTTCAAGGAGTTCCCATACATTTTGATAGCCCTCATCAACAGGTAATTACGTCTCGCCAGGTAGCTATCCCACAATACCTTGCATATGAATCCTTGGAGAAATGGCTGCTGGCTCTCTCTTTTGTCTGCCCCCAAACTAATTTGGATCAGCATCTTGGAGGACTAATGGCAGATTAAAGGTGAAATGTGTCAATACCCTCCCCCTATCTATCATGTGACTGTTAATCAGTGAAATTATTTCAATTGGTAACTGAATGGAGCAAACTGTTGAATAATAGTCTTGAATAAGTTGAGGAGAAACCACCCTAAGGCATTGAGATGTCAGATCAGTGTCATAGGAGAACATTAAGGGCTCTATCTTGACAACCTTAACGCATGGTCTAAAACGCATGGCACAAGTGCATTTAGGGCATGTCCAACTCCACTTTTGCTAGTTAGAGGGCAGTTAGTTAGTGTTTGCACCTTGGTGGATTGCTAATATGATGTGTAAGACTGGGGAAACAGACATGCTCGTGCATGTAGTTAAAGCGTGGAAGCAAGGAATAAGCTATATGGATCAATATTATGAATAATATTATTTGGACTAACCATTATGACGTGTTTTGATATACACAATAATAATCTTAAACATTAGGGTTTAACACCGGCACGGGTTCCCAGTAATTCCTGACCTAACTTTTCCCCAGAAATATAATAACAGGAAAACAGGAACATTGTTTCCATTAGTTTACACCAGTGTTGTTATTTTACAAAATATATGCAGTTTAATTTTGTTATTACACCTGCAACAGCTGAGTATATCTACCAGAACATGGCTTCCCTCTCACCTTAAAAAATGCCAAATTAGCCTGCTTATTTAACGAAATTCATTTGATTATACAATGAAGCATTGTCAAACATCAATTCCATGAGACTGTTCTCACAGCAGGGAGATCACAGGCAATGCATTTCAGCTAGCGAAGTTCAAGCTTCATCCGAAGTTCATATTATGTTCACTTGCTATGGGTGCAATTTCACTTGGGGCCAGATTCAGAGTTGAGAAAAGCACACTCAAATGGGTGTTTTAAGCATCTCTTCAGTATATATGCGGCATTATGCGCACGGGGTGGAGATTTGATGAAAATGAGTTGTGCAAGATACGCATATTCAGAGTTTTCACTTAATAATTTTTTCCCACGCAACTTTGTTTGGAAAAAAAGGTGGTTTATGTCACCGCCAATAGATTATTATGAAAAATACAGTATCTTTCGCATGAATGGATATTAGTGTCAGTATCTGAGCCTGTTCTGTAGTTCTGTTAGTTTGTTCTCAGTCTTGTTCGATGTGATTCGTGTGTTTGTATTTCCAGTCTCCGTTTTCCTTCCACGTACTCGTATTTCACTTTCTCATTGTGTCAGCCCCACCTCCCATCTCAGCCCTGATTACCAATGTGTTTCACCTGCTTCGTTACTCACCTGTGTCTCATTTGCTTGTTAGTCCTGTGTATTTTAACTCTGTTCAGTGTTCGTTGCGAGTTCGTCACAGTTGCCACCTTTGCCCTGTTTCGCTACAAGCCTTTTCTGACCCATGTTTTCTGCCGGTTTTTCTTGTGTTTCTATTCTCCGTGTTCCTGATCTTTGTTTCTGTTTTTGACTACATTTTTGGATTTAAATTTTGAACTTTTACCGTGTCTTCCTGGTTAATGATCTCTGCCTGTTTCCTGACTATGTTTGGATTGTGTTTTTGTACTTTCGCTGCGACTTCCTGGTTTTTGAGATCTGCCTGTTTTTTGACTACGTCTTTGCCTTATCCCTGGGTTTTGACCCAAAATAAACTTTGGTTTATTTTTACGTACTGTCTGCGCCTGAGTCCCTGTCACACCCCTGACAGTACGAACTTGCCAAGATGGACTCAGTAGACAGCAGCCAGATCCAGTCTGCCTTGGATGGGCAGGGAGTCATTTTGGGGCAGCAACAGTCGCGACTGGACTCAGTTAATAAGACTCTTGTGTCTTTCACCACCAGCATGAATAATCTGTCTGCCCAATTTCAACAGCTCCAGCTCCAGCATGATATACAACCACCCACCACCACTACGCCGCCCCCAGGCTTAACACCCCCTCTGGGCAGGGAACCCCGCCTACCACCACCGGAACCCTACTCTGGAGAACTGGGTATTTGTCTCTCTTTTCTATTGCAATGTTCTCTTGTTTTTCAGCTACAGCCCTCCACCTTCCCCACAGACCGATCTAAGATCGCCTACATCATCACCTTCCTTATCGGCAGAGCCAGGGAGTGGGGACCAGCGGTGTGGGATGCACATTCTCCAGCCTGCTCTTCCCACAGAAGATTCGTGGAGGAGATGAAGCGGGTCTTTGACCCCACAAGGTCATGAGGCGGCACGAGAGATGTTACAGATCTGGCAGGGAAGTAGTTCAGCCTCTGACTATGCCATCGATTTCCGCACTCTGGCGACCACCAGCAGATGGAATGAGGAAACCCAGTACGACGCCGTTCTCCATGGACTCAACGACGACCTCAAGGATGAGCTCCTTATCTGCCGACCAGTTTCGAAACCCTGGTAGAGATGGCTATTAGGATCGACCGACACCTGTCCACCCGCGATAGAGAGAGGTCAGTGAGGGCACACCCTTCCCACAGAGGGACAGAGTTCCCATCCGGGTAATCCCAACCACCTGTCACTAACCTCACTCCCCAGTACAGTCCACCTGAACCCATGCAGATCAACCGCACCCGCCTGACTCCTGCTGAGCGACAACGCCGCGTCAAGAACCACGCCTGCCTGTACTGTGGGGACCCTGGCCACTTCATCGCCAAATACCCTTTAAAAGGCTAATGCTTACCTATAGCCAGGGGATTACAGGTGAGCGTTACCCCCATACAGAAATCCCCTAACAATCGTTCATTGCTGTCTGCTACCCTCCTAGTCGAAGGTCTCATCCAGGTGGTCTAAGTGCTCATTGACTCTGGCGCTGATGGCAACTTCAACTACACCTAGCTTCCCAACTACACCTGCCCAGTATACCTCTCCAGAACCCCTTGGAGGCCCTCGCCATCACCGACGTTCCACTGAGTCGCATCACCCACGTCAATCCCCCGGTGGGCCTCCAACTCTCCGGTAATCATCGGGAGGAGATCACTCTCTACATCATCAAGTCTCCCCAAGCCCCATTGTTTTGGGACACACCTGGCTGACTAAGCACAACCCCTGGATCGACTGGACCACCAATCGTATTCTGGAATGATGCCCTTACTGCTTGTCACGATGCCTCCGAGACGTTCCAGTTCCCACCACCCCACCCGACACCCTCGAGTTTGTCCATGTCTGCCTGGACAACATTCTCATATTCTTATGTTTCAGAGCTGAGCACACCAAGCACATCCCTCAGGTTCTCCAACGCCTCCTAGAGAAGCGCCTGTTCATCAAACATGAGAAGTTGTTCAAACATGTGAGTTTCACCAGGAAACTGTCTCTTTCTTGGGCTTTGTGTCCACCAGAGGCATCCAAATGGACTAAAAGAAAGTCAAGGCAGTGGTAGAATGGCTCAAACCGGAGTCCCGATGTGAGCTGCAATGCTTCCTGGGTTTCGCCAACTTCTACCGCCGATTCATCCGGAACTACGGCTCGGTAGCCTTATAGACTCCCCTCTTACAGACGACGGCTGCCAGAAGGTTCACCTGGAACCCAGAAGCTGAGAGAGCCTTCCAAGACCTCAAGGTACGATTTACCTCGGCACCCATACTCACCCAACCCGACCCGGCCCTAAAGTTTGTGGTGGAGGTGGACTCCTCAGATGTGGGAGTAGGGGCCATCCTATCTCAAGTCTCTCCTGACGACAATAAAGTACACCCATGTGCCTTCTTCTCGCACCGCCTGACCCCCACCGAACGGTCCCCAGAAGACCCTGGTCTCACATCGCCCCAGATTTCGTCACTAGTGTGCCAACCATCTGACAGTAACACCACCATACTCACCATAGTTGACTGCTTCTCTAAAGCTGTTCACCTGTTAGCCCTACCCAAATTACCCTCCACCAAGGAGATGGCTGAACTCCTCATAAACCACATTTTCAAGCTCCACGGTCTACCCGTCGATGTGGTGTCAGACAGGGGGCCCCAGTTCAGTCTAATTTCTGGAGGGCATTCTGTAAATTATTGGGCGCATCTGTCAGTCTGTCCTCAGGTTTCCATCCCCAGTCTAACGGCCAGACTGGGCGAATCAACAGCTGGAGACGGTCCTGCGATGCCTAACCTCCCGCGACCAGGGGACCTGGAGCCGCCAACTACCCTGGGTGGAGTACTCCATCAACTCCTTGCCATCCTCCTCCACTGGCCTGTCCCCTTTCCAGTGCTGCTTGGGTTCCCAACCCCCATTATTCCCGACTCAGGAGGAGGAAGTGGGAGTACCTTAGGCTACCGCCTTCATCTGTCGGTGCCGCAAGACGTGGAGGAACACCCGCACAGCCCTACTATGCAACTCCCGCAACATCAAGCGGACAGCCGACCATCGCCGCTCCCAAGCTCCGCAGTACCTCCAGAGGCAACAAGTATGGCTGTCCACCCGAAATCTCCCCCTCCGAGTCGAATCCCGCAAACTCACACCACGTTTCATGAGCCCCTTCCCCATCTCCAAGGTTATCAACCCAGCGGCGGTTCGGCTCCAACTTCCCCACACTCTCCACCGCATCCATCCCACCTTCCATGTCTCCCGGATCAAACCTGTGATCCACAACCCCCTCAACCCCGCATCCAAGCCCCCCCCCCCTCCTCCCCGACTCATCGAAGGGTCTGAAGCCTGCACCGTATGCCGGCTCATCCCATTCTTGCTAGATAGAAGACTTCAGCCGCTCAACAGTCCAGGGTCTCCGTTGTCATATTTTGCGCTTCATAATGCGCCACACACGTTTTAAATGAAAAAGTCTGTCATACAATGAATAAGTGAAGTGATAACGTTAGATGTGAATATTTTCCGTATCTTAGTGTAGACTTTGATAACTAAATAATAGCGAACTAAAGCTAAAACAAATAATGTTAGTCTAACAGTGAGCTGTCATCCTAAACCGCGCGAACAGCCATTTTCTTTTCTGCGTTTTTGTTTTCCTAATTTGAAACGTTAGCTCTGCTGTCTGTCTTGCTAGCTTTATAAATGTTATACTCAACTATTAGTCTTAGCAATAGCAAGTACTAACTAGCTAGTTTTTTTAACATAACGTTATGTATAAATTTGAAGGTTGTTGTTGATCAGTCCTGTCGAAAATGAATGGAGTAGAGAACTAAACAGCAAACATTTCCTAACGTAACGTCAGCTTCACGTTTTATTTTCTGACTCACGTTTTTGACTTGAGCAAGATTAGCCTGTTTAGACAAATATGACAAAAAGACATCATTCAGTTGAGCCAATGTCACTGATGATTTAGGTCTGTTCATTCAAAACAATATCTTATATGAATGGACATTATGCTAAGTAGTCTAACATTGTGTTAAGTAGTCTAACATTGTGGTGTTGTTGTGCTTTTTTTATCTAACGTTATTCTGGAGCATAAAGTGTTTTCTGTAAAATGTCATTCTCATTATACACCCCTTTAATGACTCAGAAATTGTTTTATATGTTATGGATTAATGAAATGGCAATTGATAATATATTTATCTATTACAGCGATGGATGGACATTATGCTTGTGTCCAGAATAGCTATTTTATCTATTCCTGACATAAGCATAAAGCGTTTGCTGTAAGATGATGTTATTGCAAGCCCTTTAATTACTCAAAAATGGTTTTATATGATATGTTAAGGATTAATGAAATGGTAAATGATTACATATTTATGTATTGCAGCAAAGGATGGACATTTAGCCATCTGATACAGTCCCTGAAGAGAAGGAAGGTGCGGAGGGTCATTGCAGAGCACGACACGGAGGAGCATCAGGGCATGCATGCACTTAGTTATCTTCTTGATTTTTGAATATATTGAAGGTATTTATGCTTGACCATAGATTTGTCTGCTGTATCTGTACTAATACATTAATGATTTTACTGTAAATAAACCCAATGCATTAATTGTACGGGTATCTAAACTGATATTTGCCATGGGTTGTATCTTGTTTTTATTTGTTTTACAATGTTATCCATTTACTTAGTTCATCCATTCACTATGTTATACATTTTTTTAAAATAAAGTGTGTGTTTCATTGAACACATAAATTGTATATTTCAGTGTATGTGTCTTTCAATTTTGCATTATATCAACAGATTCTCAACAGTGACCCATTAGGAGTATGGATAAGTGGTAATGTGAAATGTCAATGAACCTAACATTCTACTAAAAGATTTTTTTTGCCTTTTCCCATACATCACTAAGATGTTATAACTTTTTAGCAGTAAATGATAAATCTGTTCTGATTTCTACTCTATATCACTTACAAAACAGTGAAGATACCACACAGTTTGTCTCCCTCGATCTTGAACATGAAATGTTTAAAAACCTAGGTTTCTCATGGAGAATAGCCATTTAGAAAGTTTTTTTATTATTATTTATTTTGTGATTTGTTTTAATAATTGATAATATTGTGTTAAAGTAAGCATATTATTGTATATAAATGGAAAGCTCCAGTTATCCTGTTTAAAATGGTATATTATCTTTAGGGGTGTAACATAATATGATCACACCACAAACAGTTTTGCATACACATGCCATATTTTCAATGAACCTAACATTCTAAAGCGTTTATTTTAGCCTTTTCTTACCCATCACTGAAGTGGTTATAACTTTTGAGCAGTAGAAGATAAATCTATTCTGATTCCTATTCTATATGACTCACACAATGGTGAAGATATCATACGCTGTAAGTTTCCCCCTATCTTGAACATGAAATGGGTAAAATAGTAGGTTTCTCATTATAAAATAGCCATTTAGAATGTTTTATAAATTTAGTTGGTAAATGTATTTCCATAATTGATGATATTGCCATCAAGTAATCCTATATTTTTTTATATCAATTGAAAGCCCCAGTTATCCTGTTTACAATGGTATATCAAGTTTAGGTATCTGATGTCATATGATCACACTACAAACATTTTTGCAACGCACATTAAGAAATAAAATGGAATAGAATGTTGACCCAATATTCGCTTAGGCTGGAAAGGGTTAATGCAGTGCCGTCTGAGGGATCGAAGGTCATGGGCATTCAATATTGGTTTTCGTCCTTGCCGTTTACGCACAGAGATTTCTCCAGATTATCTGAATCTTTTAATAATATTATGGACTGTAGATGGTGAAATCCCTAAACGTTGAGAAATGTTTTTCTTAAACTGTTGGACTATTCGCTCACAGTTTTTCACAAAGTGGCGAACCTCGACCCATCCTTGCTCGTAAACACCCGAGCCTTCGTGGATGCACCTTTTATACCCAGTCATGATAGAATTATATGTTACCTATTAAACTGTTTACCTGTGGAATGTTCCAAACAGGTGTTTTTTGAACATTCCAAAACCTTCCCAGTCTTATGTTGCCTGTCCCACCTATTTTGGAACGTGCTGGAGGCAGCAAATTTGTAATTAACGTATATTTACAAAAATCAATAAAGTTGATAAGGTAAAACATTAAATATATTTTCTTTGTACTGTTTGTCATGGTTTTTGACCGTTTTTCCCTTGCGGTCAGTTTCCTTGGTAGCCACGCGAGGGCGCTGCCATTTCAGTGGATGTTTGCTCCGTCCCGTCTTGATTGCAGAGTTTCTCTCAGCAACACACCTGTGCGTGGTTACTTTGGAGCTATTTAAGCCCACGTTTCCGTCGTTCTGGGCTTTTGATATTAATTTGTATTGTCTGTCATTATTTGCACTGTTTTGTTTGTGGTATTATTTTGCCCTTTGATTGCTTAAGTCAGTATGATTAGGTCTAGGTTTTTAAGGAGACCCTTTTTGCTCCAGTGGGTTTTATTGGAGTAATGCGGGACTTGCCTTTGTGGATATATTAGGACTCTTCCCCCCCTGGCTCTTTTCTGTCTCCGCTTCCTGGTCTTTCCTTTCTTCCTTTGCCTAGACCTTTTGCCTTTTCTGTCTCTTCCTCCTCTCTCTGTCTGCTTTCTTCCGTTAAAGCTAGAGGAGTCTTTGTTTGTTTGTGGGTGTATTTGTATAATCATTTCTTACTAAGAGACCGGGCGTTTTTTATCGTACTGACAGGCAGGGCTGTATTTATTCTGAGAGGCAGAGCGTGTATTTTCTATTAAGCTTGCGTTAGTCTTTTAGCCGGTAAATTTCCGGTGCAGCTGTCCTGTTCGTCCTTTGGTACCTGTCTCCGTACATGGAGCTTTGGCAATTTTGTTCGGAACTGTAGTTCTGTTTCGTCCTTCGGTACATGTCTTCCTATAGGGAGACTGGGCGATGTTGTGGACATGTTTGTGTGTGACTGCGAGTCTGAGAGTAGCCTTGGAACGTTAGATCTGTGTTCCTTTCGCCTCCTCGTATACTATCTCGTATTATCCCCATCCTGGGAAAAATATGATTTGTCCCCCCCAATATATCAATGTAAACATAACTATGTAATTTCAATAATATTAATAATACGCAATGAAAGCACTTGTGCTGATTATAGACACTTAATAGCGCATTTTTAAGTTTCAAAAGATTGCGACCCCCTGCCCTTGGCCTCACAATGGTTTGATCCACAGAGTCTGTCATTGGTGGCTGACCTCGAGTAAGTAGTTAGTTTAAACCAAGGATATGTTAGACATTTCTTTACTTCAAACACATTTATAATCTTCACCAGTCTTCATTTTCGCTTTATTGAATTACAGGTCACTCTTTATGTTAGCTAGCGGTTTGCTAGCTAGCTGCAGTAACATCAACCAGTGTTTACAGCGGTTTGAATTAGAGTCAATGAGATAAGAGCTAGCGAGCAAAACGATGGAGCAAACTAAAGCAAACATTAGCTAGCAAGCTAACTAGCATCTATTCCATTTATGTGGTGTCGTTAAAGATGGAATCTTTGCTATCGTCAGTTTATTCCAAGATCAGCATGCAGCTGTAGTGCTTCGAAGTCCCTGTGATAAGGTTAGGCCATGTAAAAAAAATAAGTTGTTGATCGTCCTTTTTTTTTTTTTTTAAAGTCGTAGGGAGGGCGGTTTTTATTTTTTTAATTTAAGCACCAGGTACAGCGGACCGTAGAGAGAAATAAAGAGGACAGAATATATAGAACATTGCGTCTCTCGACCAAATTGCTTCTGTTTAATTGTAGCCTGTCAACATCAGTTTTGCTCATATTGATTGTAATGTTTCATGTATTTTTGGTCAATAAATGTTCCTTGATTGAATTCATCAAACACCTGCATTAAAGTCATGTCGACCTCCACCGAACACCCAAACCAATCTTTAATCGGTGTACTACTGCACCCAGAACGGACTATTGTTAGCACAATAAAAGGCATTGTTGTAGAACGTTTTGTTAATTAAGCAATAAGGTACGAGACGCAGTACTATATCATCAATATAGTCACAGTTAAAGGGTGTTGTTCGCGTCGGGCCGGCAACCCTTTAACTGTGACTATATTGACGATATTGTACAGCGTCGAGTTACCTTATTGCTTTTATAAAACGGTTGCCAGCTATACTGTAAATAATATATAAGGACAAGGTACACTTTCAATAAAACAATTTTTAATTAATGTTATGAATTGAATTTCAGCAGCAGAGAAAATAGTCCCCAGTGTAGCTGTTGCCATGCAACACAGAAACAAAGCTAGGAATGGAATGCTAACTAGAAAACGGACTAATAGCTAGCGTTATGTGCTAATAACATAACATAATAATAATAACATAATGTAATAGTTAAAACGTTAGCTAAAACAGTTATCTATATATAGCCTATACAGATGTGAAGTAACGTTAACTTGCTTTCACACAACCAGGCTATGTTTCTCACGTTAACTTACAGCTAGCTAATTACTAAGCCTAGCTAGCTAGCTAAATTCCTACTAAATTCGTATTTCCAAACTGAATAAATACTGCACCGCTAACCACAAAAAAGGTTTGCTAGATTAAAGTTGCTGGAACGTGCCGAATACAAACTTTTTTTATCTGCAGATTTAATGTTTTAACCGGTTTCATGAATCAGCTGTAAGCCTAAACTGTTGCTATCATTACTAGCATAAAAGAGACAAATCTGTGGCTCTCCAGTGAGAATGTCACTGCACCGTTAATTTCCTTTCAGTGGATTTGGTTTACAGTAGCTTTCGATTTTATGTCCACTCACGGACATGATTTCTCTAGCCTCCAGCCCAGCATCAGAACGTTTTTGCTGCAGACGTGCGGAGTGATATTAATTTAAACTTCCAGGTAAACAGGTGTATTATTGCATCATAGGGGTACTATATCGCGAATATAGACACAGCTTTGAACGCCTCTCAACCAATCATAATGCGTGGTCAGAATTACCCGTTTTATAATATAGGCTACCATAGACAATCGCATGTGTGAACTCAAAGATGGCGTGCATTGTTCATTAGCAACCCGTATGCTGCACATGCGCTCTAACAATTTTGCGTGGTGGTCGATAGAGGGCTAGGCCTAGTGGATCGGATAGGATCTCCTAGTGCGGTGTGAGTACGATTTTCTATCCAAATGGCTTAGAAATAGGATTTCCCCGTGTTTTCTGCAACTTCTGGCCATCGTCACGAAAAAAAAAATAAAATAAAATAAAAAAGTCGTCGGGGCCTTTTTCAGATGTAGGGCGGGGACGATCAACAACTTTTTTTTTTTACATGGCCTTAGTGATAAACTGAACTCCAAACTGAAGAGAACGACACTCTCTTCTACAATTGTCTTAAATGTTTTTAATGGTCTCATTGCAAAAGCTAAATTGTCGCGAGGGGACTTTGAAGCACCTGTGTGCCGATCTTGGAGTAAACTGACGATCGCAAAGATTATAGCAAACACCAAATAATCGGAATTGGTGCTCGCTAGCTCTGCAAATTCAGCTATTGTGGGAAGCCAGCCAATATAAAACGAAAACATAAACTATATTAAAATTTTAAAATTACAAAAGGTTGCAGCTTACGTTGTGTAAATTGTGAACTCATACAGCTGTCAACCCTTGTCACTGCAATCCGTTTCACATTTGCTAGCCGACTAGCTAGCTACCTGGTAGATCGAAGCCCATTATATAATGATAGAAGATAATAGATGATAGAAGCCCATCTCCTACTGTAAATAACATGCACACTGTGTATGTGTGTGTGTGTGTAGCCACCCAGCCAGGTAGAACATGGCAGAAAAAAGACAGACATCAGAGAATTTTTCAGTACACCAAAACGCAAAGTAAGAACCCTAGTAGCCTCAAAGACTAGTTGATAAGATGTTCATAAGAAAGAAGTGAAATGCTAAGGGAAATGTTTCATAATGATGTCATTAGGCAGAGCAGGCAACAGATGGAACACAGACAGCAGAGTGGGGGACAGATTGGCAGAGACAGGGAGTCTCAGGTGAGTTTTTGTTTGGCAACATTATGAAAGGTTCTCTTTTTTAGACTTGTAAAATAGGGACATAATTGGACAATGCCATGGATACCCCCACTCTCAACATAAACTGGTGACTGAACCAAGATTTGTTTAAGGCAATGGTATTGCTGTTGTGATTAATTGTGTAGTTTTGGGTACTGGTAGTTAGGGGAATGGCAAACACCTTATTTCTTTTCTAGGAGACAGACTGTGAGTCAGTGAGGGTCGTGAAAGGGAAAGAGCCAGAGAGAGAGACTTTAGATGACAGTGTCACAGTTCCTCAATATACATTTAACATATTACAACGTAGGCTATGTGTTACAGCACTACTTTTGGTGTCCCCCTTAGGAATTGCTCTTGAGAAAATTTCATGTAATTGTCCCCTCCATAGTTGATATCAGATTTTCGCCCCTGCTATCGCTGTTTTCTGCTTTTATGTGCATTTTAGATACTGGCCAAACTTTTTTGGGGTTTGTATATATATGTAGTAGTGTTGTAGTCGAGACCACCTAAACCAAGACCAGAGCATATTGTCCAGACCAAATGTAATTTCTTTCCAATACTGTCAAATGTTCATTTTGTTAAATTATCTTATAACAATCTCTTGACTATTAAAATTACATTGCAGACTACTAATAAAATCATTTACAATATGAATATCACACACTGATTGATGGATAGAGGATAGAGAGACACTACATACAGAGTGATAGGTGACATATAGAGAATATATAGAGGACAGAGGTTTGAAAGAGGATAGAGGTCAGGATAAACAGAAGTTAGACAGAGGGTAAATATGCTAGAGGGGATTGATAGAGGAAATACAGGAGAGAGAAAAAATATAGGATTCAGAGGGAAAAGGAAGCAGAGATACAGAGGGAGAGGAAGGGACAAATACAGGGAGAGGGAGGGAGAAAGAGATAGGGGAGATGGAGGGAGAAATAGAGGGAGGGAAAAATATAGACGGACAGACTGATCATATTGCAATCACACTAAATAAAATATGTATATTGCAGGACCCCCTCCACAATCTCCCTACGGCTCTCAAATAATTGTCAAACTTCAGTTGCAGTCATTTAGCAGGTGCACTAAACCTGTATGTAGTGTCATTTAGCAGGAGGTGGGTTTCTTTGCTAGTAGGCATTGCACCAGGGGCGCCGGAAAGGGGGGGGGGGGGGGGGGGGGGCAAGGGGCCATTGGCCCCCCCCCACTTTTACCGTCCTCCTCGCAAATCTGTGGGTACGCTCCAAAACCCGTGCTGGTTCGCGCTGATTATGGAGCGTCAAAGGCGGAGACAGTGGCTGTGTCTCAATTGCGAGGCTGCGACCTATAATGGCCGCATCCTCCGTAGGACAGTCCTTTGTAGAGAGGAAGGCTGGGCTGGCTTTTGAACAGCAGCTGAAATGGAACAGTCTGCGAAGAATTCACGTTTACGTCACGGAGTTCCCGCCCACAACGTCCTTGGACCTAAACAACCAGCGCGTGAGAACTTAAGCTAGTGAGAGACTCACAAGAAAATGAAACCGCGAGTAAAATAAATAAAAAAAACTGAAATATTAAAATAGAAAATTTATTTGAGGTAATATACATTTTAGCCAACAGGACATGATTACCGATAGCTAAACTTAAAAAAAAGTTTACACAAACTTACATTTAAACACCAGATCGCTGCTCTCGTCCGCCATTTTCCGTATCAACTGTCTTTCGGGCAAAATGCGCAAAGAATTGTGGGATATCTAAGGCTGCGAAGGATACACCGATGTATCCTTCAAAATCGGCCAAAAGTAGGCTGCATTTCGAGGCCGCATTTCAAGGAGTCTTCGTAATGGGACAGTACTTCTGACGTATGCGGTCCTGAAATGCAGCCTTCATAGGTCGCAGCTTCGCAATTGAGACACAGCCAGCGTCAATCTGTCAGCTGGCGGCAGCAGCACGTGATTTGCGCAGCCTCCTGTCCGTCATATTGATCACATGATGGTGACAGGTTTCTATGACAAAATGACAGTGTAAACACGGCGCCATCTTTAGGCCCTATTTCGCGCTGCAGCCGTCCCTCACGCTCAGTCAGCGGGTGGGGGAGAGATGGCTACATATGGCTAACGTTTTAGCCACAAAGAAATCGTGCACATCGTACTGCCGATGAAAAAAAAGTTAGCTATTCTAGATTGTGATTTGTAGCCTATTTGCTGCCTAGCAAGCTGCTGGTCCCACTTAGTTCCGCTGAAAACCTACTAAAATTAGCTTTTGGTGACCTGATCCACAATCGTCTCTCTAACGTTAACGTTAAGTAACTAGCTAACGTTAGAGTCCTGCTGATTAGTTCGTGTTTCCCATGGCATGCCATGGTGAAGACACCTGTTGTGCGAGCTTGTCACTTTTACTTTTAGCTTAGGCCTTGGAAATATGTGTCTGTAAGTACTTGTAGCAAACGTGGGTAGATAATACATTGTTGGCATTTCTGTTGTCCGTTTTGGACCGCTTTTAATATCTTAGAAGATCGCGGTGCCTCAGCCATTAGCCGCTAGACCCACTAATTTGATTTGAATTTATTTAGCACATGTAAAAAATACAAAGTGAATACAGTTATAGATGAATTAAATAAATAGAGGACATGCAAGGGAAAGCCCAGAAAACCCTCAAGGGGCTTGACAAGTGGAAATTCCCTAAAATAATATACAATACTTATTAAAAATACACAGATAAATATACCTACATTCAGCTTTCTAAAAGATTACTCACACACATATCACTCACACTCATACATACATTTAATTTTCTAAAGTAACACTCACACACACACAATCACACACGTTCTAATACGCAACACACACACACACACACACACACACGCACACATGCACACACGCACATACACACAGTCCCTCCCCCCCACCCACCCGCCCATATCATATAAAAACTAAGAAGGAAAAGAAAATCAAAACATAAAATCAAACATTTTAGGCTAATGATATAGCAAGATTTGTTTCACAGCATTTTTGAATGACAAATGAGAAAGATTAACCAGGTGGATAGGAAGTGAATTCCACATCTTGGAACCTCTATAAGTCAATTTGAATTGAGATGAAATTGTTCGTGATTGAGGGATCCGAAGCTGGGATGCTTTTCGTGTGGGATAATTGTGAAATTGATTGTTTGGGGTAAAAAGATTGTGAAAAAAAGAGGGAAGTGTTTTGTTTAGAGAACCATATACGAATTGAGCTACTTGAAGGTTGTTAATTTGATAAATATTCAGAATGCCAAATTTACGAAACAAATTTTTACGCTCGTTTTTGCAACCGGAGAATCGGTTGCAATTTAGTTTGGTGTGTACTGGCCCAGGCAATATTGCAGTAGCTGATAAAGGGATAAATCATAGAATAATATAAATTGAGAAAGACTCTTGTGTTTACGAGATAACGGATTCTTCCAATTATTCCAATATTTTTTGCAATTTTGGATGAAATTAGCGAAATGTGAGGCTTCCAAGATAAGGTTTCGTCAATAAGTACACCAAGAAAGCAAGTTGATTTGACATTAACTATTGAGACATTATCAATCAGCATGGCTAAGTTCTCAGTGCTCTTTTTACAATTGTGACCAAACAAAATGAAATTTGTTTTCTTAATGTTAAGTGACAATTTGTTGATTTTGAACCAATTTGAGATTTTTTCCAACTCCTCATTGACAACCTTCATGATAACATTGGGATTTCTGTGAGAGTAAAATAAACTAGTATCATCAGCAAATAAAATTTTAAATAACTGATCTGATGCATTGGGCAAATCATTGATATATATAAGAAACAGCAATGGCCCAAGGATTGATCCCTGGGGAACACCACATTTCATATTAAGAGGAAGAGAGTTCTCTCCTTTAAAAGCAACAAACTGCAATCTGTGTTCCAAATAACTAGTGACCCATAACATCGCCTGATCATCCAGACCCAAATGTTTTAGTTTTTGTAATAAAATATGATGGTCTACGGTGTCAAATGCTTTTGACAAGTCTATAAAAATTCCTATGGTGGATTCTTTATTATCATTTGCTCTATGTAACTCGTTTGTGAGATGAGTAATAGCCATGTAGGTAGAGTGGGATTTCCTGAAACCATATTGATGTTTATACAAAATGTCATTCTCGTCAAGATAGCTCAACAATCTTTTGTAAGCTAGCTTTTCGAGGATCTTTGAGATGGTGGGTAAAATAGAAATGGGTCTGTAGTTGGAAAAGATTAAAGGATCATCAGCTTTATAAATGGGGATAATTTTGCCTGTTTTCAGTTCCTGCGGCACAATTCCTTTGTTAAATGATAAATTAAATATATGTGTCAATGGTTCGGCAATGGCATCAGTAACCACTTTAAGTAGTTCTGCATTAACATTGTCATAACCAGGGGCAGAGTTCTTCAAAGAGCCAATTATCGTGCATACTTCAGTGCAAGTGACAGGGCTTAGATGGAAACCATCAGTAGGTGGAGATGTAATAAACTGAAGGGGACTTTCATTGACCACAGGGATTTTCGAGGCCAGTGCTGGTCCAATTTCTGTAAAAAACTGGTTAAATTTTAGGGCTATTGTTGCAGGATCCTTGATAATTGATCCATC
Source organism: Synaphobranchus kaupii (assembly GCA_029718625.1). Taxonomy (NCBI): domain Eukaryota; kingdom Metazoa; phylum Chordata; class Actinopteri; order Anguilliformes; family Synaphobranchidae; genus Synaphobranchus; species Synaphobranchus kaupii. The sequence goes on along the minus strand of CM056376.1, from coordinate 79,888,636 downwards.
AACTTTGAATTCATTGGGAAGGGATTTCTGTTTTTTCCTTTTATTGAGAATGTGATTAATGACACCCCAGAGTGCCCTCATATTATTCCTACACTTGGAGAGTTCAGTACTAAAGTAGTGCTTTTTTGCCCCTCTGATAATATGATTTAGTTTGTTTCTATATTGTTTAAATTGCATAAGGTGAAATGGAGTGGGATTTGAGATATAATTTTTGTACAGCTTGTGTTTAGTTCTAAGGGACTTGATCATTCCTATGGTTACCCAAGGCTTTATTGGTTTAGAATGACATTTAGAAGATTCTATCTTCTCAGGAAAAGCAATGTTGTACATTTTGGATATTTCATTTATGAATAGGGTATAGGCCTTCTGAGGGTCAACAATATCCAGGACATTATCCCATGAGAGGTGTTCAATCAGCTCTTTAAATTTGCTGATGGTAGACGGTTTAATTACTCTATAAGTTGATGGGTTAGAATCACTATCCATAATAGCTGCATGTGCGGAGGTCATGAGGAAAATTGGAAGATGATCTGAAATGTCCATACAAAGGATCCCAGAGTTCATTTTCTTATCGAATACATTAGCAAAAATATTGTCAATCAGAGTGGCTGAAGTTTCAGTTACTCTGGTTGGTTTGGAAATCATAGGGTGAAAACAATGTGAAAACATTATGTCCAAGAATGAATTTATCTGAATATTTTTAACAGAGTCTATAATATTAATATTAAAATCTCCCATTAAATAACAATTTTTGCTCTCTTTGGATATAATGTCAAGCACATCTGCCAAGTGAGAGTTAAAGTCACTTATATTCAAACTTGGTGATCTATAAATACATCCAATGATAGTATGATTGCATGTTTCAATGAATACACTCTCTCCAGAGAACATGAAGCATTTTTCTATATCATTCCTTTCTTTAAACTCCAGACAAGTGTTGACATACAATGAAACTCCTCCGCCCACTTTATCCTCTCTACATCTATATATATGATAAAAATTTTCAATACTATAGAATTCAGCATTTTCCTGGTTTAACCAAGTTTCTGATATCCCAATTGCAGTGAAGGTGTGATTTAGATTAGAGAGGCAGAGGGTGAGTGAGTCAAAGTTTTTTGGCATACTGCGTGCATTAATGTGCAAAAAGGAGAGGTCATCTTTCTTTTTAAATTGGTCACTAATAGGTTTAAAATCATCTTCTAAAAGGTACCTACAATCAGATAAAAGGGTTTGTTTCATGTCTGAAAAACAGTTCTGATCCGGGTCATTGCCAAGCAGTATATCACTTGAGGGTGAGTCATCCCTGATTACAGCCTGAAGAGGATCGAGGGTGATTGGGTGGTTTAAATTGACCTTTGGCCCCTGCTTAGATTGTTAGTCAAACAAGATGTTAACAAGCTCAGCATTATCAATGTGACTAAAAGGGAATTGGTCCATGTATTTCATTTTGAGATTGAATAAGACAAACATCATACGTCCACAGGATGGGAACATGACTGATGACCAGTCCTTTAAACATCTTCTTGGGTCCTTCTGTGATGCTGGTCCCTCCTATGTTTGACAATGAGGCGGTCATAACTGATGACAGCGTAGTTCCCCTTCTCTCTGGCCTCCTTCATGGCAGGAATGAGCTCTGACCTTTTCTTGCGGAGAAGGTCAGAGAAGTCCTCATTGATGAAGATAGAGGTATTCCTGAGGTGAGCTCTGGCCTTCACAACCACAGGTCTGGGTTTGTTGGCATTTGTTTTAAATTTTCCATTTCGATGAGCCCGCTCAATTTCAATGGCTTTGGAATCCAGCTTGAGTTTATTTGTAATCATCTCGCAGACTTTATTTTCAGTTTCATCCCATGACTCAGATCCACAATCTGGGCCTAGGCCCTCTATGATAACATTATTTCTGCGGCTTTGATTTTCCAAGTAATCCACCTTAGCACAACAGTCATAGTGTGAGGGGGCTTGTTTGGGAGATGAAGCAAGATTTTGAAGTTCAGATTCTATGGTTTTGAGCTTTTTCTCTGTGAGTTTTAGCTCATCAATTTCCTTTTGTGACTATTGCAAGCTTGTTTTCAGATCTTGGACCTCTCTAACAAGCCCGTCGATCCGATTGTTAGCAAACTCTAGCACAATCTGGGTGAAAGACTTGAAATTTGCTTCCTGACGATTAAGCATCTGTTCATAGAAAGATTTTTGCTGTTCTAGGGCTTCCTGTAGGGATTCCCAGGTAACAAAGTCCTCCTCATTTTGTGTTTTTTTATTCCTTTGCCGAGTTGTTGAGGTCATTGTGGTAGGGAGGATGGGGAAAGAGAAGTTGAAAGTTTCTCGCTCACCTATCCCTCAGGCTGCTGCTGCTGCGGCTGCGGCCTGGACTTGGCCTGGTGGTAGTGGCTGGAGCCTGGGCCTGGCCTGGTGGTAGCTGGCTGGAGCCTGGGCCTGGCCTGGTGGTAGCTGGCTGGAGCCTGGGCCTGGCCTGGTGGTAGCAGGCTAGAGCCTGGACCTGGCCTGGTGGTAGCTGGCTGGAGCCTGGGCCTGGCCTGGTGGTAGCTGGCTGGAGCCTGGACTTGGCCTGGTGGTAGTGGCTGGAGCCTGGACCTGGCCTGGTGGTAGCTGGCTGGAGCCTGGGCCTGGCCTGGTGGTAGCTGGCTGGAGCCTGGACTTGGCCTGGTGGTAGTGGCTGGAGCCTGGGCCTGGCCTGGTGGTAGCTGGCTGGAGCCTGGGCCTGGCCTGGCGGTAGCTGGCTGGAGCCTGGGCCTGGCCTGGTGGTAGCTGGCTGGAGCCTGGGCCTGGCCTGGAGGCAGCTGGCTGAAGCCTGGGCCTGGCCTGGTGGTAGTGGCTGGAGCCTGGGCCTGGCCTGGTGGAAGCTGGGCAGCTGCTGGAGCCCAGACCTGGCCAATAGGTGGCTGAGTAGCTGGTGGTTGGTCTCAATCCAGCCTCATTCACAAATATCACATTCCGTCTCAAATTTCACTGTTGTATGAATTAAGAAACCACTTAACAACAAGATATGAAACTTTGTTGGAAAAAATACTGGGATTGTGAAGATTTTTGTCAGATTGACTGCTGACTGCTGACTGCTGCTGCTCACTGCTCCTTCACACCCACTGTGCAAAGAAAGACTTTACTGTTGGTAAATTAGTTGGTACTAATGAGGATTTCAATGTTCAATTAGCTTGCTAATGCTAACTTGCGCTAAATACATTTTTACATTTTCTAGCTTGATGCTAAGCCTGTTATATTTCATTCATGTGAACATGTGAATGTTTGTGTGTACAAATTGCAACATTTTCTTTATTTCTGTATCTTTGCAGTTTTTCAGTTGCACTCAGTAAAAGAGGAGTTAAATCTTTCAACTGTCTCTTTGGATCTTTATTGGGGGTAACGTTGTCATAAAATTTATTCTTACCGTGAAAAACGACGACCTGTTTACAATTTCGGACAGATGTTAAGGTAAATCTATCACCACGGCGGCACTTTCGCTGGTGGTACTGCATACCACCAGTTTTTGCTAAAGCTGCATCATAGCTATGATAACGCGGAGTTGTCAAAACTATAACGGCGCGGAAACCCTTTTAAAAAACAAAATAAAAACCGTAGCTAGGCTACACGTAGCCTATGGCTATGACAAGTCTAGGACTAAACAGGCCACATTTTAGTTAAAGGTTAGTTCGGAATTTTGGACATAATGTCTCAATTACGACTTACCCATGATGTAGTTGATTGATGGAAACCATTTTCAGATAATTCCATGCTGTCCCTTCTTTTGGACATACACACATTGCTAATGCTAGCGCAACTCGTAGGAAAGTAGTAGCATCCACTACCAAATGCACTTAAACACTCCAAGGTGCACCCAAAGCAAATAAAATACGATGACAAGTCTATCGGGGTTATTTTCAGTGATTATACCATCATTTTTCAAGTCAAACTATCGTTGAATCCTTTACTTTGTGCTCACCTAAATTCTCCAAGGAAGTACGGCGTTAGTTTAGTAGCTAGGTAACGTAAAGTAGCCTATAGCTCTGCTGGCCAAAAACAATATCGCGCGTGTGAAAGAATCAGACTCATAGTGTTAGCTAACGTTCAGGTAAGATGGTATTTCGGTGTGTATTTCAAGGTTGTTCAAATCATGCAAAAAAAAAATGGGCACCGATTTCCAGTGGAAGATCAACAAAGAAAACAGCTGTGGCTTCTTGCTGCTCGCATGGATGTCACCAATTGAGACTCTAAAAAAGTTTTTTAGTGACCATTTCACGGAGGATGACTATGTGAAAATCAAAAAAGGACGGGCGGGACACCCTCTACTGAAGGAGACTGCTGTGCCATCACCTGTTTTTCTTCATGCACCGAAAACAACTGACGAGCAGGTAGCTAATAAATGATTGCGTGCGTGATCTATCTATTCAGCTAGCTAGCTAGTTGCCACGATTGGGAAGTCATGGAAGTGGTCAAACTTTTCCTGCAAATTGGTAGCCAGTGTGCTTGCTTGTATATGCTGTGTTATTCTGTAGCATGTTTGTGTTTAGCTGACTTGTTGTCTACCAAATATGTAACTTTACGGCAAAACGGTTTGTGTCGGCAACTGTGGAGTACAGCAGATAGCCTACAGGCAGATACCCTGGCTAATCTACAGCTAGCTCCGCCGCCGTACTTCCACTGAGAATTTAGGTGAGCACAAAGTAAAGGATTCAACGATAGTTTGACTTATTGTCGACTTATGTCGTATTTTATTTGCTTTGGGTGCACCTTGGAGTGTTTAAGTGCGTTTGGTAGTGGATGCTACTACTTTCCTACGAGTTGCACTAGCATTAGCAATGTGTGTATGTCCAAAAGAAGGGACAGCATGGAATTATCTGAAAATGGTTTCCATCAATCAACTACATCATGGGTAAGTCGTAATTGAGACATTATGTCCAAAATTCCGAACTAACCCTTTAATAAAACTCAAGTAAGCTAACTTAGATATCCAGCGAGCACAAGTGGCATACAGAACTAGTTAAAACATTTTTTGCAGCATTTTTTTTGTAAGTATAAACCAAACTATTTTTTTAATATAATTTATTTATTGATTTATTTATTGAAGTATGAGCCGAAGTACACCTTCCTGGCGTGTCTCCCCGTGGCGCAGCATGTAGCATTTTAGTACTCATGAACCTTTGTAGCCACAATGTCCTCTATGTCAGGTACCTTGAATGGAGAGAAAATGCTGTTAGCTATATGTTAGAGTGAAGGAAATTTAGAAGGAAATGTAGAGAGACTCTCTCCCAAAAGTCTCTGGGACCTCAGATGGATATCTGGCTTCTATGCCGAACATGAGGTAGAATGGGGAGTGCTTGGTGGTGATCTGTACTTTGGTGCGCAAGGCAAACATAGCTGCACTGAGGTGCAGATCCCAGTCCCAAGGCTTCTCATCCACCAATTTGGTGAGAGTTTTGAAACATATTGGCATTGTTATGAAATACTATTTCAATTGTAAAGCATAGCTTATGATTGCGATGTGTGACCCAAATCACACTGCTTAATACAATACCAAAATAGAATACTTAACACAATGACTATAGTACCATTTGGTGGTGTAAATGGGGCACGGTCAGTTTAGTGTCAAGTCCACATTACCTAGTCACTGTCCCATTCATCCTTTCAACCAACATCGAGAGGAGCTTCTGCGCACCGTACCATCTGCAGACCAATCTGCACATGGTACGGTGCGTAGACGCTCCTCTCGATGTCCAGCTTCTGGCAGAGAGCCATATTCAGCTGAATTTAATGGACAACAGTCAGTTAGTACAAAAGTAAACTGTGAGAAGGGAGCCTCAGCCATGTTTTTGGGTAATGAGACGGACTGCACAGGGACGTCATGATTGACTACAAGACCAAGTGGGCTGAGGCATATCCGCTGAAGTCTAAGAAAGCCGAGGATGTAGCACAGTGCATTGTAGAATTCTTTGCACAGGTCATTGTAGAATTCAAGTTTGGGGCACCAAAACAAATTCTCACCAACCGAGGAGGGGAGTTCAGGAATAAGGTGCTGTCCTATTGTCCTATTACAATGCATTTTCAATCATTTCTCAATATCTTTCCCTGTGCAGTCCATATCATTACCCAAAAACATGGCTGAGGCTCCCTTCACACAGTTTACTTTTGTACTAACTGACTGTTGTCCATTAAATTCAGCTGAATATGGCTCTCTGCCAGAAGCTGGACATCGAGAGGAGCTTCTGCGCACCATACCATCCACAGACCAGTGGATTGGTTGAAAGAATGAATGGGACAGTGACAAAGTAATGTGGACTTGACACTCATACTTAAATTTTGATGTTAAAGAAGCAATTATATAGCTATATTATAGCCTATAATTGCTTAGCTATAATGTCCAAAGTGAAAATGTAATAACAAGAAAAAAAATACCGGTAGGTAGACCGGAAATTTAGCCTATACATTTAGGCTATTTTATTTAATAAATTTTTTGGCCCCCGCACTTATGAAATGATTCCGGCGCCCCTGCATTGCACTGCTACAAAGGATCAATAATTTGAGTTGGTTTTGCTATATGCAAATGTAGCTTGGCATCCTTAAAGTGCCTGCTTGTTTACCATTTCAATTACAGAGCTATACTTGTACAGATATGACTGTGGCAGTCCCTGGGCCCTATCTTGGCGATCTTGGCGCTTAGTCTAAGCACATGGCGCTAAGTCCATTTAGGGCGTGTCCAAGTCCACTTTTGCTATTTTAACGGCGTGTTTTTTTTGCGCTAAGCAAGGTGCATGGCGCAACTGGGCTGAACCTAGTCGCTTCATTAATTATAGGTGTGTCTTGGGCGTAACATTCAATAAACCAATCAAAATGTCATATCCCATTCCCTTTAAAAGCCTGCTTTTCCACCTTGGCGGATTGCTTATGATGGCGAAACAGACATGCTCGTGCGTGTTTAGTGTGATCAAGGAATAGGCTAAATGGAGTATGATCAATATTATTCGGACTAACCATTAGCCTATGAGTTCCCGGTAATTCCAGACAGGGCTGTTATTTTACAAAATATGTGCGGTTAAATTTCGTTAAAAGGACCTGCAACAGCTGAGAATAAGCTATCAATGGCTTCAGTCTCACCTTAGAAAACGTCAAATTAGCCTGCTTGTTCAGCGAATTTCGTTTGATTATGCAATGAAAGTGTCAAACATCAATTCCAAGAGGCTGTTCTCATGGAGTTCTCGAAGTTCAAGCTTCATCCAAAGTTCATTACTACCTGCATAGTAGGCTAATATTGATTAATAACATACATACCGTTATTTTGCCTTAATGATGACACTAAATAGCCATACAATAAAGCTGTCAGGTTCGCAACCCATAAGTTCACGCATATTTCCCCTTGTTTAATAATGTCCTGTTTATGGAAATGTGACCAACCTGTTTTACTCGTAGCGTAATCATTTAAAACAATCCACTTTCCCAGGAAGACCGTTAAACGTGTGACTTACAGCAGGGAAAACAGAGAACATGCAGCTCACGTGCAGAGAATGGCATTAAAATTAATTGTGAATTAATTGTGTAACGTGCTGCAAATTTGTTTTAGTTTCTAATTAGACGCTTAGTTCTCTTTAAAATCATTTTGTTCAGTTAAGGAATAACGGGTGAAATCAGCTGGGTTTTAAACGGTGAGAGTATGGAAACCTGGTCACTGTAATTTAAAAAAATATGAAGGACGAAGAATAGCTAAGGTTACAATTTAGTTACCATGGTGACATCTCCGTTTTTTAACCATAGGCTATCGAAAAAAACCTTATGCACAGCGAATTCGCTGTAGCCTAGGCTATTTGAAAAACAATAAATGCAATATTCACTGGACAAGGTTTTGAACTTTTTTCAGTCACAAACCATTCTATTTACTTACAGGCTGTATTCATAGATAAACAGAGCTGTATTGTAATGACATCTGAAGCGCATTTTCAGAACTTAAATGTCCGTCTATTGCCGTGCGCGAGTTTTCCATTGAATGACAATTCACGCATTAGGTGCAAAGACAATTTGCGCATTAGGCTTGATAGCTATAGGTTTTATCAGCTCCTTTTTAATGGATAGCCATTGTCCCGTACCAGCGCACATCGCCTGGATGTTGATGGAGTGGGCTGAGAGCAATGTAATGTGGCATTGTTTCCCTTCGCTGAGGGAAAGGTATGTGGACCTATGGAACCTTTTATTATTATGCATTTTTGATATAGCCTACACAATAATAATATTTCACATTGTGATCTAGATATTTTAGTCATGCCTGTGCACGCCCCTGTGTGTAACAGGCAGGAGGGTATGCGCGTTGTGCACACCCCTATGTAGACGCACTTATATGCGCCGTTAAAATAGCATGTAAACAACTGCGACATGACTTTAGACCAGGTTTGTGGTGGTTCTAGCGCAAGCGCTTTCTGCTGGCTCAAGATAGCAATACGCCAAAAAGAATCCTGGCCACTCCTCATCTTAAGACCAACACGCCCAGTTCACTAATGATGGCGCAAGAGTTACGCCGTCAAACATGCTAGTTTGACGGCGTAAGCGTTAGGCGTTATTATGGACCTAGAGCCGGGTGTAAGATAGCAAAGACACTTGCGTTTGCGTTAGCGCCGCTTTGCGTCGGGTGTAAGATAGGGCCCCCTATGTTGGTTAACTAACCTTTTGAAACAATAAGAGAAAACACCATGTTGCTCATTCAAGTATGACAAAATAGTCTTTATGGATTGTGGAAAACTAAGAATTTAGCCCATTTTCAGATGGTGGTAGCCTACACTTCCAGTTTAAAAACATTTCTTCAAAAAGCAGCAAAGTTGAAGTCAGATTTTTATAGATTATAACATTGAGGGTGTGAGTACTGATTACATTTTAAAAGAGACAACCCAAAATCAAACACAATGGATTACCTACAAAAAGTCAACATCAATGATCACCAGTGACGAGAATGAAAAATGAATTACTCTCAATTTAATGAAACTTCAGCCTATGCTGCATTTCGAAGCAATCTGAATCTATAACATTCAGACTTAACGTAAAATTTAACGTTTAAATAAAAAAAATGCGGTCTTTGGATATCGATTAGGGCATGGATCCCCTCCCTGTCAAGGTATTTTATGAGTGTACTGCAGAAAAATAATTTAGTCATTTCTGGATTTTTTTTTGGGGAAGTTCATCCTTTTTGGTTCCTTGTGCATTTCCTTTTGTTCCTGTTCAGCTGGAGGATAAATAATATTGGCAATTTTTGGCTTATCTCTCTTTTACTGGTATATTCAAATTAATGTCTGGTTTAATGTCTTCCTTTTGTGAATTATAAGTAGTCAGCCTACATTCCTTCATGAATGTATGATTCCCAGTCATTATTCTAATTGAATGTTTTCATTTAATAAAATTACTTAATCTGAAGACCTTATTTAGACTCTGTTTTGGCTTGTTGGTTGATCCACCAGGTTACTGTTCGACTTACCTATCAAAGAATTTGCCGATTTAATTGATGATTGTCATTTTTAATAATAATTATTAAATTAAATCACGTAAAGCTTATTTTGAATGTAGGTTAAGTGAGGGGTTCTAGCACGCAATATCGCTTGTGTTCAGTATTCAGAGTGCTGAACGTTTTAACAAGGGCATTGACTGTTGGAACCGCTGGATTCAGAAAATATACATTTGACCTAATCCTCACTTACCCGACATATTGGAGGTCCCACCGAGATAGGTTGTCCTATAGCATACTAAATTGTACTATTGAGTAAACTGCGGTAAACTCTGAGACAAGTTCAAATCTTTTTCTAATCGACTGGTCTTAGATTGATTGATTTTATTTTGAAAAAGATTATATATATTATTATGGCATACCAGACAAAGAGAGAGATGCCTCATTTACCCTCCACTGCTGGCCTACCAGCATTCCCTGGCCAGTCAAGGTTGGATCAGCAGTGGTATCTCATGATATCAGAATGGCAATATTTGATAGCCCAGTGCCCAAAATTTGCGGAACAGCTCAATGCAATGGACCAGCTGAAGGAGGAGGCACTTTACAACCTGCGGACTGAGTATTTGGACTATCTGATTTCTCCAGATAGTGATGAAACCAAGCGCAGGATTGTACAAGGGATAAGGTCGTACCTAGAGAAAAGACAACATTTTCTCTACCTCTGGTGGTCAAAGCAGGCATGGGAGGAGATAAACCAAATGTGGAAACTGGCTTGGGAAAAGCACCACTGTAAGTCAGAAGTTACTGCCAAACCAGTTTCTTCTGTGGCAGTACAGCCTGCGCTGGTAGGTGCCATTCCAGCCATAACCCAGGCACCACCCCCCACCGAGGACAGTACACCACTCTCCATTGACTCATCCCCACCCCCTTCAGGCTTGGACAATTCTGTGGATTTTGTCACCTCCACAGACAATGTAGCCACCCCCCTGGTGAGCCCCCCTTCCCTGGAGGAATTTGGGGGAAACAGCTCTGTGTCTTGTATCACACCAGCCACCACAGAGGATGTGACCCCACAGGACGTGGAATCCGCTGCTGCAGTCCTCTCAGCTGAGCCAGGTGAGGAGACTGTCAAACCCCTGGAGGCAGAACCTGCTACTGCAGACACAGCAGCCCAGCCTGGTGAGGAGACCGTCGAACCCCTGGAGGCAGAACCTGCTACTGCAGACACAGCAGCCCAGCCTGGTGAGGAGACCGTCGAACCCCTGGAGGCAGAAACGGCTACTGCAGACACAGCAGCCCAGCCTGGTGAGGAGACCGTTGAACCGCAGGACGCGGAACCGGCTTCTACAGGCCCATCAGCCCTGCCAGGTGGAGAGGTCTACGCACCCCAGCAGGTGGAGTCAGCCCCCACAGACTAGTCCCCCCAGGCCGACGACCCCACCCCTTGTGGACTTTTCTTCCCCTCCTGCTGAATCCGGGGAACCTCTGTCTGCTGCACAGACAGAAGGGGTGTGCTCTGTGGACTCTCCCACTTCCACAGTTCCTGTGTTGAAGGAGATAGGGGGACTTCTGCGAAAGCCTCGCTCCCCTATCAGAGCTGTAAAGAGACCCCGGGAGAGACGGAGCAGGAAGCCAACCCCCGGCCGTTGTATGACTCCTCTGGCCCTCAAAGTCTCCGCCAGAGTGTTGTCTTGCACTCCAAAGCAAGATGAAAGCAGCCAAGTTAGAACAACAGTTTCCCGCACCCTTGTCTCTCCACCCCCGAGCCACACCTGCAAACTTCGCACACACACGTCATCCAGGGAAAGTGCAAGAGCCCCTTTCCGACGTCAGAAGTGTTCGGAGAGCAGTGATGGATTGGATGCCTATGAGTGACGATCAGCCCAGCTGCCCAGAGAGGGAACCAAAGCCAAAACTGGCATAGACCCCTGGACAGAGATGAGACAGGCGTGGTTAAGGGGCATCCACGTGCGGAAGAAGCAAGATGACAGGATTCCTCCTGTCATCCCGGTTTGCTGAACGCTGTGGCCCTCTGCAGCCAAAGGACTGCCAGTAACCACACTGGGGTTCTAGGAGGTAAAACTGGCACTCTGCCCACCCAACCCCCCCCCCCCCCCCACATCCCTACCACCACCTTTTAACATAAGACCATGCCCATGTTTTTAAGTCGCTTTTCTAAAGTGTAGGTGTCCCCGCCAATGCTGTTCCTGGACACTTATGGACAAGTCTGCCCTATTCAGGTGATTATTTGGACTGACAATCCCGTGGATGGTAAATCCTGCCCGTAAGGTTCCCCTGAATGGACTAAGTGCTTATAACATGCAGTGTTCCCCTCTTCACATGTTGCTGTGAGTGATAAGGCCTAAACCCTCAAGTCCCACAGTCTTCTCCTGCCACTCCCTGAAGGACCCCCAGAGGCACAAGTGCAACCGGACCCATACCCTGCCGCGGGAAGCTAGCCTAAGCGACTGCCGTCAGCAGTCCACCCAACTGGACCCGAGCTCAAGGAGCCAAAACGGATTCCGACAGGGAAAGAGGTGCTTCCCCGCCCGTCAGTAGAGAGGTCTTGACCGCACTTTTCCGCCTGTGGATCGTCCAGCTCCCTGTCACAGGAGACAGAGCCCCCCGCACGCTGTGCAGAATTGGTAGAGACACTGTGGAATTAGGCTGCCTTTCACTCACGCAGTTAGAACATTAATGGGAAAAAGCACTGCATGTTACCCAAGGAAGTCCAGGGAACCTCTTCCCTTGCCAGTCCAGATACCCTGACACTGGAGAAGGAATTGACTGAACCAAGGTGCCATGACAGCAGTGACAAAAAAAAAATGCACCACACCGGATCATCACAATGGGACTATTAAACTGGATATGGACTAATGGTTTTAAAGATGGTTAGTGAACCATTAGGACAGTTGTTTTCATGCAGCTATCATTGTACAATGATATATAAAATGTCCAAATGTGTGGTTGTTATGATGATGGAACGATAGGCTCTTAGCAGCTGCATGCACCTATCGTTCCAAGAGAGGGAATGACGGGATGTTGCCTAATGTCTTTTGCTCTTTCTCTCTCTCTCTCGGCCTCTCTCTGTCCCCCCCCCCCCCCCCCCCCCCCCCATCCCTACCACCACCTTTTAACCTAATACCATGCCCATGTTGTGTTTAAGGTCCCTTTTATAGAGTGTAGGTGCCCCGCCAAATACTGTTCCTGGACACTTATGGACACGTCTGCCCTATTCATGTGATTATTTTAGACTGGCAATCCCGTGGACGGTAAACCCTGTCCGTAAGGTTCCCCTGCATGGACTGACAGCGGTCATAACATGCAGTGCTATCATTAATTGTCCCGCTCTTCACATGTTGCTGTGAGTGATAATGCCTAAGCCCTCAACTCCCACAGTCTTCTCCTGCCATTCCCTAAAGGACACCCACAGACACAAGTGAAAACAAGTGCAACCGGTCCCACACCCTGTCGCGAGAAGCTAGCCTAAGCAACTGCCGTCAGCAGTCCACCCAATTGGATCCAGGCCAAAGGAGCCAAAATGGATTCCAACAGGGAAAGAGGTGCTCCCCCGCCCCGTCAGAAGAGAGGTCCTGACTGCACTTTGCCACCTGTGGATCGTCCAGCTTCCTGTCACAGGAGACAGAGCCCCCGCACACCGTGCATAACTGGTAGAGACACTGTGGAGTAGGTTGCATTTCACTCATGCAATTGCAACATTAATGGGAAAAAGCACTGCATGTTACCCAAAGTCCAGGGAACCTCTTGTCCCTTGCCAGTCTAGATACCCGGACACTGGAGAAGGAAGAGACTGAACCAGGGTGTCATAACAGCAGCGACACAAAAGAGTGTCTAATAGAGATATGTCTCTGCACCACACTGGATCATCGTGGGACATACGTCAGTGTGTCCATATATCTGCTGGCCAGCAGATCACAAAGGGACTATTGAATTGGGCATGGACTAAATGTTTTAAAAATGGTTGGTGAACCATTTGGACAGTTGTTTTTGTTGTTTAGCAGGTAACTGCATCTTAAATGCTCAAATGTGTAATGTGATTCCTATTTGGTGATGTAAGAATAGGTTTTTAGCGGGTGCATGCACCTATTCTTACAAGAGAGGGATGTAGGATATCTAATATTTATATATATATAAGTCAAGTACCCCCCCCCCCCCCCCCCCCCCCCTTCTCTCTATCTCTGTCGCTGTCTGTCTCTCTCTTACACATTAACCCCCCACCAACATCAAAGATAAGCCAGTCTTTGTCATAAATTACCCCTCCCCCCCCCCCCCCCCCCCCGTAAAACGTAAAATTTAACGTTTAAATAAAAAAAATGCGGTCTTTGGATATCGATTAGGGCATGGATCCCCTCCCTGTCAAGGTATTTTATGAGTGTACTGCAGAAAAAATAATTTAGTCATTTCTGGATTTTTTCTTGGGGAAGTTCATCCTTTTTGGTTCCTTGTGCGTTTCCTTTTGTTCCTGTTCAGCTGGAGGATAAATAATATTGGCAATTTTTGGCTTATCTCTCTTTTACTGGTATATTCAAATTAATGTCTGGTTTAATGTCTTCCTTTTGTGAATTATAAGTAGTCAGCCTACATTCCTTCATGAATGTATGATTCCCAGTCATTATTCTAATTGAATGTTTTCATTTAATAAAATTACTTAATCTCAAGACCTGATTTAGACTCTTTTTTGGCTTGTTAGTTGATCCACCAGGTTACTGTTCGACTTACCTATCAAATAATTTGCAGATGTAATTGATGATTGTCATTTTTAATAATAATTATTAAATTAAATCACGTAAAGCTTATTTTGAATGTAGGTTAAGTGAGGGGTTCTAGCACGCAATATCGCTTGGTGTTCAGTATTCAGAGTGCTGAACGTTTTAACAAGGGCATTGACTGTTGGAACCGCTGGATTCAGAAAATATACATTTTACCTAATCCTCACTTACCCGACACAGACTTATACTACAATAGATTGAGTACGTATCTTTTTTACACAATAGCCAATAATGACGAAGTGAAAACAGGTTTTTAGAAAATATGCAATTTTATTTTACTGACAAAAATAGGTTATTTAGGGGTTACATATCTGTACACACCCTTAGCCTAATACTTGGTTGCTGCACCTTTGGCAGTGATTACAGCTTCAAGGCATCTTGGGAAAGAAGCTACGAGCTTGGCACACTTGTTTCTGGACATTTTTGCCCATTCCTCTTGGCATATCCTTGCAAGCTCCGTCAGGTTGGATGGGGAGCGTCGGTACACAGCCATTTTCAGCTCTTTCCACAGATGTTCAATTGGATTCAGGTCTGGGCTCTGGCTGGGCCACTCAAGGACATGCACAGACTTTCTCCGAAGCCACTCCTTTGTTCTCTTGGCTGTGTGCTTCGGCTCGTTGTCATGTTGGAAGGTAAACCTTCGCCCCAGTCTGAGGTCCAGAGCGCTCTGGAGCAGGTTTTCTTCAAGGATCTCGGTGTACTTAGCTGCATTCATCTTTCCCTCTATCAGGACTAGTCGCCCCATTCCCGCTGCTGAAAAACATCCCCACACCGCCATGCTTCACTGTAGGGATGGTATTAGCCAGGTGATGAGCGGTGCCTGGTTTCCTCCAGACGTGACGCTTGGTATTCAGGCCAAAAAGTTCAATTTTGGTTTCATCAGACCAGAGAATCTTGATTCTCATGGTTTGAGAGTCCTCTAGGTGCCTTTTGGCCTTTTGGCAAACTCCAAGCGGGCTGTGATGTGCCTTTTACTAAGGAGGGGCTCCCGTCTGGCCACTCTACCATAAAGGCCTGATTGGTGGAGTGCTGCCTGGATGGTTGATCTTCTGAAAGGTTCTCCCATCTCCACAAGGATACGCTGGAGCTCTGTCAGAATGACCCTCGGGTTCCTGCTCACCTCCCTGGCCAAGGCCCGGCTTCCCCGATTGCTCAGTTTGGCTGGGCGGCCAGGTCTAGGAAGATTCTTAGTGGTTCCAAACTTCTTCCATTTACGAATGATGGTGGCCACTGTGCTCTTTGGGACCTGTAAAGCTGCAGAGATTTTTCCGTACCCTTCTCCAGATCTATGCCTTGACACAATCCTGTTTCTGAGGTCTGCAGATAATTCCTTTGACCCCATGGCTTGGAGTTTGCTCTGACATGCACTGTCAACTGTGGGACCTTATATAGGCAGGTGTTGGCAATCCCCAATCATGTCCAATCAATTGAATTTATCACAGGTGGACTCCAATTAAGTTGTAGAAACATCTCAAGCAGTATCAATGGAAACAAAATGCACCTCAGCTCACTTTTGGGTGTCATATCAGTACACTTGTGTACATATGATATTTTACATTTTGATTTTTAATAAATTAGCACAAATGTCTAAAATCCTGTTTTCACTTTGTCATTATGGGCTATTTTGTGTAGAATTTGGAGACAAAAAATGAACTCAATCTATTGTAGAATATGTCTGTAACGTAATAAAACGTGGAGAAGGTGAAAGGGGTGTGCAGACTTTCCGGCTTGACTCTATATACTGTATGTAGCATGTTCGCGGTCTCCCTCAGTGAGGAGGGAATGATGGTGGCTGTCGTAGTAGATGGGATAATTACTAAGCCAGATTGAATGATTGATTGGATGATTGGAAGAGTCAGTGTTTGAATGAGTGTATTGAGTGATTGGAAGGGAATGCTGGGGCTGGGTTCCCTGAGGGAATATAATGAAGCGCACCTGGGGTAAAGAGAGAGAACTGACGGAAGGTGAGCCAGAGTGTGTGTGGGTGGGTCTCTGGGTGCTTACATGAGGTGGTGTTCCTTTTCTTTTCTTTTTTTTGTTATTAGTTTGATTATGTTTCTTGGTATGAATGCGAATGTGCTGTGTCTATGTACGGCGAGAACTTACCTGGACAAGGCGGGCAGCTGAAAACAATCTGAGGCGCCTCTGAAAACAAGAACCACAACAGCGGCGTTATATCCGGAACTGGCGAACTGCAGAGCTGATCAGTGCAACGGAGCCAGTGTGCCGGGAGATACGGCGATGAGCTGTTGCTGGCAGTCCTCCCAGAGTGGTGCCGTGGGTAGGACTCTACAACATAGATTCTTTTGTATGTTTCATGTTATTTCTTTGGTGTGGAATGTTGGCGAGTTTTGTTATTGTATGAGTATATGCCGCCGTGTTTGTTTGTGTGGGCTTTACCCTCATAAGTATTGTGGGGCCGGGTGGCCGGCAGCCCCCAAGGTTCGCGTGCGTGCGTGCTTCAGTCGTGTGATACTATGACTCATTGTTTTAAATGAATTGTAGTAAATAAAAATAATTTTGACCTTTATTTCTGTCTAGTGTACTGTTTGGGGAGTGGTGGATCCAAGGAAAAAAAAAAAGGTCTGGATTCGGGCACGGGATTTGCCTGGTTCAACCTGTGACGTGTATATACAGTGCCCTCCACTATTATTGGCACCCCTGGTAAAGATGAGTAAAAAGGGTTATAAAAAATTCACGGTTTGGTGAATTCGCTTAATGTCACACTGATAAATCTTTTAAAAATCCAACCTTTAATTGAAGTAAATTTATTATTAAAAAAAAAAAAAAAAATTATTTTTAACAAAACCATGTGTGGCACAATTATTGGCACCCCTGCATTTATATACAGAATAAAGTAATCATTTTTAATATTTAGAATAACGCCATAGCAACGAGATAAACCCAACAATAGCCTGATCGTATGCCTGAAAAGCCCTGCTCACTCAAATGCAAAATAAACTGTGAAAGTACTATCTCATTCTACCATGTATTCTACTAGCAATATATGCTACTAAATATGAAATAAATATAGAATCCTACCATAGGTTTTACACATCGAGATGTTCCTTTCAAAATTCAGTTGTCATTTGTTGTCTGGTACAATCGGTTTGAGAAATATACAACACTTTATACCGCTATTACACTATCTGAAACGTGGCCGCGTAATAGCCCCATGCCCTGTAAGCCTGTCTCATGCATTACAGTTCATTCTGGTTTAATTGTCGGCTTTTTTATCCAATAGAGTACATTATAACCTTCGCAACGGTATATGCCAAGTCTTTTTGGGTGCTTTGAGCAATTTACTACAGCCCAGCGTAACGGCAGTTTTCGTTTTAACTGTCTAGTATTACGCAAGCACTATAGAATACGCATTATGCAGGGGAATTTCCCTTTTGCGATATGTAAGTATTTTTGCGTCTAAAATACCGTTGGTCTCGCTGGCTACATACGTACGTTCGTGTTTCCACTCGAGCACTGTCTTTCCAATATGTTTGATAGCCCTATTGTTATTTTCGCATTTTGAGTGCATTTCACATACTGTAGTGCAATCGTTAAATGTATTTTTGAAGTAGGCTACCGATGTTCATTGAAGATAGAACATTTGGCAGCATTTTGCAGATGGTGGAAAACTGTTTTATGTTCATGTTATCATACATAATATAGGCTATGGCGTATACTTGTCTCTTAGGGCATGACAAATGCTCATTCCAATTTACTGTGCGCTGATATGTGGTAGATTAAGGTAAAAATTTCCTTGGAGTCATTATGAATAGGACAATATAAAAGATTAAAAGAATACAGAAAAATGCAATCCCAGGACAAAAGTATACATACTGTAGAGTACAGGGACAAGTGATGTTTTATTGAGGTACAAGAGTGAATGATTAGGCAACATATTTAGGTGTATGTAACACTGTGATATCAATGTTTTTCATCTTAAGCCATCAGAAGGAGCAAATGTATTTGTTTTGTAATGGACAAAACAAATTAATTCATTTTATGACATGTTTTGCATAGGGGTTTTGGACCCATAGATATCTTACCCCCCTATACTGATGAAAATATAGTAATTCCCTACTTAAATTATGCAAAAGTGAGTTTTATGAGCCAAAACTGTTGATTTGTAATTAAATATATCATCATTTTTTTTTATTTAGAGTGGTGCACAATTTAGCCATTTGAATAGATTTGGAGACACTATGGACAACAGGGTACACTGCTATATTTTGCATCATAGACTTTTAGTAGTTCTGCATATCATCCTCAGATTTTGCTAAACTTGTGGACATGGAGTTTACGATCCAGGAAATGTATATATATATATATATATATATATATATATATATATATTACCGATTTCACTTATGTAGCTCTCAGCAAAATAAAAAAATAAAAACTATTAATAAAACTACTAGTTTCTTTGCATTTGTGGCACTTTATTTTGAATTAAATTATGAAAATAAACAAATCTAAGTTTGTATTGTAAATGGTACACCAGTCTTCTTTCATTAAAGCCATTTACCAAGTTTATGTGATGCTCACACCTGGAGTTATAAAGCCTTAACCCTATTTACTTTGGCCCTTTTGAGGCAATGTCCTCCTGGTTTCTACTAGTTTTATTTAAATGTCAACATCTAAAAAAATATTCCCTGCAAAATCCATGGTTTTAAGTTTGAACTGAAGAAGAAGCTGTATCATTCAGAAATTTGCTACAGAATACATTTATTTCAGAATAGTCACATACAGTATATATATAATAACCATAACATACGTCGCCTAATGTATTTAAATACGTTTAAAAAAGAACGTACGAAAGCGCATGTGTATTCACACAAGTACAGCAACGTATTTCAGCCCTCAGTGCGAGGGGGTGGTCACTGCGGAAATGTCGACTGTACGGGACTTTGGCGAAATATAACAAGATAAACTCTTCAGGGTTCATGAGAGCTGCAGCTGAATATACTGGTAAGTACTTGGTTTCTTAAACATATTTATACGAGAGATTTTGGAGCAAAAAATGAGGTGTCTTATAAACCGAAAGTGGATCAGGTACTGTATATAGTACAGTAAGCAAGGGAAAACGGCGAATACTCATTTGTACAACGTTTTAAAAAAATATTATTGTTTCTATACATCAACATGATTTTCTTAGTATATACAGTGCATTTGATGCATTTTACAGTCTGTGGCTGTAGCCAGAGGAAGGTCCTAAGTGCTGTGGGCTACTAATAGCACCCTCCTAATTTATTGCACGGCAGTGTCATTGGAGAAGCTGCGGTTTTCGCAAGAGGCTACCCTTTAAAAAAATACTGCGTCAAAATTTACGGGGTTTTCTTAAAGCTGTAGTTTATATTTTCAGATGAACATGAATACTGTAACTGAGTCGCATGCATCTCAACCACTAGGGGTGAAGTCTATAGGGTTAAACAGAGCACCCCCTAAATAGGTGAAATTTGCCATCTGCGCCAAGGGGTTAACCTCATAGTTCCACCACTGTTCCATTTAAAATCCAATGTGTACAGAGCCCAAAACAACAAAAATTTGTAATGTGGGCGTGACGTGTGAGGTAGGAGGAGCCAAACGCAGCAAGGGGATTCATAAGCCCTAAGGCCACTAAGGCGGGAAACCCCGCAGATAAGGAAGGGAGACAAGACATAGAACACACAGACCAAAGCCACTCACCGGCTCACTGTCACGCGCCAACGATTAGAAGCGCAAACGCCAGGTTTCTCAGTAAGAGAACCAAACAAGACGAATGGCACAAAGCACAAAATACTTCTACGAGCTAAGTGACTAAAGAGAGCCAGAAATAACAAACGCCCAGACGCATAAGAACAGGCAAGTAGCACAATGGCACAAACAAAACACACAGCAAATCCGATAGAATATGAGGAGGCGAAAAGAACAGATCCAACGTTCCAAGGCTACTCTCAGACTCGCAGTCACACAAACATGTCCACAACATCGCCCAATCTTCCCTATAGGAAGACATGTACCAAAAGACGAAACAGAACAACAGTTCCGAACAAAAAAGGACGAAACCGGACAGCTGCACCGGACATTACCGGCTAAAAGACTAACACGAGTTTGATAGAAAATAAACGCTGTGCCTCTCAGTAAAGGAATATGTAACAAGGCGAAATGGAACAGAAAACTAACGGTCCAAGGCTACTTTCAGAGACTCGCAGTCACACACAAACATGTCCACAAAATCGTCCAGTCTCCCTATGGGAAGACATGTACCGAAGGGCGAACAGAACTACAGTTCCGAACAAAATCGCCAAAAACTCCATGTACGGAGACAAGTAGGACAGCTGCATCGGAATTACTGTGGAAATGTCGACTGTACGGGACTTTGGCAAAATGCAAAATGTAACAAGAAACTCATCAGGGTTAATCACAAAAATTTTGTAGCTTTCTACAAGGTAGAATATTTGGTTTCATAAGCATATTTATATGAGAGATTTTTGGAGAAATAAATTAGGTGTCTTCTAAACCTAAAGTGCATCAGGTACTGTATATAGTACAGTAAGCAAGGGAAAACAGCGAATGCTTATTTGTATAACGTTTTACAATATTATTGTTTCTCTATCTGAACATAGAAAATTCTTAGCGTGTATAAACTGGATTTTTATGAGGGGCCGTTTAGGCCATAATTCATGTTGGACCTCTCACATACATATATTCTCTCTCTCACATACATATATTCTCACTCTCACATACATATATTTTATATACTATAAAAAGCCAAATTTCACGAAAATTAGTTGAGAATTAAGCGAGTTACAGTCGATTTTATCGGAGGAAATCTGCATCTGTCAATACACTACCATTTATTCATGTGGATCCTGACCGCCCGACGGTGGCCAGGCTATTTGTAGACAATTAACTCATTCCAGAATGTGGATACTTTCACACAAAAAAGCCATGCATGATTGTTTCTTTTTACAGAATGTAGCCTACATACATTTTCAATATTAGTATCGCTGCAACGTTAGCTACACAGCGGCTGATGCGGCATAGATCTACGTTTTTATATCCATGGCTGGTAGGCTGTTGTCATAGTAGCTACTGTTGTCCGTGCACCATGGAGGGGGAAGACCAGTAAGGTTATTAGCCTCCAACCGGCAATCGGAGTAATGCATAAATATTATCGTCACCTGAAACAGTCGGTGCTTCTTGAGAGGCCAGCATCAGCCCTGTAGCCTAGGCCAGTGGTTCTCAACCCTGGTCCTGGGGACCCCCTGTGTATGCTGGTTTTCGTTCCAACCACAATTGCAATACTTGAATTTTAACAAGCTGTTAATTTTTCTTAATTAGGTGTTTTTAATGTTTAGAGGGATTATTTACATTCTTAAGCCACATTATATTAGTAATAGCTATGCATGCCATGAAGAATAAAAGTCCAATATTCACGTTGTGCTGTATTGTAAACAATTACAAGGAGGTAAAAAATGTTTTAACTGATCAAATTAAAGACTGAGGTGAATCAATTGGCTCATAATTGGTGAAATTGTGGACACATGGCCACTAAAACTAACCGTTTGGTAAATAATGAAGAATTCAAAGACAAAGCAAATGATAACGTTAGCTATTGCTAACATAATGTGGCTTAAGAGAGTAAAGAGTTTAAAGTGTTCTCTCTATACAATAAAAACACCTAATTAAGAAAAAATAACAGCTTGTTAAAATTCTGGTATTGCAATTGTGGTTGGAACGAAAACCAGCATACACAGGGGGTCCCCAGGACCAGGGTTGAGAACCACTGGCCTAGGCTACTCAGCGCCTTCTCACAACACAGCTGACAGCGAGATGAGAGCACTATTTACACCGTAATGTTCACTCCTGAGTGTAGGGTAATGTCCACAGACACACCTTGACTCTCGGCAGAGGAAAACGTAACAAATGACGTTAGCTTACTACTAAGTTCATACACTACGCAAACAGACCAGTGAACCGTTATAATTTGGTAATCATGTACTAGCTAATGCTAAAAAATAATCACATCACTTGCTAATGTTAGCTTGTTTAATGCAAGTCTAAGTAGCCAAGGCCGTTGCTATATGAAGCATTGCTTTTGTTGGTTAGTTAGCTAACGTTAGCAAGTGGTGTGATTATCTTTTAGCATTACTAGCCTACATGATTACGAAATGATAACGGTTCATTTGTCTGTTTGCACAGTGATTAAACTTAGTAGCAAGTAGGGATGTGACAAATGGACATTTTTTCTTTACGTTTAAACGGCCATATTTTTATCGGTTAACCGTTTAACCGTTCAGAAATTTGCATAAAATTCCATGTAAAATCCCAATGAAGCATGTTTCTCTCTAGGGGACAATGAAGTTCTACTGAGTTATACAGATACAGTAGCCTAGCCTAGACAAAAACTCATGAGACAAAAACACTATCAATTATAATGATGAGACAAAAACACAATGATTAAAGAGAAAAAAGTTTAATAAACAATTGCTGTGGAGCATTTCGTTTTGACGATAGCCTACATTCACACACTTTGTTGCTATTGGCTAAATAAACTAATAGGCCTAGCCTATACTAAGTTATGAACAGTTGTGTGTTCACACATTTTAGTTTAAGGTTTTAGTTTAATGTCAAACCTAACCGAACCAAAAACACGCACACAAAAAACACGCACACAACCACAAGTCCGATTCGATCTCTATGAAAACGCCATAACAAACATGACATATCGAAAAACAGAAAATAAATAGGACTCAATATGACAGTTAACATTTGTCAAGACAGACGAATGTCCTTGGCTTAGCGTAGGCTATTGTCGGCATCGTCAGCGGTCCCTAGTGAGCAGCCCTATGAAACAGAATAACAGAATTAGCCTAAATAATATATTGACGGGCATATTGATACACATAAAAGATACAAAACAACTGTAATGAGTAGCTTACGCGTAGCTGCAATGCAGCTCTTGCAGCTAGCTTACGCATACGATTGAGTACGAATCATTAATTAAATAATTTATTACCTAGCCAAATCTTAATATTTATTAATAAATGAATAGCTTACTTGTGCAGGTTCTTATTGAGAAACACCAGCATGTTGACGTGCTCAGGGAGAAGCCTTGACCGTAGCCTGCTCACCAGGAGACCCGATGCAGAGAATACTCTTTCGGACAGCACCGATGTCGCCGGAATACACAGATATCTTCGGGCCAGTCTTGCGAGCACTGGGTACTCTTCCTCGTGGGCTTTCCACCACAGAAGGGGGTCGGAGTCGAAGTGGGCAGCTGGTTGCATTAAATATGTCTCCAGCTCAGATCGCTCTGTGGTATCCTCGTCATATGTTGACCCAAGGAGAAAAGACATTGCGCTCTCCCTCTTTCTCTTGCCTACTTCTGTGTTTTCTGGGTCATCTTGGACTGTGCTTCTATCTGTCCGTGTCTTTTCCTGCTGGTAAAGGTCTTCAACGTGAGATCTCGCAGCATCCCGTATATCTCTTGCAACAAATTTCAGCTTCTTGTGCCTAGGGTCTAGCACTGAGGTCACAAGAGCAGGGTGTGCTCCAGTCTCTCTGTCCGATGGTTTGAATCGGTCCTCGAGTGACTTGCGCACAGCATTCACGAAGGTGTTGAACGAGATGCTGTTCTCTTCTGATGGCCGCAGGTGCTCGTTCATGAGGCCACACACCACAGAATACACCACAGACAGCGAGACTGCCCTCTCACCGCATGTAGCAGTTGTAGCCACTTCCAGCAACTTTAGCACTGGGGTGATCTCTTCCATTGTCCTCCAGTATTCATCCCGGAGCTCCAAGTTACGTGCGTCACTGGGTTTGGTGACAGTGCGGTCCGAGAGGATGCAGCACCTATGATGCGCTCTAGAGAAGTGACTGCTTTAAATCCATCATTGATGGCCAGCTGTAGTGTGTGTGCAAAGCAGTTCACAGACTCCCAATCGTACCCATCATTGGCCTTCACAATGTTAGCTGTGTTGTCATGGACAACGGCGCTCACCTTACTACTGTCACCCACCCACTCGGCAATGATGGTAGTTAATGCAGTTCTTAGGTTCTCTGCTGTGTGCCTCTCCTCCATTTTCTCCATGGTCAGTACATGGGACTTAATGTCCCACTTCTCATCAATGTGATGACACGTTGCGGTGATGTATGACAGCGTGCTCATAGACGTCCAACAATCTGTTGTTATGGCCACATATGGGGTTTTTGAGAGCTCGCGCTTTGTACTTGCCGAGCAATCATTGTACAATTTCTCCACGCGAGCCATTATAGTTTTTCGACACAGCATGTTGTAGCCTGGTTCAAGATATGCCATTAGGGCATTGAAACCGACATCCTCTACCATTGACAACGGCTGCATATAAACTGCAACCATTTCTGTGATCAGCGATGTGATTTTCTCACTCCGTCCCTTTTCACACTTTCGCGTGAAGCTGTCTAATGTCTGTTGTTGGGGACCTGCGCTGCTGCCAGCAACGGTTTGGGTCTCACGATGTGTCCCTTTCAAATGATTAAGCATTGCACCTGTACTTCCACCACTGTATCTCAATTCTACCCCGCAAAGTTTGCATTTCACGACATTGTCATTTATCTTGTTAAAGTATTGCCATACAGCTTGCCTTTCTCCGCCATTTTCCTGACTGTAAAAGACGATCACGTGCAGAGCGCTTTTATATCCCTGGCAACTAGTTTTTTTAAAGGGTAAGTTCGCTATTTTGGACCTTGGACCCTATTTGCGGTCCGTCTTCCATGAACCTGACCCATGAAGTCCATTTTTTCGCTGATCGGTCCAGTATTGAGTTCGGTACAGATTTCCTGTAGGCTCTCACTGGGCTACAATAGAAGTCAACGGGGCAATTAGAAATGTTATGGAAAAACAACGATAAATGTGCTTTTATAGCTCAGTGTGTATTCTTACGGTCTCAGTATGCTCTCCTGTGAAATGTAGGCTATCGCAAATGCAAACCGAACGTTGAAACAACAGTTCAATTTGAAACAGAACTATTTCTCCGACCGCACTACCTCGCACTGACTTCGGATAACATTACCTGCGCAACTTCAGCCTCTCTCTCTTCTCTTGCTCTCTTATCATCCATCTCTTGTAGTTCCGTGTCCGTGTATTCTGGCTCAAATCTGTAGCGAGTAACGTCAGTCAAAATCGAATTCTTCGTCTTCGTAATCATTATAGTCATCCATAATCCAAGTTTTTTTGTGGAAATTGTAGCCTACGTTGCTGCAGGTAAACAAACGCAGAGACTGCTCAACTAGATAGTTTCGTAAACGGCCGGCACACCTTCCCGCTCCCCTACCCCCGACACATAGTACTCCGCGGGAGCAGCGAAAACAAGCAACAGAGAAATGCTTACTTCCAAGCCATGCCAAGCACGTAAAAATGTTCGGATTGAGATACATTTCACAGGAGAGCATACTGAGACCGGTAACAATACACCCTGAGCTTCCCGTCTCATTTATTGTACATGAAAGCACATTTATCGAACATTTCTAATTGCCCCGTTGACTTCTATTGTAGCCCAGTGAGAGCCTACAGGAAATCTGTAGCGAACTCAATACTGGACCGATCAGCGAAAAAATGGACTTCATGGGTCAGGTTCATGGAAGACGGACCGCAAATAGGTTCCAAGGTCCAAAATAGCGAACTTACCCTTTAACTGCACAGTGATTTTAATTTTATGAAGAAAAAAAAACGTTTTTAGGTTAGTGACTTTTTCTTAACGTTACAGATCCCAATTTCGGTTAAACGTTTAACCGTTTAAACGGTCACACCCCTAGTAGCAAGCTAACGTTAGTTGTTACCTTTTCCTCGACCGAGAGTCCCAGTTGTGGAGTGTTGTGGAGTGTTATATCGTGCAGGACGGCAGACTGTCTCCGAGCAAGTCCAAGCTGACCTGCTGAGGATTCTTAAGGTAGCTACACTGGAGTTCATGTTACTGGGACTAAATCGCGCTCTCATCTCGCTGTGAGAAGGCGCAGAATGATACAGAGATGAGGACAATACACTGCCTGTTTTAGGCGGCGATAATATATTATGCATTACTCCGATTTCCTGTTGTGATACATGTATCTGGTCTTCCCCCTCCACGATGCGTGGGAACTGGACAAGAGCCTGTATGGCATATTATAGTAACAGTGCAGACGTAACTTAACAGGGCGAATAAGGAATCCAGTTGTTGTTTATATCTATGGTACCAGCCAGCTTCTGGAGCCAATCATGATTCCATAAACTAACTTCCGTTTCATGTAAGTGCCTTCCATATATATATATATATATACTTTCTCTCACATACATACATACATTCTACTCTTACATACATATATTCTCACTCTTACATACATTCTCACTCTCACATACATATATTCTCACTCTTACATACATATATTCTCACTCTCACATACATACATTCTCTTATGAGAATATATATGTGAAAGTGAGAATATATGTATATGAGAGTGAGAATGTATGTGAGAGTGAGAATAAATGTATGTGAGAGTGAGAATATATGTATGTGAGAGTGAGAATATATGTATGTGAGAGTGAGAATATATGTATGTGAGAGTGAGAATATATGTATGTGAGAGAGAGAATATATGTATGTGAGAGAGAGAATATATGTATGTGAGAGTGAGAATATATGTACGTGAGAGGTCCAACATGAATTATGGCCTAAACGGCCCCTCATAGATTTTATGCATTTTACAGTCTGTGGCTGTGGTAAGACACAGGTCATAAGCACTTTGGGCTATTAACATTATGTTTTCATGCTTTTGTGGCACAAGAGTGCTGTAAATCAAGTGCAATGGCAGTGCATCCATTTACATTATCCTTTCTGCGTGGTCACGCATATACCACATATATATATGCCAAAACTCCAAAATGAACATGCAAAATGTCAAACCTGCAAACATCAAACCTTTCCTACAGAGGCCGTTCAAATCACAGATCTCTATGGTTCAAACCAAACCCAACCAAGAAGTCCAGACAGAGTAGTTTTATTTGTGTTTTTGGCATAGGGGCGGTCGTCAGACGATATTTCCTAGTTATCTGTGTTTGAGGATTGATCACATAGGCTAAATGATAAGAACTAGAAAGGAAACGAGGTAGCCTAAACATTACGATGAGCCATAGCCAGCCCGATGCCACTTCAAGGTGGTTAAAGGGCCGAGGCCCCTGTCGCACCATATATTCTTGTATATGCATGGCATGTCGTGTTGATTTGTAATCAAACAATACACATGTGGTTTATTAAAGGCTATTTTTATACATTTTAGTTTCACCAAGTAGAAATTACAGCACTTTGTATGCATAGCCCCCCCCCCCCCCCCCCCATTTCAGGGCATCATAATGTTTGGGACAGATGGCTTCACAAGTATTTGTGATTAGTCAGATGTGTTCAATCATTAAGTAGAAAGAGAGCACTGGTGAGATCAATAATCGCAAAGGGCTTGGTAGGCTAAGGAAGACCTCTACAGTTGATGACTGAAGAATTCTCACCATAATGAAGAAAAACCCTGAAACACCTGTCCGACAGATGAGGAACACACTTCAGGAGGCAGGCCACAGAAGACAAATGGCAAGCAAATGCCTCCACACTCATGGACGGCACTTCATCCTACAGCAAGACAATCCCAAACATTCTGGTAAAGCAAGAAAGGAGTTGTTCAAAAATGGGAAAATTCTTGACTGGACTGAATGCAATTGAACATGAGTTTCATATGCTGAAGAGAACTTCAGGGAACTAATAATAATACATTTTATTTATTTGTACAAAACAATCCCAAAGTGCTATTTACAGGAGTACATAAAAAAATATAAATAAATAAAACATAGATGAGGACAAACACTAGTAAAAAACTGCTGTAATTTCTGCACGGTGAAACCAAAATGTATGAAAATATGCTTTAATAAAAACTGCAAATCTGCATTAACCACATGGCCTTTCTTTGTGGAGTTTGCATGTTCTCCCTGTGTCCTTTGTCTGCACCCTGCGATGGATTGGCGAATATTCCTGCCTCTCGCCCAGTGCATGCTGGGATAGGCTCCAGCCCCCCCCCCCCCCCCCCCCCCCCCACGACCCTGACCAGGAATCATTGGGTTAGATAATGGATGGATGAAGTCAATTTGTTTAGTCAAAACACAAACAAACCACCAAAATACAGTGAAATGCCAATTGTTTGCATGACATTTTATGTTTCAGAAATAATGGAACAAGCGTTGTTTTACACACTACTTTATTTAGCATTTTTTTATACCGATGAAGGATTCAACATTTTGGAAAGCCGGTGTCATTTGAATTAATTTTCATGGGGGGCACCTTTCAAAAATAGGCATCTAAGCTTAAAACAAGAAAGCACATGGAAAGGTTCTGTATCAACAGGAAATAAAACCTTTTTATTGATATCTGTGAATATGAAGTTATATAACAACAATCAGAAAACTCCACAGAGTGAATCACTACACAAAGTGAAACCAAATCATGAAACACCTCGCCAAAAAATAAAAAAAATAAAAATAATAATATGAAGGTATACACAGCAATATAATCGTCAGCTCGCCTTTGTCACGAGCGATATGGCAAGGAAAAACACCCCAAACATTTCTACAGGATTACAGAGAAAGTTTCCACACACAAAAGTACTCAAGCAGGCAGTTGATATACACAAAGGCAACTAGGATCTTTCTACAGCATCAGATTCTAATACTTTACACAGCTTTTGTCTGAAAGGTAAGTGTGGCTTTTGTTGTTGTCAAGGAACAAATATTCTCGGTCACACAGCAAGTTCAGGATTTACTTGAAAAGGACATTGAAGGGGTTGCTTGCACACTTTGGTGGGCGAAGGTAAAAGTAGCATTGCGTTGCAGTGCAGGTAATGGCTTTTCACAATCTACTATACAGACCTCACAATCTGCTTGTGCAAACCGCAATGCAGTCTTTTACGGTTTGACCTGATGCGTTTTTAACGCTTTTTAAAATTGAGTTTATTTTTTACTCAAGACTATCAAATCTTTGAACACATTGTGTAATCCCATGGATTTTTTTTCCCCACATTTCCATGTGACCTTTTTATCCTTGAGTTTTTTTAAACAAGCAATTCTTAAAATTAGAAATTAGGACTATTCAATATAGGCCTACATATAATAAAGAAAATATAGAACTATCAGAACCCTCATTTCAGGACAATACCAAGTAGAGCCAATGTTGCAATATTGTCTGACAGTGTGTGTGTGCGTGTGTGTGTGTGTGTATATATATATATATATATATATATATATATATATACACACATGTATATACACATACATGTATGTGTGTGTGTGTGTGCATCTATAGTTCCAGAGAAAGAGTACAGGTTAATTTGGGCTGCTTCTACAGGAATAGGTAGATTAACAAAACATAAATAATATTTATTGCAACAATTAAAAAAGTGCTAGCTACATATGGTCCCACAACAAAAGTCATAAACCAAAAAAAGAAAAGAAAACACAGTCCAATACATTCAGGTGCACTTAAATTTCACTATAAAAGGGGTTGGCGATAGGATCCTAAAATGATAGTGATAACATTAAAATTATGATATTATGATATCATCAGTCATTATTATTACAAACAATAGTACAACAGGTTTTCATAAAAGCAATAAATATATCATAGTTCATGATGGTTCTCAATAATTTCAGTAAGCATAATAGTGTTCATTTTAATGACAATAATTTTATTTGTATCTGGACAAATATAAAAATATATACACTTGTCATGGGTTCTCATGTTTTGGTATTTCCGAATGTATTTCCTGATATTGTCGTGTTGGATCTGTGTGGGAGAGAAAGGAAAGGAAAGGAGGAGGAACCTAAACAGAGGAGATAAGACAAGGAATGTGTTTAGGTCTAACCAACGTACATAGAATCTACGTGTGCTGTGTCCTAACCATAGGTTGGAAAGGAATATATCCGGTATAACAGGAATTATCTTTCTTGGGCAACGCCACCCATGTAACACTATGGGATGAACATACAATATTGCACAGTGCTCAACAAAATGCTGTGTGAATCGACCCGCTCGCGTTCGTAACTCTCTCTCCCGTCTCCTGTGTATAGCCCGTCAGTTCCTGATTGGTCCACAGTTGTTGGAACTGCCGACGCTATGCACACTTTCAGCAGTGCAGTAGAAGGGAATGGCAGTATTACTACAATATCACTACAGAATAAACTGGTCGCTATCTACTGAGAAGTCTACATTTCTAAGCACGCACGGCAGTCACAGTGATACACAAAGCAGTCCTTATACAGACTCTTATGGAATGACAAATAGCTTTATAATAGTGCTATTAACTACATAATAACATTGAAAACACTTACAAACTCTCCCCCTGACGCTAGAATCTAGTACACACAAGAGGTTCCTCAAAGATGAGAGAAATGTTTTTAATTGACTAAAACCTTTCACTTACGCCTCTTGTATAAACCCGTAGTAAAGGACACATGGACTAATGTATTAATTTTTCTAAGACCATTAACTTGTACGGTTTCTGTTATTTATTAATTTGTTTCCATCGTTCTGTGATATATGTCACTCTCAAACCCCTGCCAGCTGGCTACCATTGTCTCCACTGAACAGAACGGCGCCCATTGCTTCCCTCCAAAATTTGTATCTGTAGCTGAGTGTCTCATAATTAGGGACTCAACATAGTTGTGATTCCATCATCCTAAACAACTGGAATGACAACTACTGGCTATTGTTATTCGGCAGAATTACAGTGCAAAAAAGCAGCCCTAAGAAAAATGAAATTGGCAGTATAACACGGCTAGCTCTATTGTCACTGTGAGAAGGCAATATAAAGCAACGTCTGCTATTCAGGGCACCGGTACAACCAAAAACCATTGTTCCCAGTAACGAAAATAAAGACGTGCTAACTAAGGTTTTGTTTGCATTTGTTACCTCCCTGAAGATGGCAGTGTGTTAACTCATATCACCTTTTTTTCGTGAAGCACAGTATTAAACTGTTCTACCTAATTAAATGCTTTCATTAATATGTCAGCTAACTGTAAAACATAGTTTTCTTGATTTCTGTTTGTTGAAGGCAAGGGGATCTTATTGAGACCCCCAATAAGCATAACTCCTCCTATTCTAGCCTTTAGCTAAGATTGTAAAAAAAATACAAATAAAAAATAAAAATCATGCCGTTACTAAAATATTTTTTTTTCAGATAGTGACATCAGCTAAAAATACTAATTTTAAAGCTAATTGAAATGTTCACACCCTTGCTGAAAGCCGATTAAATATAAACAACAAGGTCATTGGAAGTAAGCGATTAGCAATATATTGTTAATCACGGTTAAAGGACACAATGGCTACAGCTTGGTTTATATTGGATGGTTTCTTTTCTTATTCTTGGTGGAGAGAGTAATGTACAGACTAGATGAGGACCAACTTATTTAAAAAAGACCATTTAAGGAAAGAATGCCCCTTAAAATAAGGACCTGTTCCATGTAAAATAACTCACTGCATCACAAATAAAGTCTAGCCTTAAATGATAACAAAAAAGGTGGCTTGCACCGATTTAAAAATTCTTGGAAAGTCATCAGGTTCAAAGCTAAACTCATACTGTAGGTCCTCAATCAAAAAGAAATTGTATAAAAAGTCATAAGAAACCATGTGCTTATATATTTTTTCAGCAGCATATTGTCCATGTAACCATATTAGTTAATGGCCTTGTTTTCTACCTTTTTTGTTTTTAATTTTTATCTGTTTAATGTCTGGTAGGTAAACAAACAAGCTGACACCATCCTTTACAATGTGAGTATACCTCCACTAGCATCTTGCAGGTTGGATTTTTTCTGGAATGCAGTAAGATAGAATTTTGAATCCTGGAATATATAATATCAGCTCTCCTATATCTCCATTTACATCTTTTAAAATAGAACATCTTATTAAAAACATCTAGATATACACAGATTAGGAAACGCTAAACAACATACAAACACATAAACTAGAAATCATTTTGTCTGCATACCGATATATACAACTGTGTTGGTACAATAAATAATTTCAATCATGCGCTATCTATACAGATCATATTGCTTAAAAGAAGGGGGACGTTTAGGGGCGGGGCTGGGGATGGGAGAGGGTGGCAATAGGGAAATCACAGAGGTGTAAATGGAGGAGGGAGTTAAATAGGGCCTCTACACCTGAAACGTTAATGCAAATCTGAAGGAGAACTGGAAGTATCATTAATGTTTGTAAACCAACCACGTGAGGTGGGGGTGCGGTCTGTTAGGCTCAGGGGGTGGGTGCTTAGGGATGGAAAGGTGGAAATGAATGGACCCATATATCACTGAGGTATTTACACATACTGGCTAAAGAGCACTACAACGGGCAAGTATTGAAAGGCGTCCCCCTATTTCTTGGAGCTGAGCTGGGCGTCCACTTCCTCCTCGGGTTTCAACACATGCCACTGGGCGATGGGTCTCCGTGGATTGGCCAGCATGTCTGACCAATGCCGCAGCTCGGTGCCTGAGCTGTTGAGCCCCACAAACACCTTGCCAATGGCATCGTTCTTGCCGATCTTATCATAGTCCAGAACAGTCACAACCACTTGCACTTTCTGTGGAGGGATGGAAGAGGGGTGTTCCCAATTAGATTCAACAAATAAACCAGCAGTCAAGGTGAGGATGGTTTCCAATAGTTCAACATTGTATTCAATTCAGTTTAGAGTGTCTTCCAAGTCACCTTTAAGCACTCTTCACATGAAATGTGAACCACGTACTAAAAGCTGGCCGTGATAATCGTGTATTTTAATACACTTCAGAAAACACCTTCAAGCTTTGCATGCACATCACGTTTAATCAAAAAGACAACATTTCTGTGTTTCAAAGCTCAGAGAGGAAATTTATATTTGGTAATATTTGGTCAGAAGATACATGAAGTACCCTTTGGGAGTGATTGTGTCTTAAAGAAATTGCCACCCTCCTTCTCCCGGGGGAACACTACAGTCTAAACTTGCCTGCAGGAAAAGACTCTCCTGTTGGCAATCAGGAAGAAGGGCCTTCTGCTGGCAATTTCTCTGGAAGGGTCAGAACTTTCAGAAAAATTCTGATGTCAAGGTTACCATTGTTATTACATGAATACTGACACTGTGCCTGAGATTGAGGTGAACCATAGCTAATGGGTCAGATGCTGGGGTAAACTGTCCACATACGTATCTTCACCGAACTGTTTTCAGTGAACGCCATAGAAAAAGATGCTAACCAAAAACAGGGAACACTTAAACGGGGAAAAACAGGGGTTCAACGATTTTGTCTCAACGCGTACTGACCCAAAACATTTTCAAAAAGGAGCAGGCAGCGCATGAACCGCCCACGGAACACAGAAATGACCGAGGGCTCTGATTGCGTTTCGATCCGTGGTCAGGGAGAGAGCTCGCCTATCCTTTCAGCACCGGCCTTGTCTAATTGTTTTCAGTTAGCATGCCTGATCTGCCATAAAATGAATTATTGAAGGAAATGAAAAATACCCAGGTGAGCTGGGTTTCAAAGAAAAATACCTGCAGTTGAGGGCAGGCTTCTCTGTGCTTTAATGTAATGCATTTTTGTTTTTTTCGAGTGTGAGCTGATATGAATAGCTCTGATTAGCAGACGCACCTACCGGCGGGGAGCTGGATGCTGAATGTCACTGGAAATTGAAACCCGAGACTCACAAAACAAATTGCCGGTTTAGAGCTGTGAAGGGCTTAATAAATTTAGAGCAATTACCGCGATGTTTAGTGCAGTGCATTGGTGCTCTTCACAGAAATTCCCTGTCGCTCCATTTTGAGTCTAATTTACCTTCCGCTTTAATTTAAAAAGGTAATAATTTAAAATGGTTTTCTAATGGTGTTAATCTCGATGTCATGCATATGACAAGTCGGATTTGATGCGAGAAATCCATGCATGAGATTAATGAACAATAAGCTTTGTCCGGTTTCCTTATGAATAGCAGGGGCTCACTGTGTAAATCTGGGGTCAGTTAACTGAGTCTGGGCCCTGGGTCTTTTACACAGTGAGCTACTTTTTCTTCTTTGTCTGTGATTTTGTCAGTTATGCGTCTTGCAGTATTGATCCTCGTACAGACAAACCTAATCAAAATTGTGTTTTGTGACTGAAATATCTTAGACAGATTCCTGTTGTTCTGGATGTCTAGATTTAAAAAAGACCAATAATTAAGTATTTATTAACAATTATATCCAATGGCAAGATGCTAATTGTTAGCAATCCTCCAATTCAGGACAGCTACAACGATGAGACCAGGACACCACTACAGCCTTACATACCATTTTGGGGGTAAGTAAAACAATATCAAATTTTTCAAAATGGGTGAAAACAAAAACTATCGTTTTAATAGGGCTATGTAAGCTCTGCATTCATTGATGTTACTGGAGCTATCACATGGTTTATTCATAGATTATAGGCTTGTCATGGTGTTACCGGTTTGACACTTCCCTCTAAACTAAAACACCATTGACAGGCCTAAATAGAGTGGCGTAGCCAAAATAAACAGGCCCACAAAATAAGAAGACAATCACCCTGAGTTATAACAAGTGCAAACAAAGTAAAACAAAAAGACAAGATTAATTAACTTGTTTACCAAAGTTAATTAATCTCTTTGTCTATTTGCTATGCTTTAAGTGGCTGGTGAGCTGAATAGAGAAGGGGCGGATAACTTTAAACTGAACATTGGTCTTAACCTGTTAACCTGTTTTCATTCATTTTCCTTGATCAAGAACGATCTGAATAATCCATTGTTAGGTAGACATACAGCTTCTTCACATCATGTTAGGGAGATGAAATGATAAAATCAATTTAGAAAAATTGGTTTTAATTACCAATTAGCCTACACTTAATGAAAACTGATGCACCCCTCTGTTAACTACGGCATTAGCTATATGGCGTCACTTTAAAGCCAAAAATCCGAGCGCACAATAAATGAATTTGAGGTTTTCTGCCCTGTTAAATTTCAGCTCAGCAGCCGCCACTTGAGAAGTCCCTTTTATTTGGGAATCAAATTCTCTGTCATGTCAGTCTATCACACATCTGCTCGCATGACCTGAACACCCTGGAGACTTGTAATTTGATTAATTTGATAAGCTACCAGCAGCATCATGAATGGTCAATTGGGCTTGGGCTATTACCTAGGTTTAGTTTATTTCTATATAGTCAATACTACATGATAAGCAATCTAGGCAACTGGTTGTCTGAAGTGAAGACCTACCTGCAAAATGAGCCCTCAGCGCAGGTTTTTTTTCTGTTTTAGCGCTGTCATTGATCAGTGATAAGGACACGTAGACTATATAATATGCTTACATTCATTTCATAACGTCAATGTAGAAGCTTTGCAAATGCACATTTATTTATTTTTTACTTTTATTTTATAAAAAAATTGTAATAACAAAATATGGTATTGACGGTGTGGAGATAATTACAATGGTGTCGGCTTGTGGACTATATGCCACTGGTGAAACACAACACCACGACCCAATCGATTATAATTAAAGAATTGCAGTTGATTTTCTCAAAAGTAGTATTGCAGTTTGAAGTCCAGACAGGCCCAATTCATGAGCTTCAAGGTGAAGCCATGCATCCTCTGTGGAGAAGTGAATTTCTTGGGCTCCATTCATTTTCAATTAGAGGCTAGTTCGCAAGACACGTTGGATTAGTTGGCGATGTGAGGCGAACTTTGACGTGCAAATTGTCCCCCATTTTAAATTTTATTTCCCCATTCCATAGTTCTCTGTTGGGATTTCCCATTGTATAACCAATATACATTTAACAAACAGTGTGGCAAAAATGGAAGACACGCCCACAAGCAATCGATTCCGGGAGGCGAGAGCGATGCCAGGCAATCTCATCGGAGGATGTGTGGCTTTACCCTCATGAGGGAAGCTTCATTAAACCCTATTTTGGATGGAGCTACCCTATTCTCTCAATCAGTAACTCACAAGAAGCAGTCAAATTATCATTCAAACAAGTGAGTCGCCGATAACACATATTATTTTGAGGTTCATGAAGCCTCAGTCAGCCATCTCCTGCTGAACATGACCATTACCTGGATTTGCTCAAATGGCACTTCAAAACTGAAGGACTCATTGTAGTAGGGGTTGAGTGTGTTCTTCTTGATTGTCGTCTTTTTCTTCTTCAGTCGCTTCCCGTTTTGCATCAGGTGGATTTTAACATAGGGATCTAAGGGAGAGAGAAAAATTACTCAGCATCTCTACTGACCTCTTTTCAGTTCTGATGACACCAGACGACGCGGGTGTTTTAATAAATCTTCCACCCTTATGGGAGATCTGCTACCTTCCCCATCTGAAGTCTTCACGATTCCTCCAAACCTTGAAATAAAGCATTTTAATTTACTGATGAGAATCAGCCAGACATTTTCATAACCAGCAATAGTTAACCTGAACTGCTTTAGTTCTTCAAAAGTAAGTAAGCAAGCAAGCAAGTAAGCAGGATTGGATCAATAGTTGTTTTTGACTGGGTTTATTCTTTGTGCTTTAGAACTGTTTTTTTTCTTCTCCTTAGCTGTTATTGCACTCCAGTTAAAAGTGTTTTTAAGTGTGCATTGAGCCTTAGAATTGTCATTTTTCCTCCTTAGCTATTATCGTGCTCCAGTTAAAAAAAACTCTCTACCTTCCCTTCCACATGTTAATTCTGTACTCTCTACCTTCCCTTCCACATGTTAATTCTGTACTCTCTACCTTCCCTTCCACATGTTAATTCTGTCCTCTCTACCTTCCCTTCCACATGTTCATTCTGTACTCTCTACCTTCCCTTCCACATGTTCATTCTGTACTCTCTACCTTCCCTTCCACATGTTCATTCTGCACTCTCTACCTTCCCTTCCACATGTTAATTCTGTACTCTCTACCTTCCCTTCCACATGTTAATTCTGTACTCTCTACCTTCCCTTCCACATGTTAATTATGTACTCTCTACCTTCCCTTCCACATGTTAATTCTGTACTCTCTACCTTCCCTTCCACATGTTAATTCTGTACTCTCTACCTTCCCTTCCACATGTTCATTATGTACTCTCTACCTTCCCTTCCACATGTTAATTCTGTACTCTCTACCTTCCCTTCCACATGTTAATTCTGTACTCTCTACCTTCCCTTCCACATGTTCATTCTGTACTCTCTACCTTCCCTTCCACATGTTCATTCTGTACTCTCTACCTTCCCTTCCACATGTTAATTCTGTACTCTCTACCTTCCCTTCCACATATTAATTCTGCACTCTCTACCTTCCCTTCCACATGTTAATTCTGTACTCTCTACCTTCCCTTCCACATGTTCATTCTGTACTCTCTACCTTCCCTTCCACATGTTCATTCTGTACTCTCTACCTTCCCTTCCACATGTTCATTCTGTACTCTCTACCTTCCCTTCCACATGTTCATTCTGTACTCTCTACCTTCCCTTCCACATGTTAATTCTGTACTCTCTACCTTCCCTTCCACATGTTCATTCTGTACTCTCTACCTTCCCTTCCACATGTTAATTCTGCACTCTCTACCTTCCCTTCCACATGTTCATTCTGTACTCTCTACCTTCCCTTCCACATGTTAATTCTGTACTCTCTACCTTCCCTTCCACATGTTAATTCTGCACTCTCTACATTCCCTTCCACATGTTCATTCTGTACTCTCTACCTTCCCTTCCACATGTTAATTCTGTACTCTCTACCTTCCCTTCCACATGTTAATTCTGCACTCTCTACATTCCCTTCCACATGTTCATTCTGTACTCTCTACCTTCCCTTCCACATGTTAATTCTGTACTCTCTACCTTCCCTTCCACATGTTAATTCTGCACTCTCTACATTCCCTTCCACATGTTCATTCTGTACTCTCTACCTTCCCTTCCACATGTTAATTCTGTACTCTCTACCTTCCCTTCCACATGTTAATTCTGTACTCTCTACCTTCCCTTCCACATGTTAATTCTGCACTCTCTACCTTCCCTTCCACATGTTAATTCTGTACTCTCTACCTTCCCTTCCACATGTTAATTCTGTACTCTCTACCTTCCCTTCCACATGTTCATTCTGTACTCTCTACCTTCCCTTCCACATGTTCATTCTGTACTCTCTACCTTCCCTTCCACATGTTAATTCTGCACTCTCTACCTTCCCTTCCACATGTTAATTCTGTACTCTCTACCTTCCCTTCCACATGTTAATTCTGTACTCTCTACCTTCCCTTCCACATGTTAATTATGTACTCTCTACCTTCCCTTCCACATGTTAATTCTGTACTCTCTACCTTCCCTTCCACATGTTAATTCTGTACTCTCTACCTTCCCTTCCACATGTTAATTCTGTACTCTCTACCTTCCCTTCCACATGTTCATTCTGTACTCTCTACCTTCCCTTCCACATGTTCATTCTGTACTCTCTACCTTCCCTTCCACATGTTCATTCTGTACTCTCTACCTTCCCTTCCACATGTTCATTCTTGTGACGAAGGATTACCTTCCGCGGGTGTGTTATGGCTCAACTGCTACACTCTCATTAATTGCTACTTGTGATGAATGTTGGTGATTTACGAATCTAGGCCATTTTGTTGTGCACTAATTGTAAGTCGCTCTGGATAAGAGCATCAACTAAATGCCTAAAATGTAAAAATGAAATACAGGCATGCAAGCAAACAAGTAAATAAATAAATAAAAGCTATGTAAGTTTTGTTTTCTAGAAAAATAAATATGAAATGCATATTTTAACACATATTGCCATATTGTACCTTTTTGTCTGAGAACCTCATGACTCCAAAATATCTGAGCTCAGCTTTTGTGCCCTAGGATGATATTTTCCATATAAAATGCAGGTATTCATGAAAAATGAATCCTTGAAGGTAACCTTTCTTGTTTTGTCTTCTTTAAGAAGTTAAACACCTTTGTTGAACCAAGAAGGCACATGAATTGATTCACATAATTTATGACGTCCAAGGTCCAGTTCTTTGTAACAACTTGTAACGTTATTGAGAGTAAAAGCACAGATGGTATATGTGTGAACTCTGGGTTGCTGGGTTGAAAAGGCTAGGCAGAGACCCCCTGCCCTTCACAAGTACTCAAGCCAAGATGCTGGATGCAATTTCTATGGAAGCCGTGCCCACATTTAGAATCAAACTGGCTTTTTTTCAAGTCCATTTTTTGGTCCTTGGCAAACCCCTCTCCTCATTTTGTCAGTTGTTCATTGTGCTGCAAAAAATGTATGATAAATATTTCACCAACAAAAAAATGATCTTCAGCTATTCGTAAGGCAGTCTGCTGGTACTAGATCTTTGAGCTAAGCCTATGGCTCCATTTAAGCTATCAGGTAATCAGAGGACTCCTTAGAGACCTCATCAGGTTGATCAGCATTGCAGACTCATCATTAGCAATCAAGACATCAGTGTGGCACTCGTCATTTGTTTATGCTTTCCGAATACAAATAACACAGCCAGAAATGGATGAAAAAATTTTGGAGTGCAAAAGAGGTTTGGTAAAATGACTCCATTAACGTCCCGCTTAACAACTAGGAGCTCTATAATTTGTCTTCCCGAGACAGGCTTATGTAAGCTCATTCAAGTTTAGGGCGCATGCATTGTGTGACTGCCATCATTTCTGCAGCTTTGTGATGGAAGGGTCTTGGAAGATAAAAAAAAAAGAAGAAAAAAAAAACAGCAGATGCGACACACATGAATGGGATCCTCCACTATCTAAATTAGAATCCTCTCTGGGGTTGGTGTCGACTGTGGCCGGCGTCGGGCTGCCGCGTGAGCGCTTTCTATCGTTTTCTCCCATCGCATCCCACTCCCTTGGCCCATTGTGCTGGGCTCCAAAGACAATAAGGCGCCGCGCACGTCTCCCGTCTCCATTTACTCGTTTCTGCGAAAACCGTAGGTTTGTTAAATGCTGCGATGCTTTTCGCTTTGTCTCTATCACAATGTAGAATTCTCTTTTAAACCTTAAATTACAGGCACATTAATTTAACATTGAAAGGAGTGTGTTTTCAGGGCAGTCTTAGCACAGTGAAGGCTTAGGCACTGACAGGTTGAAAATCATTCTGGCAGGCTGACTGGATTTGGCTCACTTTGCAAGGATGCCCAGAAGCCGTCTCCGTCTGAGAGTGATGACTGTCACTGGGAAGTTAACGGGTTTTGACGGGCAACTTGGGAGTGTGCCTAAACTGGAGGCTGCACTCTGCTGGCAAGACACATTCCACACTCACATATATTTCCCTCTCACAACCAGATGCATTCATACCACAGGAAACTGATCCCAGATAGTCTTACCCAACTCTAATCCAGTACTCAATCAGTATGTGAAAATATATTCAAATTGGAGAGTGCCCATCTATGCCTACGCCATTCAAAGCAGTTCTACATCTGATATTCACCAGACTGAACTTGGGAAAGCTAATCCTGAATAGGTTTTGGGGTGGTACAAAGACAACATCTATAGGGGAGGGAACTGAGAGATAGACATAATGACCAATTGACAAAGAGGATACAAGGTTTCTAGACGACACATTTGTAGGCTGGTGTTGTCCTGCAATTCTGGAGAATATGGACTAGCATTTGCTTTAATGCTACACTCCACTAGCTCCGCTGTGAAGGCATTGTGTGGGAGGCTTATACAAAACTTGGGGATACTCTGTTGACTCAAACCCTCCCACCGAAGTGATGCTACAGCCAACTGCCTCCCAGGGTAATGGTTATCTGGAGGTCTGGTGGTTGGTCATTTAGATTGAAGCATTGAAGCACCAGATGGGATGCCACTGACGGCTTGGGACCCCATCCTGTTTTACCTTACCAATTTCTGATAAGTATGAAATACATACGATTGTGTGTGACTGGCTCTTGCTGTCTACCTTCATGGCTAGTTATTGTCAATGGATTTGATCAAAATGGCAGGAAAACGATGGCTGAATAATCCTTGAGGTGTGGAGTGATGAACAGGTGGGCTTGGGGGTATTGATTTCTTGGCCAACAAAATGTACCACAGAATCTTTTATGTTACCCTGGAAAAATATCTACAGGTATGTTGTTGTTTTAAAAATGAGATTAAATCTTCCAAGTTTTAGCCTTAGACTCATACAAGTGTAGAAATTAAGTCAATTATAATACTCCTTTTATTTGAAAGGTTCTTGTAGTTCAGCTAACTAGTGCATATACAGTGTTGGAAATTCCAGATCCTAGAGTTTAGAGAATGTATTCCTTCTACATAGACATTAAAAAATAAGTACTCTGAAGCACTTTTTAAAATAAATCTGATCTCGCTAATGAGGACAAGCTTGCTTTGCTGCTGAAAGATCACACCACCACCCACTGACTGCCATTTACAATGGACAGGAAGTAAGACAGTTTTTTTGAAGACTAATTCCTACAGATACCACCACACGAGAGCTTTTTACACCGTTGCAAAAGTGTGTTTATATCCTTTTGACATGCAGGACATGCCATGCAAGATATGAGTTCAGCCTTCGCAGGCTTATGTAAAATGTTAATTAGAAATTCAGATTATATAAAAGGTAACATGATTTCCAGTATGTTGCTCCTTTCATAGAATTCCCTGTATGTGTTACCAACTAAGAAAATAAATGGTTACTTGTTAAATTTTTCCTAATAAAGCTAAATATTTGTCACGGATGCTCCTAAGACATGAAAGAGAAATAGTTAAACGATAAAGCAAACGCTCTGCCACATGTTCCACTAGGTGCTCTTGGGCCTCTATGATAAGGTGTACTAGAGGTGCAGAATTTATTTCCTTTTTTCAGGCAGTCTTTTCTTTTGCACCAGAACACTGTCCCAATGCCAGCCCAGCGGGATGTAGGATTGTGACAGGAAAGATGGTGGAAGACTGAGTCTCTCATGATCCAAGGTCAGGACAGCGCTCAGGGATACTGTTTCCCACACTCACACCCAAAAAGCAGCAACATCTCTCTATTACACATACATACTGTACACGCATACCCACACACAAACATACACTCTATTTCCGTCACTGTGATACAGGGCTGGGGATGGCCGCTGTATCACGTGGTGAACAGACAGTACGAATACAAAAGAAAGGCGTCAAGGCCTTTTAAATTGAGCAAAAACTTAAAATAACAGAACCCCTTTTCAAACAAGGTAAAGGCATATGGCAACCAAAACTGCAAAAACCACAGAAACAAAAAGGCAAACCACAGACCATTCCAGAACTCCTCAGACTTTTAGCTCAACAATCCTCACAATGGTCTCCCTTAGGCCTGGGGATGAGGCCCTTTTATGAGGCGCATTGACGAGGGCATGGGTGACAGCTGGCCTGATTACAATGAGCCTCACCTGTCACCCTGCCTGCATGTACCACCAGTGCTGACCACTAGGGGCAACACACCAATTCCCTTCCCAGTGC
This sequence comes from Synaphobranchus kaupii, assembly GCA_029718625.1. Classification (NCBI taxonomy): domain Eukaryota; kingdom Metazoa; phylum Chordata; class Actinopteri; order Anguilliformes; family Synaphobranchidae; genus Synaphobranchus; species Synaphobranchus kaupii. Next base: position 79,846,005 of record CM056376.1, on the reverse strand, counting down.
CACAGTCGCATATACATACATACACACACACACTAAAAGAGTAACAGCTCTCTGTTACACATACATACATGCACACACACACACACACACACTGCTCACCTTTTTCCTTCAATCCATCGGATTTGGTTGCACAAGCACACAATAGATTTCTTACATGGATTCTGGATCAGCTTTTCCCACATAATGGGGTGTTGGAATCACAGTTACTTAAAGTGACCCTGGATGAGCCTTATGGTGGAGAAACATTAGGAGAAAATAATCCAAATTGTGGGAAAGCACATCTGACACACAGATGACACGTGACAATACATGAAGCTAGGTTTTTTCAAAGACATCAGTTGAGAACTGTACATTACTGATAAGTCCTGAAATACTTGAATCTGGAGATATACTGTAGAAGCAGCCAAAGCTAAGAATTGGGTAAACTGATCCTGAATCACTCTTGTGCGGCAGAAAGCACTCCTGCAATATTGATGCTACCACACAGCATTGCTGGTTACCTGCTGCAACAGCAGGGAGTATGTGATGGTGAGAAAATTGCAACCCCCTCCCTCATTTTGAAAAGCTGCGAGAACAGCAACACATTCAAATCAAGTCTATGACTGTCTGGTGCAGTCTAAATTTTATCCACAATCCATCCCCTTAATCTGTTTTAAAAACCAAGCCCTCATGAATAAACACAGCTGACCCGATGAGATAAAAGCTGGACATACGTATACTTCAAACACTGAGCCATATGAGATAACATCTCTTCGTATTAAACACCTTTGGCAGGAAAAAAGGCAGGCCCTCTATATCATCGCACCAGACTATTCGCACCTTTTATTGAGTTCAGTGGCCTTTTGCTGCTATGATCCGACTCATTTCGGTGCGTCGTCCTCGGCGCCGGTAATCTTTCCTATTTTCCGGATGAGCAGCCGCGGAGACGGCCAGATGCGCGTGCCGCGGAGAGCCCGCCGCGCACCTGTACACACTCGCGGGCGGCAGCAGTCCTCGGCGGTGCGTTCGAGTGCGGCCCATTAGGTGAAAGATAAACTCCCGTTTGTTCCCAGGTTGCGAGTAATGAGGAAATACGAGGGGTCGGCTGGAATCTGCGGATGGGATGAGGCAGGTGTTCTCCGGAGCATTTGTGGGGGAGAAACGCCGCGTGCATTTTGGACAGCTTTGTGTCTGCAAGTCGACGCAGGATCAAAAACACAATGAAGTCTGGAATTGAATTTAATATATTTGTTTTGTTTGAAAAAATGTACAATAAAACCCAAGTGCTATACTTTGATCATCTCTTCTGCAACAATCATCCTTAAATGTTTGTGTACTTTTACGTTTTCTTGTCTGAATAGCACAACGTCTGGCAGTTAACAAGTATTTTCTTTGCTACATACTCCTTTGTGACTCGTGTTGTTTGCATTCAATATTCTTCACAACTTCACTTGAGTATATAATTTATAGCATAGTGAGCCATTCTTATTAATAATGACCCATTGCCCACCCCCTTAACTATAAGTACTGCTATAATACTGGGTGTAAAACAACTGTATGGTATGAGAGAAGAGAAAATGCATGTGTCCCTCTGAATTTTAAGGACAGGTGATAAATGCCTGGAACAGCCAACTGACATCACTGCCAACCTATTTTTTTCTTTTCAGTTATGTCATCAGATCTCTTGTTACTCCTTTATACATATACTTCAGCTCAGCTCATCAGAAGTGTTGCTTTGATGAATAAAACTAAAATACAAGGGCATGCCAGGTAATGGTAAGCGACTGACTTTGAAAGTTTTCCCTCATTTCAAATTCAAAGAGCTTAGGGAACACAAAACAACACAAATTGCTAAGATACTCTGAAGCCACTGAGAACGTGCAAATCCTCCCAATTCAACCCTGGTCTTGGAGGTCTGCAGTGTCTGTAAACCACTTATGATTCCGCTTGTAGTTCTGACAGAACCAATCTTGCTTCTCTTGCCATTTCTGAGCATGTTAGTGGTTCTGAGTTCTTTAAAGGGAAGATGTGCTGTATAAAGCTCTTGAGGGTCACCTGTCTAATTGGAATTCTGACATGGGACCACTTCATTAAACACCTTCAACCCATTTTTTTCCCTGTGACCTGGACGTGACCTTTGGATGGCTACGACTGATCAAATCAGAAGACAGATAAGGAGACATCACACCTCTCCCTAAAAACATACGTACACCTCACCAGAGGCATTTGTATTAGTAATGTACAGTGTTATGGAGAAGTATCAGGTGACATAAAAAGTGAAGCAACGATGGCTGTTTTTGGCACAGGGTCAATTTTTGGAATTAAATGGCTACCGCTCCATCTTGGTATTTACCTATCTTTTTTCATTACAGCCTGCTAGCAGTACTCATTATGCTATATGAAGGATTATCATTGATTCTATCACATCTGGACATTGTGAAACCTACATTACATTATAAAATACACTTCCTGTCATTACTGGTAGTACTCCTAATCTTGTCGGCCGTGGTGGTGGTAAAAGAGATAAATGTAGTTCTATCAGGACAGAGTACATTTTAAGGACACCGAGGGTATTTAAGCCAAAGGTTTCTCTGGGGTCACTTGAAATCTTCCAGCACAAACTGCATAAATAGTGCAATATTCAATAACTGTGCGCCTGGTGGACTGCAAAATACAATGAAGTGACAATTGGCTGCATGAGCTTTGGAAGATTTGGGGCATCTGCACTCTTGTGGACTGATGGATGACTCTGGAGCAGTGGAATGGGCCTATAGATTCGACATAACATTGTGAGAAAAAGAAAAAAGAGGCCCAAAGAAATATAAATGTAAGCACGCAAGTAAACAAATGTAAACTGAGCTAGAGATAATTTTACGGATAATTGTCCTTGGTGCATTTTAAATGTATCAAACCGGGCCTTCGCCGACTGCCTCTTTTCGTTTTGCTCCAATTTGCACTCAATTTGCGCCAGAGTCGCCTTCAACATGACAAAGACGAGCAAAAATCGCTATTGCATAGCCTTGCTCCAATAATCCAATAATTCCCAAGGTAATCTTAATGCTTGCCGAAGATGAGGTGGGAAGAAACACTCATGGCCGCGGCGTTTCCGACGGAGGGGCGCCGGTAATGCTTGTCAGAAGTAGAGACCGAGTCGATAAAGTCTGTCCAGGGACACAACAAATCAGCTGCCTGGGGAAAGATCATGATGGAAGCCAAGGGTAATCAAGGCTGTTTAGGACTGAGGAGGGTTGAATGAAAGAAATGGCAGTCGAGCTGCACTCCGGCAAAACTGCGGCCTTAATGGCCTCCGGGTTTAAGCATGCAGAGAAATGGCTCTCATTTCAGGCCTGCTCTGCCTAGGTGTGAGCGGCTTTCGGGCTGTAGTTCTTGCAATGTTATTCTCATAAGAACACCGGTACATGATGCGGTGCTGACCGTCCCAAGCTCGTCTTATCTTAATATCCAGCTGTATGAATGGAGTAAATATGAAAGATATTTACTGCAAATAAGTCTAATATAATGTTTTTAATGAGAGGTGATTTGGACAGCAACTAGTGAGAGTGGGAGGGTGATTACATGCTGGGCCACAGATTTTCACTGTGAGTGGAGATCCCCCTAGACAGCACACCCTGGACGTGTGAAGAAGAAATCATCTAATCATCAAAAGAAAAAAACAAAAACGACAAAACACTGGTGCTTTCATTTGAATTTTCTCTCATTACACACAGTATGTTGATAATGGCATCAGCACAAATGAATAGAAAGAGCAAGTTTATTTATAGCCACATAAAGTAATTTCTCCCACTTGCCAGTTGAAGTTTTCCAAATCACGGAGCGAAGTAAACAGGGTTGAATCGGTGGAGATTTCACATTGAACGGGCACAGCGGAGTGTACACCAATGCATGAAGTGTGGAGGAGAAAATATATCGCGCTTAAACGAGGCCATTTCCTTCAGCATGAGAAAGAGGCGTGACTTAGTTCCCATGGACATAATGTCAAATACAAAATTATGTAAATCAGGGTCTTGTTCACTTGTGTATTCAGCTTCTTTTTTATCGCACTGAACGTTTATATCAAAGGCCCGCTGAGACAATAAAACGATTCCGTTCGCCAAGGCCTTGAAGCAATCAGGTGCATCCTTTTTGTGTTTTTACACAGAAAGATTTAGAAAAATCACACTGTTAGTGTCTTGATGTGAAATCTCGTTGCTTGTCTCCTGCGGTTTCCTCTTGCTTTCTGGTCCCGCTTCAAAGACCGTGTCCTTGAATGTTCGAACATGCAATCTTTAATAATTACAAGTAGAAGGTGTAGAAATCGTTGCCTCTCTCACACCTTGCAATGCTGTTGACGCTGAGACCCACCTTGGCTGCTGACTCTCAGTGGTCCCTTGAGCAGACAGGCTTTATGTATGGAATAAACACAAATAACTGACCAATCAAAAGCTGGACAGTAACTGAGCAAGGAGAGACAGTGTTGGTTCATTAATATTGTAAACCTGCCGAAGGCAATACTAGCTGCCCATAAACAGACAGGTGTTACGCACGGAAAGTAAAACGAATGGCCCCGACCAATTGAAAGCCTGATAGCTTGATGTAGTGTCTGAAAAACGAGAGATAGTGTTGGTTCATTAATAATGGAAATCTGTGCCCTATGTCAACTGCTGCGGAGAGGTCCATTAGTCAGCCATAAAGGAGCTTGTTACCTCACATGCCTTAGTACTCTAAGCAGTCTATGGAGCTGTGCAGATAAAATCTTGCCCCCTTGCGTTAATCACCATGTCCTATTTCTCCACAGAACGTCACGTGCACATTAGGATAGGAAGGAAGGACATCACACCTCCGAATGTAGACTTTACAGAGACGAACTTGGAGTTCACCCTTTTCAAATGTTATGCACCTTTTCAATTCCAGATAACCAATGGCTGTTTAAAGCATCACTCAAATGTATTTTGGCAGCATATCAGGAATGACAAGGGGACATTTTTCTTCTTCTCATTGACTTCCACTTCCCTTCATATGTACCTGGTGTGACACAGACAAACACATTACAGAATCATTTCCAAAACTGCTTCTGCCGCAGAGGAAAATTCTGTTTAAATAGAATGTAAAAATTTCCACTCTTTTCACATAGATCAGGATGACCTGCTTCTCTAAACAGTTATTTTATTTTATTAAAGTGGTGTCCTTTCAAAATCACCATCAGTATGTGCCTAGCGTAAAATTCGCTTTTATAAGGCAATCTAGTGAGAGACAAATGACAAAATGATTTTGGAAAAACAGAGCCATGTTCTTTGTTTAAAAAGATATGTACTGTATGTTTTAAATTTGAAATCAGGAAGTCAGAAAATAGGAGCGTCCAGCTATTTTTTGAGTTGAAAATAAGTGGGTTAATATTTCTGAAGATAATGGGAAACTAGCAAGTCACTTTTAATTCAATTTTAATTGGATAGTTGTCTGATACTGCCTCTCAATACACTAACACTGTGAGTGGAGCTCCAACTGATCTCACTCTATACTGTTTATCACTGTTATTCACACAAATACAAATATACTTCAGTGATTCAGGTCAGCTGTTAATTTCAGCCTTGTCATCAAATTACCAAAAGGTGCTTGCTATCTACATCTTAGATTTTTTTCTGTATATCTTTGAGATATTTAAATCAGTCTCATAAGAAGAACAGTACTGTGGTAGCTTAGAGGTAGATCTTCAACTCCGTCAAACTAGAAAGAGCAAGCTAGCCTGATTGCTGTTCTCCCAAGGGAGCAGAGCAAAACTGTCAGGGATTTAGCTAATGTAAACAGAAATGTTTTCGTCAATCTAAAAATTTAAAGGACTTTGTTGTTGTTCCAGAAATGTCTCATTTAGTGTGTCAGTCTGGCAAACATGGTTTAATTATTAGCTTGTCATCTTTCAGCTTGGTTTATTCAGGTGTTGTTAATATGAACATAAAGTTGATAAAACCTAAGCCTTTTTATAGATATGCTTTTCTAAGGTAATTATTTTCCAAATAATACAAATCTCAGAAACATTTCCCTTCTTCCCCTGTACTACAAGTTACTACAGTAACTCCACCACCCTGTCCCCTCGAAGCTGCATTATCTAATTTGAACCACCTGTAACCAAAGTAGCCACTTTGTAGACAATATTTTTCTAGAGAGACTTACAATGTGAAAACAGCACAGTGCTGATAAGGAGAGTGAATATGTACAGTCAAGCCGGAAAGTCTGCACACCCCTTTCACCTTCTCCACGTTTTATTACGTTACAGACTTATACTACAATAGACTGAGTTCATTTTTTGCCTCAAACATCTACACACAATAGCCAATAATGACGAAGTGAAAACAGGTTTTTAGAAAATATGCAATTTTATTTTACTGACAAAAATAGGTTATTTAGGGGTTATATATATATATATATCTGTACACACCCTTAGCCTAATACTTGGTTGCTGCACCTTTGGCAGCGATTACAGCTTCAAGGTGTCTTGGGAAAGAAGCTACGAGCTTGGCACACTTGTTTCTGGACATTTTTGCCCATTCCTCTTGGCATATCCTTGCAAGCTCCATCAGGTTGGATGGGGAGCGTCGGTACACAGCCATTTTCAGCTCTTTCCACAGATGTTCAATTGGATTCAGGTCTGGGCTCTGGCTGGGCCACTCAAGGACATGCACAGACTTTCTCCGAAGCCACTCCTTTGATCTCTTGGCTGTGTGCTTCGGGTCGTTGTCATGTTGGAAGGTAAACCTTCGCCCCAGTCTGAGGTCCAGAGCGCTCTGGAGCAGGTTTTCTTCAAGGATCTCAGTGTACTTAGCTGCATTCATCTTTCCCTCTATCAGGACTAGTCGCCCCGTTCCCGCTGCTGAAAAACATCCCCACATCATGATGCTGCCACCGCCATGCTTCACTGTAGGGATGGTATTAGCCAGGTGATGAGCGGTGCCTGGTTTCCTCCAGACGTGAAGCTTGGTATTCAGGCCAAAAAGTTCAATTTTGGTTTCATCAGACCAGAGAATCTTGATTCTCATGGTTTGAGAGTCCTCTAGGTGCCTTTTGGCAAACTCCAAGCGGGCTGTGATGTGCCTTTTACTAAGGAGGGGCTTCCGTCTGGCCACTCTACCATAAAGGCCTGATTGGTGGAGTGCTGCCTGGATGGTTGATCTTCTGAAAGGTTCTACCATCTCCACAAGGATACGCTGGAGCTCTGTCAGAGTGACCCTCGGGTTCCTGCTCACCTCCCTGGCCAAGGCCCGTCTTCCCCGATTGCTCAGTTTGGCCGGGCGGCCAGGTCTAGGAAGATTCTTGGTGGTTCCAAACTTCTTCCATTTACGAATGATGGTGGCCACTGTGCTCTTTGGGACCTGTAAAGCTGCAGAGATTTTTCCGTACCGTTCTCCAGATCTATGCCTTGACACAATCCTGTTTCTGAGGTCTGCAGATAATTCCTTTGACCCCATGGCTTGGAGTTTGCTCTGACATGCACTGTCAACTGTGGGACCTTCTGAAGGCAGGTGTTGGCAATCCCCAATCATGTCCAATCAATTGAGTTTATCACAGGTGGACTCCAATTAAGTTGTAGAAACATCTCAAGCAGTATCAGTGGAAACAAAATGCACCTCAGCTCACTTTTGGGTGTCATATCAAAGGGTGTGCACACTCGTGTACATATGATATTTAACATTTAGATTTTTAATAAATTAGCACAAATGTCTAAAAACCTGTTTTCACTTTGTCATTATGGGCAATCTATTGTAGAATATGTCTGTAACGTAATAAAACGTGGAGAAGGGGTGTGCAGACTTTCGGCTTGACTGTATATTGAGGATAACTGAATCTCTATCAACTCTATAAACCTGTCTCGTCACGGTAGTGATGACGGTAAGTTAATTTAACTCCTAACTTTTCACTAAGCTCTACATGACCATCCGTTTGAAATAAATTGAGGTGAGCCTACCTGTGTCGGTAATTCATACTTGTAAACCCTTTTAAGAGAAGTGCAGGTGAGTGTAAAGGGTTTTTAGATCTGAGGTGGAAGGCGCTCTGTAAATCAGTTTCAGCCAATCGACCGCAGCACGCTAACCTGTGATAAACCCAGCTGAGGTGGGAGATATTTCAAAGCTTCCAAACTGATATATTCATTCACACCCCTATTATTTACCGTAAGTAGCTTCTGCAGTACGACAACTGTTGAAAAATAACTGCTTTTAGTGTAGATACATTTTTCCATTCCATTTTCCCTCCTTGGAAAATTACCACCTGATGTCACTTCACTGTTAGGCTGATCTGTCAGTCTACATCAACCCCGCTTTAATGACTGGCTTGTGCTCCCAGTAGCTCGAGTCAGGACTGAACTTGGAAGGACTGCTTTTAGTTTTAGATTCATGGAACAATTTACAATGTCTCCTAAAAACCTATTATCTTTTTCCTTTTGGACACTTTATAAACATGATCACAAGCACTGTTTTAACTAATTTATGATATTTTGGTTTAATCTTGGTATCATTGTAAATGAGCGCCCACCCTCAATGATCTTCTCTGATAGTTAAATAAAGGTTGATGATGATTTAATAAGATCTTTTGTTTCATTGTATGATGTCTGAGGCACTGCCAGGAATGGGTGATTAATGTGTGCCCCCCCCCCCCCCCCAATCTTTCATGAAATCCCTTTCATCAAATACAAAACATTTTTTTTCCAATGAGGAAAAAGTACTAAAGGCAGTAAAGGCCTGCTACAAATGTGTCCATTGGTCTCTAAGGCCAAAGCTTTAGTATTTGCTTTGTAGGCTTCTGTATCTCATTTAGACAAGAATATAGCTTAAATAATGTTACTGTGAGGCAGTAACAGATAAAACAACATGAATTTGGTCCATAGAGTGCACCAGTTACATACAGGGGGTATGTCTGGTAGCATTGGTTCTTGGTGAATGAGAATGGTGAATCAAATGACTGCAGTAGAAAAGACAGTGAGCAAGCAAGCATCATTCACGGGGTCCCATTAAAGTCCCATTAACTCAATGCAGCATCAACCAAATCATATATCAAATTACAAGATTTTGAGTTCAGTGCCAAGGATTGTTTTAGGAGTCAGCAATGACAAATATCAATTCATTCATTCCCCAAGTATTTCATCCTTTTGCTCTTGAGCAACCATTTCAAATTCTGAACATTTTCACTATAGGTGCAAGTACAGATGCCATTTCATACCAGAAATCTAGTTTTTGCTACTGCCTCATAGTAAAACTGAAATTTTTCATCCTAACCCAAGTCAGGACTATTGAAGTGCCGGTGCAAATGATAATCTTGCACCCTAAAACTGATCACTGTTTTTGAAATACTTGGGGGCCTGTTTCTGGTTGATTGGCTCTTTTGGTTGAAAAGGTGAACACCTTTTTGAAATCCCTCTATAAATGACCACATGCACATCCATGCCATTTAAGGGCCGGATTCAGAGATGGCCAACTTAAGTCATGCACTTAAGTGCCTCTCCTGCGCAGATTTAATGCAAACTGACTTACGCTGTATTCTAACTTGTGTTGCGCAGGTGCTTATCTCAAAATGTGGGTGGTACAGGGCATGATATTCTAATTACCTGTTTCCTGTACCTTCCCCCCGGGTTGCCAGATATCTACTAAAAATGTGGGGTTATCCATTTTCAACGTGTCAGTGACAGTGCCTTTAATAACCACATTTGCTTTTTGGAAAATCCTGCCTTTGCACATCGTAGTTGCTCTTGCGTGACAGGGTATAGGCATGCAGTGAACGTATTAATACATCGCATTGATAAAATGATCATAGGGGATATACCCATCACAGTGAAAAAAATAATCGCTGGACAGTGGTTGCACGCAATATTACTAAGTAAACAAATAATTTGTTGGATTTACTTAATATATATATATTTTTTTTTTACGATTTAGCCTACCTAATAAGGTAATGTACGGTAACATAATACCCTAGATGCAATGTCTTCCACTTAACCAGTTGAAGTCACATAGACTTAATAATAGCCCATTACTTGCAACCACTGTCCAAAGATTTATTTTTTGAGTGCATGTGTCACATGCTGGAAGGATGTGGTCAGGAAGGAGAGATATTTTAACCTGGAGCACTGGTAGATCTACACTGCGGGGAGTTACTTTGCGCTTCCTAATAATTTTGGAGCAGCTGTGCACATACAAGTAAGCTACAAAATCGTCTCTCTGTCAAAGCGATTATGATCCAAATACTGTCTATCAATGAATCCATCTAATATTGGTCTGGTATTATATACCAGACAGTCAATCATAGCCTACTTTTACATATTTTTATAACCACTCTTTGATAATTGTAAGTAGGCTAGGCAAAGGAAAATAAAACCAATATTTTTTTCAAAGAACATGTGGTCATTCTAATATCCATTTTTGCAAAAGATGCTGTATTTTTTATAATCATCTATTGGCAGCGCTAGACATAGGCCACCTTTTGTTCTGAACAAAGTTGCGCAGAAAAAAATTATTAAGTGAAAACTCTGAATACGCGCATCTTGCAGACACGCCTCATTTTCATCAAATCTCCACCCCGCGCGCGTAATCACACGTATATACTGGAGAGACGCTTAAAGGTATACTATGTAGTTTCAGAACACTAGATGGCAATATAGAGCACGTAGGAGCAAATGGTTCGACGAAAGTTGTGTATCATGTGTTCTTCTCAGACACGCACAACGACACACGAGCATTGTGGTGACGTTTCATACATATTTACCCTGACCGGCGGACTTCAGTATACACAGCCAAGATGGAAGGAAGCGATAGGGAGGAGAAAAAAGAAAGCCTGGCCGAGATGTGGAATGGAGAAAATTAATGAAAAAAATCTACGTAAAGTAAATATAGGTGACGAGGCTTTTCCCAGGTGGAGAAAGTTGAAGTCGGAGAGGGGATTCCGTACAGACGCAGACATGGCATTATTTCTACTGGACTGGTAAGTCACGTTTGCTGTCTCACAACAACTTTTGGTAGACATTACTGTAACGGTAGCTGATGTTTTAGCATTGGCAGTAACTACAGTTTGCTTCCCATTTTTTTTCTAAGCAGAGGGTTTTATCTTTTTTATTGTTTTTGTGCTCTGTTTTTTACTAATTATTATCTCTGAACGAGAGGGACAGGTGTCGTCCACTCCCCTCCTCGGCTGAAAACATCTTGCTAATGAGTAGATATCGAAATTATACTGACAACGCGTATGTAACAGTAAGTAGCCTAAGCTAAAATAAGAGTCTACCTGGAAGCCTGCCCACATAGCCTGGTCATGTCAATCAAATGAGCAGGAACCGCCCATTCATGACGTTTACACCATTTTAGCTGTCTCTGGCTTTAAAAATGGCGGCGAGATGTCAACAGTGTAGCATTCAAAACATTAACAAAAAAAACTTTACGAATGACTTATGAGGTAGGAAATACATTCAACATGTTTATTAAACCACAAGGACAATTTGAATGTAAACAATGAACGAGTTGTTTACAATCAAACTACATAGCATACAGTGGATATAAAAAGTCTACACACCCCTGTTAAAATGGCAGGTTTTTGTGTTGTAAAAAAATGAAACCAAGATAAATCATGTCAGAACTTTTGCCAGCTTTAATGTGAAATTGCAACCTATAAAATTCAAGTGAAAAACAAACTGAAACATTTTAGGGAAAAAAATACAAATAAAAAACTGACAATAACCTGGTTGCATACATATGCTGTAAGGGTAATTTTCTGATTGACAATGTGTGTGTGTGTTAACATGAAGACAATCAAGTGATTAGAAATAACTTTTAATATAATCCTTATTACCAATAAGAATATGTATGCAGAATTAAGTGCTTAAGAAATATGCTCTATAATACATATGGATTCAGACCAAAAATCTTTCTCTGTCTCTTTTGGAAACAGGCAGCCTAAGAGATTAATGTCTCTGTTATTACTAGTCAAAGTTTGCTTGGACATTTCGATCTCATAGCAAGGTCAGAGTTTATCTTGAGACTAAATACTGTTAAGCCTAGGTTGTCAGCTGCATGTCCTTGTTATTTATGCAAAGAATCCGCCCTGGTTGAAAGATACCAAGATTGTGTATAAATTATCTACTGTATGTATGTTTCATCAGAGCACTTGTAAGGAGCTCTCATTCTGGTCTATTTGCAAATAAACAGAAGTCTTACTCTCAATCAAAATACTGTTTTACTGTGGATCTATTTCATCAGATGATGCTCACTGTGGTGTAGAAAGGGAATTTAAAGCAGATTTCCCTAACAGTTTTTGGCGACGAGGATGGGATTGCTAACTTGTTTTTTTCCCCGCACAGGTCAGTCTCAGGTTGAAAGGCATAGACAGTGCGCACTGCCAGGAGCCTGGGACCCCGAGACCGCAACCCACCTCCAACACAAAGGTGAAACTGTAAGCAGTCACCCGGAGGAAGGAAGGCGGCAGGCGGCGACCGGACTGGCAAGGAGACGAGATCTGTCTGGGATGACCAATACGCAATCTTAGGAAAAAGAACACCACCAGGTGAGGCCGTGGCAAACAGTAAAAAACTTACAGAACAGGTACCAGGTTTGACTAGGGGACCGACAGGTCCATCACTCTGGGAGTGATTCAAACAAAGAGGCTTAAGAGCCTATCACTCTGGGACTAAGTCCCCAGCGAAAAGAGTGATTAATATTAGTATGAATAAATAAATAAATAGGGCTAGAGACATAAAAAATTATAATACAGAGCTCCAAGGTAAATTTACAGAGGGTAATTTGGTATCATTTGTTAACCGTGAGCGCGCAGGTTGATTTCCCTAACAATGCACACCCTTTTATAATTGGAGATGTGGCTGTGTTCAGAATCAACCAGTCAGATTCAAACTCATGTTAAATAGTAGTTAGTATACACCTGCCATCAATTAATGCGACTGATTAACCCCAAATAAAGTTCAGCTGTTCCTGTAGGATTTTCCTGACATCTTTTTGGTTGCATCCTACTGCAAAAGCCATGGTCCACAAAGAGCTTACAAAGCATGAACGGCATCTCATTGTTGAAAGGTATCGATCAGGACAGGGGTACAAAATAATTTCCAAGGCATTAGATATACCATGGAACACAGTGAAGACAATCATCACCAAATGGAGAAAATATGGCACAACAGTGACATTACCAAGAACAGAACGTCCCTCCAAAATTGATGAGAAGACAAGGAGAAAACTGGTCAGGGAGGCTGCCAAGAGTCCTATGGCAACATTAAAGGAGCTGCAGGAATTTCTGGCAAGTACTGGTTGCTCCCTACATGTGACAACAATCTCCCGTATTCTTCATATGTCTGGGCTATGGGGTAGGGTGGCAAGACGGAAGCCTTTTCTCATAAAAAAAACATCCAAGCCCGGCTAAATTTTGCAAAAAGACATCCAGTCTCCCAAAATCCTGTCAAAAAATGTGTTATGGTCTGATGAGACCAAGGTTGAACTTTTTGACCATAATTCAAAAGGGTATGTTTGGCGCAAAAACAACACAGCACATCATCAAAAGAACACCATACCCACGGTGAAGCATGGTGGTGGCATAATTATGCTTTGGGGTTGCTTTTCTTCAGCTGGAACTGGGGCTTTAGTCAAGGTGGAGGGAATCATGAATAGCTCCAAATGCCAGTCGATTTTGGCGCCAAACCTTCTGGCGTCTGCTAGAAAGCTGAAGATGAAGTGGAATTTCACCTTTCAGCACGACAACGACCCAAAGCATACATCCAAATCAACAAAGGAATGGCTTCACCAAAAGAAGATCAATGTTTTGGAATGGCCCAGCCAGAGCCCAGACCTCAATCCAATTGAAAATCTGTGAGGTGACCTGAAGAGGGCTGTGAACAGGAGATGCCCTCGCAATTTGATGGATCTAGAACATTTTTGCAAGGAAGAGTGGGGAAAATATTCCCAAGTCAAAATGTGACAAGCTGATAGACTGAGTGCTGTAATAAAATCAAGAGGTGCTTCAACAAAGTATTAGTTTAGGGGTGTGCACACTTATGCAACCAGGTTATTGTAAGTTTTCATTTTTCTTCCTGAAAATGTTTCAGTTTGTTTTTCACTTTATTTTCACAGGTTGCAATTTCACATTAAAGGTGGAAAAAGTTCTGACATGATTTATCTTGGTTTCATTTTTTTACATCACAAAAACCTGCCATTTTAACAGGGGTGCGTAGACTTTTTACATCCACTGTACCTTTGAAACAGCGGATAAGTCAAATGTCTGAATCACAACTAGCTTAAGCTATGCATAATTTCAGGAGTTAAGTCCCATTAGCGCGCGCTTATCTCAACTCTGAATCTGACTATAAGAAAAAATGTACTCCAACCAGATGTGAGCTGACAGCTTTTGCGTAAAATGCAAGACAGAGATGCTTTGGCAGAAAATGGGTCGAGAATGTTTCGGGAGAAGCATCTATCTCAATTTGCTATTACAGACATCGCCTGCAAGCCTTATCGTATAATTTTTCATGACTGCACATACTGTTTGGCCACAAATGATTTCACCACCTTTCAAATTGTGGCTTCTGTAAGAAAGATGAAAAGCTATACGCATGCTGGGTTTTGCCACAGTGAAACCCAGCGGATATGAAAACATTATAACTGCACATTATAACTAGCTTTACTGCCTGGGGGGGGGCAAATAGGCTTTTGTCCTCGAGGACACAGTCATTTTATTTGGTACTTTCTGAACCAGATTAGGTTTAACTTGTTGATTTTCTGTGTATTTATTACTATATATTTGAAAATTCACAGCTGAATTGTAAGTCTCTGTAGAGCTGTAGCCCAAGAAAGGCACACGGCATGTGTCAAATTAGTTGAAAACTTCAATAGGTAGGAAAACTGTTTTGAAAAAGGAGAATGATATAGTTATATTTACTCACTATAGTGCATTTCTTTCAAAATGGTTGATGTATATTGTGCTATCCTCAAGTTTTTACAAGCAGTATGAAACCATGTCTTGCTGTGTTAGTCTCTTCAAACTGACTTTTGTTTCTCATAAATAATTAGTTAACTTTTCATTTAAATATTAACAATGACTAATTAGTTTATGTATGCAGAGAACTTCATAATAGCCAATGAGACCAATTCTGTTCATTCAATTATTTGTCCTACTTATTAAATTCAGGCTGAGTCACAAAAGCTGCAGTCAGCAATTATTGCTAATATACATGCTCCTTCTTATTTTTGTCCATCTGCCAGTCTTCACAGCTTCTTCACTTGTCAGAACACTGATGCATTTGAAGTATTTGATGAGAAAACAAAAGCTTTGTTTGGTAAACACTCATTTTGAACTTTGTGGCTAAAGGCGGTATTATATGCATAATGAGTACACTTTGCCTCCCAAAGAGGGTCTGCAACAAATAATTCATACAACAAAACGGGATGGAGCCTTGCACAGCTCAAAATACAGCTCAACAATAAATTTACTGTTTGCCATACTGTTACCATATAATGAAAAGTTCAGTGTAGAAAACTGGAACCTTGTGTTTCATTTTTATTTTTTCAATAGCCTGCGGTAGTTAGTCTTGGTCTGAAAGCTAGGGCTTTAAATACGGAGGGTGAATGATGTCCCCTCTAATCCTGGCTCCCCTGAGTCAATATTTCCTGAGAGAGGCTCTGCTGTTCTGTTGAGTTTGTCTGTCTCTTGTCTCTGAACAGGTTTCCCTGCCCTTCCCTCATTTCCTCTACCACTTTCTCTTAAATTAACTTGGTCTATGTCCAGTATGAAGGATTAAACCAAATGAAAAACTAAGCACTTAGGGCCAGATTCAGAGTTTAGATAAGCGCATATGGGACTTACTCCAGAAATTCCGCATAGCTTAAGCTATTTGTGATTCAGACATTTGACTTATCCGCAGTTTTAAGCGCCTCTCCAGTATATACGTGGCATTACGCGCGCAAGGTGGAGATTTGATGAAAATGAGGCGTGTCTGCAAGTCGTGCAAGATATGCGTATTCTCAATTATTTTTTTCAGCGCAACTTTGTTTGGAAAAAAGGGTGGTTTATGTCTAGCGCCGCCAATAGATTATTATGAAAAATACAGAAACTTTTGCATAAATGGGTATTAGAATGAGTGCATGTTATTTGAACATAATATTGGTCATATTTTCCTTTGCATAGCTAACTTGCAATTATCAAAGAGCTGTCATAAAAAGAAAAATATGTAAAAGTAGACTATGATTGGCCGTCTGGTACTATATCATACCAGATCAATATTAGATGGATTAATTGATAGACAGTGTCTGGATCATACTGGCTTTGACAGAGAAACTTAGGCTTATAGGCTATTATGTTCAACCACCGTAGGCTACATGACTTTATTAAAGGTATACTATGTAGTTTCAGAACACTAGATGGCAATATAGAACACGTAGGAGAAAAAGGCTCCCCGAAAATTGCTTATCACGTGTTCTTCTCAGACACGCACGAGCATTGTGGTGACGTTTCACACATATTTTCCCTGACCGTGGACTCCGCCCGGAGTCTGTTGGCTGTATCACGGTCACTCTGATCCTGTCCGCTTCCCCTGGCCCTGCCTTACCCACCATGAACACGACTGCCCCGTCACCCTTACTCTGGGGCTGCGACCACTGGATGTTGATGGGCTACAGAATGAACCGAGCAGAATTAGAAAATGATGATTTTGAATTATTTCATGAAAATGAACAGTGGTCAAATTTACAGAGCAAATAGCGAAGATTACTAACTTATATGCTTTGAGTATGTAACGTAGTCTCTATTTACATGATCAAGGTTTGGTCAAACAACATGATAAATAGACTATTGTCAACAATAAACAAACATCACGACAATAGATAGCCTTAGCTAGGTGTATGGTTGCTATATTTATAATGATATTGTTACCTCCTCGGCTGAAAACATCTTGCTAATGAGTAAGAAGTATACCTCACGCAAATACGCGAACGTGGACGCTTCGAGCTACGCAAACAGTTTTTCTTTTGCCATGACATTTCTGAAACACAAACCGAAGGAAAGCACAGCTCGAACAAGAATGTTGTTTACTGTTGTTGCCTGCTATAGCGTCCCTCGCTGCAACGCTCTGGCTTGTCTTTTTACAAATGGCATGAATCACTGAATCAGGAGTCGCCTAGGCGTCACATGCCCGGGAATACAATAGTAGCTTGAGAAAAGCATGCCCAGCTTCAGACAGCTCTATCTCAAAAAATATACATGTCACAGCTTAGATATTCACACCGTAGGAATCCTGGGAACCAGATGTACATCTGTATATAATATGTCTTGTGTAGTTTAAAAACTGTAATCGTGGTCAGAAGTTAGAAAATGGGGTTTTAAATTGAAATTACCAGCTGCTGCTAGAGTGGAGTTTTGAACATTCCACCATTTTGTGTGAATGGGGAGCATGGTTTTTCAAACAACACTGAATATTTTACAAAACTAAAAATGTCACAGCTTAGATATTTACACCGTAGGAATTCTGGGAACCACATGAACATTTGATACATATTATGTCTGTGTACCTTAAAAACTGTAGTCGTCGTCACAAGTTAGAAAATGGGTTCGAAATTGAAATTACCAACTGCCGCTAGAGAGGAGTTTTGAACATTCCACCTGTTAGCAAGGTGAGTCGCCGTAGCAACCCCCCGAAGCAAAATCAATACAAAATCTACCACCAGTGTTCTGCTGGACCCAGTTAGTCCATGGGCCAGACCCGGATATCGGTACCATCTGGGTGGGCAAATTCTAATTGTGATTTTTTTATTCCTATACATCCCTAGTTTATGTTTTGATATGATAGACCTTTGGGACTGGTAGCTTATTAGTGGTTATCACCTCATGAAGTCATCCCCCCCCTAAAGTAAATTGCATTTTAGACGCACCTGCATATCCTGGTTTAGGGGCTCATGGTCAAGACATTTGTCAGTGTTTCATAATACTGTGTTTGGTATCATTTTAAAGGGGACATTCTAAGCTTTCATTGAAGCCCATTGGTGAATCTATCTGACAAAGATAGAGGTCACTGGTGCTCTTCAAACTGTCAATGACACACATTTTTCCACAATTTTTCGCATAAACTACATACTGTCTTTTAGCCCTGTGGCATCAAGGAACATCAGAGACACAAAAGACAAAAACTGGAATACTCACAGGACTCCAAGGATTCAGGAAATGTATAATATAGCCATATTATTTCATTGTGAGATGTGATTACAGGCCTTAAATTAGAAGGATGACTTGGGCAGAAATCTCTCACATTTTGTCTTCATTAGAGTCCTTAGTCCATGGACCAGACAGTTGAGGGGGGAAAGAAAACATAATTTCCCCCAATAGGCTATACATTATATCTAAATAAATGATGTAATTGAAAATACACAGTAGCCTATTAATAGTAGTATTATTAATAATAATAGTAATAGTAGCTAGAAATAATTTGAAATAAATAAACGAACACTTTTTTGAAGGTTTTGTCAGATTCCATCCCTCTAGCACGCGACTCTAGTGACAGATGACTGCTGGGACCATCAGCTGTGACAGATGCCCTTGTAAGTAATTTTGTTCAACCTTTTGAATAAAATGTTAAAAAAACATAACCTTACTATTTACTGCCTCAAGTGAAATTATCTTATCCCCAGCCAGATCCATATTTAGTAGGTAATGTTAGCTAGCTAACTAGTTTAGCTAGCTAGTTAGCTAGCTAGACTAACTGCCTAAAGAGGATTAATTTATCCCCAGCCAGAGCCATATTTAAAGGTACCATTAGCTAGTTTATCTTGAGACAGGAGTGAGACAAGCTTTTATAATGTAGTATCAACTTGGCAGCACTGGGACTGGGGGTGCTGGAGGCACTTCAGCAGACACCCCCCCCCCCCCCCCCCCACACACACACACACACAGTTTTAGGAGCAGAGATTAGCCTACTGCCTATTTTTCCACAATTTTGAAACCTAATGTTATATAGGCTATTTGCCAACATTTCTAATCATTAAAATTTGGCTAGAGTGGTTAATAACACCTGTTTCTCTTGTGTGACAAACTCAAAACACATTTATTTTTGCTTTACAGAGACTCATTCTGGTTGCTGGTGGTGATTGTTTAAAGTGGATGTGAAGGAGCTACATCTTACATGGTAACAATTGTCTAGCTAGCTAACTTAAACGTGTTCAGAGCAGAGATTTTCAAATTTTGGCTAAGTGGTTAATAAACACCTTTTTCTGTTGTATGACAAACTCAAAACACATACACGTATTTATTATATATTTTATCTTTACAGGGACTTTAAGAAATTCAGAGACTCATTCTGATTTCTGATGGTGACTGTTTAAAGTGGATGTGAAGGAGCTACATCTTACATGGTAACGATTCATATTTTAAAGGCAGAATATGCAGCATTTTCCTAAAAATCTATGTATAGACTCTAAAAAAAAACCTCTCAATCATCACTTATGGACCCACTAGAAGTGTGTGGCAGTGTATTTATCTGCAGAGGCCCTGCCCTCTGCCTGTAATGAGATCTGTGCCCTTGATTGGCAGCAACTGAACCAGCAGGCAGGGCCCATATTACGATGCTCTGATAATATTTCAGTTTAGGACAATTAAAGTTGGTAATTTCATGTCAGACATTCATTTCTCTGTTTCAGAGAGGGCACAGTACTGTAATGATGGATCCAACTTCAGATGAAGGCAGCAGCAGCGACCTGCCAAGAAAGCGGAGCCCCGCATGGACTGTATCATCCACTGCTCTGATGAGGATTCTGACACAAAGCTGGTGTCACCCCAAAACATGGACTCATGGAAAACTTTGTTGAGGGCAGCAGAAATCAGACAACATCTCCCAATTTTGAACTTAGCCAAATACTTCAATGGTTCAATTCATTGGTGTATGATGAAACGTGTATCTTCTGTGCTAAATCAAGGAAGTACCTGAAGGGACCAAAAACGACAGAACCTCTTGTACAGTGTTCAGAGTTACGTGCTGCTTTTCGGATCCGGTTCATCCGCACGTAACTCTGAACACTGTACAAGAGGTTCTGTCGTTTTTTTGTCCCTTCAGGTACTTCCTTGATTTAGCACAGAAGATACACGTTTCATCATACACCATTGAATTGCTAGGCGCATCTCTAGATGATTGTCTTGAACTTACTTGAGCAGTTCCAGAGGCAGAAGCAGTTTTTTTGGTGATAGAATCCAGGGATTGAAAGTGAAAATACTACGGCACTGGCGATGATACTGCACTGGTGGAATATCTCCCTCACACAAGTATTTGGCTAAGTTCAAAATTGGGAGAATGTTGTCTGATTTCTGCTGCCCTCAACAAAGTTTTCCATGAGTCCATGGTTTTGGGGTGACACCAGCTTTGTGTCAGAATCCTCATCAGAGCAGTGGATGATACAGTCCATGTGGGCTCGCTTTCTTGGCAGGTCGCTGCTGCCTTCACCTGAAGTTGGATCCATCATTACAGTACTGTGCCTCTCTGAAACAGAGGAATGAATGTCTGACATGAAATTACCAACTTTAATTGTCCTAAACTGAAATATTATCAGAGCGTCGTAATATGGGCCCTGCCTGCTGGTTCAGTGCTGCCAATCAAGGGCACAGATCTCATTTACAGGCAGAGGGGCAGGGCCTCTGCAGATATATACACTGCCACACACTTCTAGTGGGTCATAAGTGATGATTGAGAGGTTTTTTTTTTAGAGTCTATACATAGATTTTTTAGGAAAATGCTGCATATTCTGCCTTTAAAATATGAATCGTTACCATGTAAGATGTAGCTCCTTCACATCCACTTTTAAACAGTCACCATCAGAAATCGGAATGAGTCTCTGAATTTCTTAAAGTCCCTGTAAAGATAAAATATATAATAAATACGTGTATGTGTTTTGAGTTTGTCATACAACAGAAAAAGGTGTTATTAACCCACTGGCCAAAATTGAAAATCTCTGCTCTGAAACGTTTAAGTTAGCTAGCTAGACAATTGTTACCCATGTAAGATGTAGCTCCTTCACATCCACTTTAAAACAATCACCACCAGCAACCAGAATGAGTCTCTGTAAAGCAAAAATAAATGTGTTTTGAGTTTGTCACACAAGAGAAACAGGTGTTTATTAACCACTCAGCCAAATTTTTAATGATTAGAAATGTTGGCAAATAGCCTATATAACATTAGGTTTCAAAATTGTGGAAAAATAGGCAGTAGGCTAATCTCTGCTCTAAAAACTGTGTGTGTGGTGTGTGTGTGTGGTGTGTGTGTGTGTGTGTGTGTGTGGTGTGTGTGTGTGGTGTGGGGGGGGGGTGTCTGCTGAAGTGCCTCCAGCACCCCAGTCCCAGTGCCTGCCCAAGTTGATACTACATTATAAAAGCTTGTCTCACTCCTGTCTCAAGATAAACTAGCTAATGTTACCTTTAAATATGGCTCTGGCTGGGGATAAATTAATCCTCTTTAGGCAGTTAGTCTCTAGCTAGCTAACTAGCTAGCTAAACTAGTTAGCTAGCTAACATTACCTCTAAATATGGATCTGGCTGGGGATAAGATAATTCACTTGAGGCAGTATATAGTATGGTTATGTTTTTTTAACATTTTATTCAAAAGGTTGAACAAAAATTACTTACAAGGGCATCTGTCACAGCTGATGGTCCCAGCAGTCATCTGTCACTAGAGTCGCGTGCTAGAGGGATGGAATCTGACAAAACCTTCAAAAAGTGTTCGTTATTTATTTCAAATTATTTCTAGCTACTATTACTATTATTATTAATAATACTACTATTAATAGGCTACTGTGTATTTTCAATTACATCATTTATTTAGATATAATGTATAGGCCTATTGGGGGAAATTATGTTTTCTTTCCCCCTCAACTGTCTGGTCCATGGACTAAGGACTCAATGAAGACAATGGGCCCTATCTTGGCGATCTTGGCGCTTAGTCTAAGCGCATGGCGCTAAGTCCATTTAGGGCGTGTCCAAGTCCACTTTTGCTATTTTAACGGCGTGTTTTTTTGTGGCGCTAAGCACGGCGCATGGCGCAACTGGGCTGAACCTAGTTGCTTCATTAATTATAGGTGTGTCTTGGGCGTGACATTCAATAAACCAATCAAAAATGTCATATCCCATTCCCCCTTTAAAAGCCTGCTTTTTCCACCTTGGCGGATTGCTTATGATGGCGAAAACAGACATGCTCGTGCGTGGTTAGTGTGATCAAGGAATAGGCTAAATGGAGTATGATCAATATTATGCGGACTAACCATTAGCCTATGAGTTCCCGGTAATTCCAGACAGGGCTGTTATTTTACAAAATATGTGTCGGGTTAAATTTCGTTAAAAGGACCTGCCAACAGCTGAGAATAAGCTATCAATGGCTTTCAGTCTCACCTAGAAAAACGCCAAATTAGCCTGCTTGTTCAGGCGAGATTTCGTTTGATTATGCAATGAAAGTGTCAAACATCAATTCCAAGAGGCTGTTCTCATGGAGTTCTCGAAGTTCAAAGCTTCATCCAAAGTTCATTAGGCTACCTGCATAGTAGGCTAATATTGATTAATAACATACATACCGTTATTTTGCCTTAATGATGACACTAAAATAGCCATACAATAAAGCTGTCAGGTTCGCAACCCATAAGTTCACGCATATTTCCCCTTGTTAATAATGTCCTGTTTATGGAAATGTGACCAACCTGTTTTACTCGTAGCGTAATCCTTTAAAACAATCCACTTTCCCAGGAAGACCGTTAAACGTGCGACTTACAGCAGGGAAAACAGAGAACATGCAGCTCACGTGCAGAGAATGGCATTAAAATTAATGTGAATTAATTGTGTAACGTGCTGCAAATTTGTTTTAGTTTCTAATTAGACGCTTAGTTCTCTTTAAAATCGTTTTGTTCAGTTAAGGAATAACGGGTGAAATCAGCTGGGTTTTAAACGGTGAGAGTATGGAAACCTGGTCACTGTAATTTAAAAAAATATGAAGGACGAAGAATAGCTAAGGTTACAATTTAGTTAACATGGTGACATCTCCGTTTTTTAACCATAGGCTATCGAAAAAAACCTTATGCACAGCGAATTCGCTGTAGCCTAGGCTATTTGAAAAACAATTATGCAATATTCACTGGACAAGGTTTTGAACTTTTTTCAGTCACAAACCATTCTATTTACTTACAGGCTGTATTCATAGATAAACAGAGCTGTATTGTAATGACATCTGAAGCGCATTTTCAGAACTTAAATGTCCGTCTATTGCCGTGCGCGAGTTTTCCATTGAATGACAATTCACGCATTAGGTGCAAAGACAATTCGCGCATTAGGCTTGATAGCTATAAGTGTTATCAGCTCCTTTTTAATGGATAGCCATTGTCCCGTACCATCGCACATCGCCTGGATGTTGATGGAGTGGGCTGAGAGCAATGTAATGTGGCATTGTTTCCCTTCGCTGAGGGAAAGGTATGTGGACCTATGGAACCTTTTATTATTATGCATTTTTGATATAGCCTACACAATAATAATATTTCACATTGTGATCTAGATATTTTAGTCATGCCTGTGCACGCCCCTGTGTGTAACAGACAGGAGGGTATGCGCGTTGTGCACACGCCTATGT
Organism: Synaphobranchus kaupii; assembly: GCA_029718625.1. Classification (NCBI taxonomy): domain Eukaryota; kingdom Metazoa; phylum Chordata; class Actinopteri; order Anguilliformes; family Synaphobranchidae; genus Synaphobranchus; species Synaphobranchus kaupii. The sequence continues at coordinate 79,822,430 of CM056376.1, read as the reverse complement.
AGACGCACTTATATGCGCCGTTAAAATAGCATGTAAACAACTGCGACATGACTTTAGACCAGGTTTGTGGTGGTTCTAGCGCAAGCGCTTTCTGCTGGCTCAAGATAGCAATACGCCAAAAAGAATCCTGGCCACTCCTCATCTTAAGACCAACACGCCCAGTTCACTAATGATGGCGCAAGAGTTACGCCGTCAAACATGCTAGTTTGACGGCGTAAGCGTTAGGCGATATTATGGACCTAGCGCCGGGTGTAAGATAGCAAAGACACTTGCGTTTGCGTTAGTGCCGCTTTGCGCCGGGTGTAAGATAGGGCCCAATATGTGAGAGATTTCTGCCCAAGTCATCCTTCTAATTTAAGGCCTGTAATCACATCTCACAATGAAATAATATGGCTATATTATACATTTCCTGAATCCTTGGAGTCCTGTGAGTATTCCAGTTTTTGTCTTTTGTGTCTCTGATGTTCCTTGATGCCACAGGGCTAAAAGACAGTATGTAGTTTAGGCAAAAATTGTGGAAAAATGTGTGTCATTGACAGTTTGAAGAGCACCAGTGACCTCTATCTTTGTCAGATAGATTCACCAATGGGCTTCAATGAAAGCTTAGAATGTCCCCTTTAAAATGATACCAAACACAGTATTATGAAACACTGACAAATGTCTTGACCATGAGCCTAAACCAGGATATGCAGGTGCGTCTAAAATGCAATTTACTTTAGGGGGGGGGGGTGACTTCATGAGGTGATAACCACTAATAAGCTACCAGTCCCAAAGGTCTATCATATCAAAACATAAACTAGGGATGTATAGGAATAAAAAAATCACAATTAGAATTTGCCCACCCAGATGGTACCGATACGTCAAATTTTGGGTCTTGGCCCATGGACTAAGTCAGTTATGGAACAGCCCAACAATCCATGCGCCCACTTGTTGAGTTTGGAATTCCATTGTTATTGTTCAAGTAATAACTGTAATCTTTCCTGTTTGTTATCAGAGTACTAACTGTCATATTTCCTGTTTCTTCTGAAATACCAATTGCTGTCCTTTTATCTCTTCTCTCTTTTACATGTTTGTTAAATGCAATGTCTGTAAGTATACTAATTAATAAGAAGCATAATGTAAAAATATCACCAAACCAGAGGCCATTGTTTTTGTACATGTAAACAACACACACATTTTCTATTGCATTTTTAAATATGATTGCTCAAAATCTGCACCGCTTACTTCACCACCTGGGTGTGATTTTTATTATAAAGCTGGAAACCCAGGGGTAAGGTACCAGAAACAGGTCATTAGAATATCATGCCATGGGCACTTAAGTTGGCCATCTCTGAATCCAGGCCCATACAGTACATGTATAAATAAAAACACTTTTTCCTATGAGCACAGTTTCAGTATTTAGCTAGTGTATTCATCTGTGTGTTCCTTTATTTTATACATTTATTTACTTCTGTATTTATTATTTTCATAACTTTACTTGAGTTCCGCTTATTTTTTCTCCAAAATTGTAATGAAATGCGTCAATGAAACATCATTGGGTGTAAACGGCTCTATCGACACGTGTTATTCAAAGGGATGGTAGATTTGGATTATAAAATGGTGACTAGATCTGTCGCAAAGCAACAAATTGTCTATTCATATGCAACGCGTGCGAGTCGATTACAGGGAAACTGAAAGCTGCTGACCAATAAAAGAGTTAAGTAGAACGATGCATGGGGCTGGAGGATGAGTTAGAGATCATCCTCGCCATTTCAGTAAAAACACGGCATCAGTGAGGGGACACTGAAAAGAGAGCAGTGGACTGCTGACAAGCAGGCAGCCTTGGTTTATCCAGCACATCTTTAGCAGTGCCATTGCATGTGTCCAACAACACATTTAAAATGGGTGTTTTGTTGTACATACTGTTTTCTGACAATGTTGTCATTTTTTCAGTGTTTCATATTCATGTTCATATTTTTTTCTTCACTTTTCACTGGGTAATTTGTAGTCAATGCCAGTCAATGTGCCATTTCAAAAACCAGTCAATGTGCCATTTCAATCAATAAGATAACATAGCACAGTTTCCAAATGCATGGGATTTTGTTCAATAAGAAATTACTTGGTGAGGAAGCAGTTCCCAGGACATCACAATGCCGCGATTAGACTCAGTGCACATTATAATAGAAATGATGGCATGTACAATAAATGCCACAGCTGAAATGTGCTATTAATATGTAAATTACAGACATAACATGGCATCCACATTCAAACTGAATTAAAATCCTGTCTTTGCTAGCTATCACTATGTAAATCATCTTACATTGCCTTTCCAGAGATTTTTTCCACATTGTCCTATGAGCATATACTGTAGCATATAGATTATGAGGCATATGTTCCCGATTAACCACAGCAGATGAGGATGATTATTATTATTAGTATTATTAGAATAGGTTGTTTTTGTTGTTTTTGCTTCTGTTGTTATAGTCAGTCACCCATGTCCAGAGCTACTTACTTCATGACAAATGAAAAGAGAGAACACAAGTTTTAAAGCAGTATAATACATCCGACACACATTCAAACATCAGCAAGGCAACACAGGGCCATGTGCAGTTAAATATAGATGTGAGCTGGAATTAGGTGCTGCAAGTACTGTATTATCCTAATATTTAAAAAAACAATAGCATACACGCACACACACACACACACACACACACACACAATAAACACAGTGTACACACATGTACGCGCAGACGCTCATACACACACAGCAGAGTGAGAAATTTCATTAATTTTTTTCCGATTGGACTCACTCGAAAGCCATGGCACATCAGTACCCTTCAACTCATAATGAGCTGGCTATAAGCACTTTGCCGACACTGCCTGGGACACGTTTGCTGCTGTGACGGACGGCACTCATCGCTGACGAGCCACACTTCCTGCATCAGTGGCCGAGGGAGAGACGCAGGCGAGCGAGAGCTCATGCATATTATCAGCAGAAAGCCGCACCAGGAGAGGGATGCCTGCTAATTGCTACTCTCACTGTCCTGACAGATGACAACCGGTGCTCAGCACTTAATGTGCGGCAGGTGGGTTCAGCTTTTGTGGGCTCCTTGGGCTGACGAGTGTGGGGACAATAGACCAGGTGTGTGCTAATTGCAGGACAGAGAGTACATTTCCAGAGCTAGTGCAGCTGGAACAGGAGAGGGCTGGCTTTGGCTGTTTCTTTTAGAAATTCTCACTCTGACAAAGTGGCTTATTTCCGCCTGTGCGGGCCACACCCTCAGCGTGATTTTTAAAGTCGAGGGTGCTGCCTGCACAGAAGGGCAAGGTTATTCGGTGAAGTTAATGCAGACTGTGACCTGGGTGAGGTCACGTAAAAACCTGTTCTATGGCCATGGCTGTATAAGAAACCGTCCCTTGTGCTGAGCAGATGTGCTTGATCGCCACTCCCACGCAGTTGTTCACGCGCCCCCACACAACAGAAGGATCGGATTGTGTTATAGGAGTACTTCACCACCTACATGGGGATCCCTTGTGGTATTTGGGCTTAAAACTGGTTTGGTTAATCATGTCAGCATGATAATACAATTATATGTCAAATAAAAAGTATAATTACAGTCTGCACCATTGTCTTTTGGAGAAAGCATACACTAAACATCCTTTCATTTTGCTGCCTGTTTGGAACATACTACTATAGAACAATCAATGTGGTAAGGAACAGTAAACTATATTTTTATAGTTTATTTCTGGAACTTTATATTTAAGAGCGTCAGTTCACCAGCAAAAGACCAACTGCTCAGCTTCTGAAAAAGTTCACTGAACTTCTGAAAGAAATAACTTAAATACAAGTCCACAGTGCTTCAGGAAACTGAAACTCTTTTGACAGGCACCAATTTCCATTCTCTCTGTCTCTAAGTGCCTATTCTCTACCATTTTCCCTATCCCAGACATGAAATTGAGCATTGGCTGATTATGTCAAATCTGATTGGCGAACCATTACAAGCAAGGTCCCTGCCAGAGCAACTGTGCAATTATATTTTCTACTCCAGTTTCACCAACTACCGTTTTCTTTCAAAAACGGAGCCCCTGCGAAAAAGGACTCCTGAAATGCAGCGGCCCCTTATCTTGGGCTGCCATTCGGGACTGGATAACAGAGCCACCCATTTTCACGTCCCTGTCTCTGATAGGCCGGATTGCTTTTTGTCGAGGCCATGCTATCGTCACTCACCTGATAAGCCGCCCACGTCCATCTTCTTCAGATTCTTTGCCTCCAGAATGACCACAGTCAGCTTGCCAGCGGTTGGCACGTAGCGCAGGGAGAAGCAGATGTCTCCAAGTTTCTCTTGCTGTAAGAAGGAAAGAATGAAGGGGGGGAGGAGTTACACCATTTGATGGTTCTGTCCCCAAGAAGATAGCATCGTTGTACTTTCCATTTACAAATAGATACTGAGTACTAGCGACTTATAGAGCCACTCTCATTCACAGGGAGAGGAGGCCACTGCATGCACTTACTGCTACATAATTGCAAAGAAACCCACTATTTCTATTTACAAGCACTTATCCACTTTGACAGTTTTTAAAAATTTAATTTTAACAAATGCTGACATTTATAAATGCTAATGTGGTAAGCAGGCAGTATGATTAAGAAAAGGTGCATTGACAGGATGGAACAAGCTACTCGTGAGCTCCATAGTAAAGTAGTTTTTGGTTTGGCTTATATTATGAGAAAGCATCTTATACTGTTCATGCACTCCTGTTCCCCAAATATACTGTGATATCTTATTCATATTATTCCCAAATGAAAAGGCTTCTGGCAAACTGAGTGTGAATGTTCTTTTCTGGTGCGCTTTCATTCTGTCTCTTCGAGGGATGTAATAGATGTTTTTAATAGATGTTAAATAGATATTTAATAGAGTTAGGTTAATATAATGCATTTTCTGCACAATCACCTGGAACAATCTCCTTCTCATGTATTAAGCACTCATCATGAATACCAGACCAAGGAAGTCAACTGTGATTAAATCCTACACTGTGAATGTGTAATGTTATACGGTTCTGATTGGTTGCCAAGGTAAGGAAAGTTTTTGTAGTATATTGTGTACATGCAGTTTGGCCCACAAAAGATTAGTCGTGAAAAAAAAAGAATGAATAGAAAACCTGCACATTTTGTTAACACAAAGTTAAACGTTACATTAGGCTAAACATGTTTTCATATTGTGTAATTTATATATATATACAGTGGCGCCTGAAAGTATTCATACCCCTTGCACACTTTTTGCACACTTTATTGTGTTGTAGATTTAATTTTAAATGGATAAATTTGCCCATCAATCTACACTCAATAACCCATAATGACAAAGTGAAAACATGTTTTTAGAAATTTTTGCAAATGTATTAAAAATCAAAAACTGAAATCTCTCATTTACACAAGTATTCATACCCTTTTCTTTAATGTATTTTTAAAGTATCATATTCAATATTTGGTCGCATATCCTTTGCATGCTGTTACTTTCCAAAGTCTGTGACCCATCAACATCAACTCTCAATATCTTATTTTTAGGTAGTGTTACAAGCGATACTATTACCTCTCTGCATTTGAATTGATCTCAATGGGACTTGGGGGGTGAGACTAGATTCAGCTGTAAATTACGCTGGTACAGTATGGAACACATGACTGGCTAAATGGCTGTAAGTCATCAAGGGTCTAAGGTATCAAACGAGCTGCAAACCATCACTCTGTGGCCAGATATGGAGTAGATGTGGATGGATCACTTTAAGGGTTGTTTCTCCTGACTTTTTTCCCCATAGAGTTCTATAGAAAAATGAGTCAGGAGAAATAACCCTTGCAGTGATCCATCCACATCTACTCCATATCTGGCAACAGAGTGATGGTTTGGGGCTCGTTTGACATCAGGAAGTCATGATATGCAAAGGATATGTGACCAAACCACAATAATTGTGGCACATGTGGTTTTGTAAAAAATAATTATTTCTTGATGAGTTTTTTTTTTCTGATAATAAATTTACTTAAATTAAAGGTTGGATTTTTCTCATTTTATTAAGCTAATTCACCAAGCGGTGAATTTTTTATAACCCTTTTTACTCATCTTTACCAGGGGTGCCAATAATAGTGGAGGGCACTGTATATATATATATATATATATATATATATATATATATATATATATATATATATATATATATATATATATATATATATATATATATAACATGTTTAATATAACAAATTTAGCTTTGTGTTCATTGAAATTATTCATTGGAAATATATATGTATTATTAATACCTTTAGGTTTGCATGCAGGAGGCTTCCTGGCCTCATGCTTCTCACAGCTACTTAAAATACTTGAGTTCCTTAAAATCTGAGTTCCTGGCTCAGTGTCATCATTAAAGATTCTGTTCCGAGCCACTTATCACAAAGAGTAGGGGCAGGGACCCCCGTGTTAGGTCCAAATACCCCTCCAAAAGTCGATTAGACTGATCCGCTTTTCCCCTAAGCTCATCACTGTAAAATTGTAAAATCTGTTCTCTGTTGACCTTCCTTGCAGTATAAAGATTAGAGATTCATGAATAAAATAACTTGTAGGATAGACTGTCCTTGAACTATGCTATGCACGCTGGAGAGGTTGGTTAATCAGAGGTTAAAGCCAATTCTATTTTTCTGCCTCACTGTCATCAAGAGATTATTTTCGGTGTAACTATCTATGTAGTCAGGTGTCACAGGACAGGATGTGAAAAAAGTAGGTATGAAATCTTCTGTGTGTGACTGTCACTGTCATGATTTTCAATCTATTTGATAAGGGGGACTATTTCAAGCTTCACATATCCAGAAGAATCCTGCCTGGTAAAAATAAATAAATAAATAGACAAATGACAGAGGGAAAAAAACATTTCTAATCATGTTTATCACTTTGGATTTATCAAAATCATTCAGTATATTGAGCAGCATTTGATTTCAAGGGGTATAATGTTCTTTATTGGCTTCCTGTTATCAAGAGCACATTATGATATTGTGCATATCACTAAATGTCTTGTACATTTGCTTGTTACGCATGGACGGCTGGAAAGCTCTATAACCATCGGACTATTTCCGTCACAGCGATTTAAATCAGACAAGGGCAACATTTTCCCATTAACTGTTAGATGTGAAGGATTAAACCAGGTTTGACAACTCATTTTAGTTCAGAGCAGCTATCGACTGCAGATTTCGTTGACGCATCCCATTGATAGGATGTATTTTAAATACAGCAAGGTCATTTGCGGAAAGGGAATTTTATGGAGGAGGGGGGAAAGCCAGTGCTGTCTGTTTTAATCTGCCATCATAGAATGTTGCAGATGTTTGGAGTGCTAATCTCCAAAAACAAGCCAATACAGCAGATGTCGAATAAGGGATCACACTGATCCAGTAAACATTTTGCTCTGAATGCAAGCCAGCAGCCTCCTCTTATCTCTCAGTTTCCTCCATGCCTCCGGCCTTCATCTTCCCTCTGTGGTTTCGGTAATTGAGAGCACAGGATCATCTTTATTGGAAGTGAACAACATGTGGCAAGATTTAAATACACTCCTCTTTGCTGGATACGCTCACGGTAGAACCTTAATAGGATTGTTCACAAAAACGTTAGTGATTCCTCGTGTTAGTAAGAAAAAAAGGTCACTTCTCCAACTTCCATTTCAACCACTACTTGTAATCAATGACTTACAGTAACAAAATCTACATCCAGCAATGAATCATAGCCTATTTCTATTGAGACACTGTTCAGAATGACAGACGTGACCCCAGGCTCTGTAGCTGGAACACACTGAGCTTATTCTTACCACAGTGTGCGCTGTGTATAATTTATAACTGTTGAACAATGGCTGGGTGGTGTAGAGACTAATTGGCAGACCTCACTAAATTTGGTAAGGTTTGAGACTGCGTGCTACAATAAAACTAACAATTTGTCTTTGGAAGGACAACATTGCTTTAGCTTTTACCAGTTGGTCATGTGGTAAATATCACGGCGAAGTGGATAGACACTAAAAGGGATTGGCCATTCGGCTGAAAGAGTCTGAAGTCTGCAGGATCATGTACACAAAATGAACGGGGAAGGTGAATTTTGGATAACACCGTTTTCATCTTGCTTTTTTCAATCGTCAACTAAAAAAGAATAATAGGACTGACAAGCCATCACAATATTGGCCATTTAGAACTGTTCTTTGAAAAATTATAGTTGACTTTTAATAACACGTTTATGTCACTTGGGATTGAGACTAACTCTGTTTTCTGGAAATAAAGTCGGTATCTATAAATATAAATGCTCGCCATTCCAAACCAAGCATTTTCCATGGGTATTTGTTTTTCGTAGAATCACATAGCCTTTAAATTTATGTCCGATACACTCTCCACAAAAGGCACACATTTGATTCCTATGAGTAGATGATCCTCATAAGCATTGAATTTTATAGTGATTTGACTGAAACACTGATCATTACTGTATATTACATTGCTTCTATTTTACAGTGATTGAAACGGAAACAAAATAGCAAAGACCAACAGTGCACAGCTGGCTGTCATTGCAGCTCTAGCAACACTGTGATAGGGTACAATCGAAGTACAAGACAGTAAAGTGTTTCAGTGGAGTCAAAGGAAGCGTGACACGATTCTGTAAGTGCTGTGCCGTTAGAGAAGGGGAAACCTCAGTCTGCTACTTTTCAGATAATGGAAGACATTCGACGACCCATTGAGTGTCAGAATCCTTTCAAAGTGACACTCAAGCCAGGGAACAGAGGTTGGTATGGAAGCCCACATGCGTGCATATGCACACACGCACACACCCACGCACATGCACAAACACACACATCCACATCATATGTAGAGAGTATAAACAAAGTGGTTATGGAAATACATAGCAGCAATAAGAGGGGGTGTACTGTATATATGTAATTTGCAGAACATATCTATTTTGCAATCTCATTTTCTAAATGTGGGGCTATTGCTTCATGCCATGCATAGCTATTGCTAACATAATGTGGCTTAAGAGGGTAAATAATCCCTCAAAACATGAAAAACACCTAATTAAGAAAAATTAACAGCTTGTTAAAATTCTGGGATTGCAATTGTGGTCGGAACAAAAACCAGAATACACAGGGGACCACAGGAACGAGGTTGAGAACCACTGGGCTAGAGAAGTGGAATGTGTTTATTAAATTTACAATATAAACAATTTGAAAACAACAGCTATCAGACTATAAAAGTACCATTGTCCCTGGAAAAATGTTTGTTCCTGTAAAAGAATATCAAGCAAACCAGTCTAGCACCCCTGTATGTATTGGATCTTGAATTACACATTACTACAGACAGACTTCACCCTTCATTGGATAAAAATGCAAGGGCCTCAGCTTTGCAAAACCACGCCACATTCACAAACTTTCTAATTAACCTTTACGTTAACTGGCTATAGCTGAAATGAACATTTCCGTGGCAACCCATGTCAAAGTCCTATGTGCCATGGCATTTTCCAGGAAAATTGAATTGCTACTCAGGAAGTCACAGTTTGATTAATGGCACAAGGCAAAATGCTGTTTGCTTCTAAAAGCCACATCAATGTGACATTCACATCATGGAGTCATTGTGGATCATACTACAACTCTGGCGATTCTGACATTTTTTTATTAAAAGGAATTCATGTGCAATTATGGGATAGTGCTGTAATAAAAAACAGCGATAATTCACTCTCACAAAAACTTTGAGGTCACAGGGGCTGCCATTGTCACTCCCATAGATTTGAGCTGGTTAAAGCAGGAATCTACAGTGTAAACAAACATCCAATGACAAATGCCTTTGGGGAAACACAATACACAACGTCTGTTTGACTGTACTCTGAGAAGTTTGGATAGTGTCCTATTAAGTCCTCATTCACATGGAAGAGATCCTGCATCCCGAGTCCCCCCTCTAACCATTTGAAGGACAAATCCTCACCTCCTCCTTCTCAGCACTCACTAGGTCCCTCCACTCCTCTGTCACATGGCTGAAGTCCACCTTGTTCATGGGCATCTTGACGTCTCCAATGGCGTCATGCTTGGAGAAGCGGTCAAAGTCATACACCGTCATGACCAATGTCTTGCCACCAAGCTCAGTGTAGGGCACCTGGTGGTTCCAAGAAAGGGGGGGGGGGGGGGGGGGGTGTAGAAAAAGTCAACTGTATACAACTGTTTGATTTCAGATTCCTATCCCCATTGTGAAGAGATGCACAGGACCAGGTGATCGACAAAATCCAATCTTAGTAGTGCAATGCAGCTTTAAAACTAACTACTTTGTGAGTTTATCTCATGCTAACTAGTCATTTAACCAGCAACACACACAAACACGTGTCAATCATATCTGAAAACAATGACTGACATGTGGTGGTCTTATCTGCTATAAATTCACTAAATAATTGGTGAGTGTGTGCTTGGGTGAGAGGATAGGATGATTCCTTATTCCTTGCAGGAATAATCATTTTCACAGCAAAAATCCATTAAGCAGAATGGAGGTCTGCGGTGTGTAGAGCTTGTTACAACGGCCTGACAAGGTGCTTGATTGGCTACAGAAGAGATAAGACCAGGGATTGCCATTTTGTCCTTGACGTTATCATTGTCATGTTATTATGTAGCTACTTCATTGCAATAATGGAGGCAGTCATAATCAGATGACGAAACTGCCGCTGCTCAGTGTGAATATATTGCCAGCTTTATAACCTCTAAATTTAGCCACATGAGAAAGCACTGCAGTCAGATGTCTCTCGGTAGTTATTATCTACTGATGGCTGCCACCTGTACTCTTTCAACCCTACCGGGCTGTTTGTTGGTTTTGATATTAGTTTAGAATTACACATGAAACACACACAACACCATTCAGTCATTCAGAGGGCAATATGCGCCTTTGTTCACTAATGCATCTGTCAGATTAGTGCAGAGTGTAGCATATGTCAGGCAGGTAATCGGTCAGAAGCTTATCGATGCCCCAGCTGGTGACTGTCATACAGAGGAAAACCATATGACAGGCTCACAAACATCTGCGGATCTGTAACATACTGTTAATGAGCCATTCTGGAAAGCAAACAAATACACATTGGAAGAAAAAACACCTGCCACTAGACCAAGGAAAGATAAAGCTGGTGGAGGAGGGTGGCTGTTTCTAGGACAGAAAGCATACTTCCATTAATTAGCTACATTGGAGCGCCAGAGAAAATAATCTATTTTGTAGAGGAACCATACCTTGAAGATGAACTGCTCATTAAAACTGGGGTTGAGGGTCTTCCTGTGCACCTTAGTCTCAAACTTCTTCTTCTTGTCAGGCAGCAGGTACACTTTGACGTAGGGGTCCGAGGTGCCGCCCATGTCCATAGCAGGTAGCTCCGCCGCTTGGATGATCCCCACGATGAGCTTTGGAGGCAGAGATGGCAGGATTTCAACGCCACACGCTGGGCTGACAACAACACCAGGGGCCTTCACCCCCACTGCCACGCTGAGGGTAACCGCTATGACTCACACCGCACCGAACTTTGATTAACTCACGGTGATAATTTTGACTGGTTGCTGGACAGAGAGTTTCTGACTTCAGACACCAATTAAGTTCTCACCACTACCCTCTCTAGCCTAACAATCCCCAGCACTACTAAAAAAACAGGCTATAGGAAGGCAAGTGAGATAAAACATATGAGCTCCAGAGATAAAGGTTCCCTGGATATTCTTTTCATAGTCTACACTACAAGTTCTGGAAAGGCTGATTGACCTGCCAATCAGAGCAGCTCCTGCTTGGCCTCTGGGGTCACTCAGTCAGTCAATCAGCCACCTCATCAGACAGCCATCAAGGGACAATCTATGGGTGACCAAGATGTTCAGGCATAACGATCTGATTTCTTCCCGTTACTGTGAGGGGACATGTTTGGACAGTCTGGACATTTTGAATCAAGAAATAAAGCTTGTGGCAAGTGGCAGCAGGGGTGCCCCCTACAGTTAAAGTTGAATGACAAGGAAACGCGAGTAGGCGGGTGGTGGTGATGGAAACGGTGAACAGATCAACCACATGCTCCACAGCACCTCACATACAAGAGCAGCACACAGGGGCCAGGGCATGGTAGTGAATGAAAGTGGAGATGATTAAATCGTTAAAAAATTATCTATCAAACCATTACACCATTATATTTCTTAGCTAAATGTATGGTGCCCAGAGCTAGAAAAATCCTCCCCAGTATTTTGTTCCAATCACCTGAAATAGCTAATTACTCACAATTATTCAGCCAGGAAGGAAGCACTCATTTAGTGAAATCAGCTGACTGAGTTCATGGGTGGAGGAAGCACATGGCAGGACTTTTCCTTTCTGACCCCTGTATTGTCCACCTCTGACTGATGGTGCCTTCTGGACGCTCATTTCTATGAAGCATACTAGCTGTGAAACTGGTAGGAGAGGGGAGGGGCAGTGGGACTCCAGAAGGCAATTTCCCATAGTGGACTGGTTTCATTTCTCAAGCCCCACAAACAGTTATGTGTCTCTAGTGTACACAGTGTGAGACCTGGCATACATGCACCCCATCACATTGTTTTTCCTGACTCAACAACTTGGCCACAAATTATGTTGTTGCCTATAAAATGGCATAGGGACTTGGCTAACAGCCTTTTAGTTATTTGAGTTATTTTGAGGCTCATAATTCCTTATGAAATGCTCCACGACGAGGGAATAAGGTGGCCTCCCTCTGAACCCATTTAGAGGCAACTGAAAACCTTTAGTTGCAAATACAAAAATGAATCATACCTATTTTCCTTTTGTACTACACATTACCTGACTCCTAAGCAAAGCATTTGCAATGGTCCTGCTCAACACAGCAGCCGTGACAGGAATCTTAAGGTGCACCCTTTTTAACGGGCGTCTGACAGATTAGAGCTTTCACAGCACTTTGGGCCAGCCCCCCTTTAATCTCCCGAAGTTTAAAACACAGAAACGCCTTTTATTTGCTCTTCTATCCAGACCGATTTGCTCTGCTGGGCTGGAAAAGGGCCGACTACCTTTAAACAAAGTGAGGATTGAGTCTCCCCCTCCCCCCAAAAGTCCCATAAGGAAAAAAAGGGCAAGAGTCTGCCAAACAATCACCTTCGCCACACCATTTAATGTGTTCCCCAAGGATAGCGATTCACCTTGAAGATGGCAGAGCCCATGGTGTTTGTAATGCTGGCATGCTTGTTATTAAGGCAGAGGCAGGTCCATTCTGTTGTTGGTCTCTGTGCTTTGAGTCTGCACCCTGTAGTTTCCTCTGAAGGTGCACTCCTGCCATCCTTCAAAGCCCAGCATATCTCGCACATGCCGAAGACGGCACAGTGAATAGACTAATGTAGCCTCATATCTAAATAGGTCCAGTTTGTAAATTTTGCATATGTTACTGCTGCATGTCCAAAATGTTATTTAGTTCAGCTTTACAGGATCGATAATTTTTTCCACTTTGTAAAACTAGGAATTTTAATTTCCTGTAGCATTTTGGAAAAAATAGCCATCGGGAATCAGGTGATTAGCAGGGGATGCCTCGCTAATCAGAGCGTATTAAACAGCAATAGCCACAATTATCTTTGAACAACAATGCACTGGAACCCATTCATCAAAGAGAAAAAAATAAATAAATAAACCTCAGAAGGCTTTACACTCCTGGTGGTGATTAGGCGGTTTTCATTTACATTGGTTTAGGGTATTTCAAATTTATATACTTTATATAGATACGTATGTAAAATATGGAATTTGGTAAGCTCAAGTCCTTTCTTATTTTCCTTTGGTGTTTGTGTGTGCGGGAGGGGTCCTTGTTTTTAAAAGTGCTCATTTCTGAAAGCTTTGCATCTGGGAAAGAGTGATGGGCACAGGCGGATAATCGCTTTGTTTATGGCGGTGAGCTAGTGGCAGCCGTAGCGGTACCAAACTGGTTTCAGATGCTGCTTCCATTATCTGTAAGGGAACATCTGCCTCCTGGAATTTTATCAGATTTTCAAGTCGTTCTGCTTTAAAACTCATCCGCTGTGAAAGAGAGCAGACGGAGTTCCATGCCACGTCTTTACACTGTATGTCACTTATCCTGCTGTTTTCAGAATGCCTGTTCGCTCTCAAAGAGGAAAGATGTGAAAATCTCCATGCTCCAAAATCCTGAGGACCGTGGCTTTGAAAATGATGGGAAGGGATTACTCTCACGCAAAGTTCTGTCTCTCTATCAAAGCTAACGCCAGTTTACGCTTGTCAGCAACTTGATCACACTTGCCAAAAAGGCTGCAGAAATGGTGTGGGAAAAAAAGGTATCTGTGTATGTGACTCAGCCAAGTGCCAGACTATCTGGGTCATAGTGTGGATACAATATAAACAGACAAATGGAGCAATGGAGGAATGCAATGGAAGCATGGATGACTATACTTACACAGGGGAAAAGGACACACAGGATGATTCAGAGGCAACTCCTTACCTGGTTCTCTGTGAAATTGTAATCCAAGGAGAACTGTAATTTGCCCAGTTTCTCTTGCTCCTTGGGCTCGGCCTCTTTTTCTCCATCGGTCAGCCCTGTCTCTGCATCATCATCATCATCATCATCCTTCAAGGCCTGAAGGAGACACCCACCAACAGTCAGTCCTCGTCCAACCGTTGGCGCCGGCCTGCTGGCCTGCCCGAGCCCGCTCCTGAACGCTGCTGCTATCGGGGAGCAAGCGCTAAAGACACCACTGAGGTTAACATCCTGACATGCTCGGTGATGCACTAGCCTGGGTCATGACCCTTTTTCATTCAAACTGCCAGTTAGACGTTTAGTCTAAAACAATGAAAAACAAACAAATGCATAAATAGAAAATAGGCATTTCGGCAATAAAAATAAGTTTAACGTAAATAAGGTGGGGAAACAAAGTTCCATTGTTGCCATTTCTAGCAGATCATTTTGTGAAATAAAAAAAAAGTATAAATACATGACAGGTATATGAATAAATAAAAGTGTTTAAATGTCAGGGATTGTGGAAAACGTGAGTCCCTGGCTAATCTTGATCTGGGGACAGGGTGCAAGGGGGCAAGGAATGGGGGGAGACAGTTTCTTATTGGTCAGCATGCGATTGAAGAGGCAATCTCAGTCTCAAAATGTTTTCCCCACCCAGTTCATTCAGTGCGAAGTTGCCTTTCAAAATGTCAGACTGCTTATTGAGCATGCAGGGCATTCTCGTACTATGAAACAGTGCCTCGTGTGAGTCACTCCTTTTCAATCACTTCCCTCAGACGGGAGTCGGAGAACAGTCGCATTGTCATGAACTTCAGCTGCATGTGTTGTTGAGCCCATGGAAGCCGTAAGCATCATGCTAGCAGAAGGTGTGGGTAAGTGGGTCAAAATGTATATGAGCTTTCCTTTCCCATTAGTCTTCTGGGGTGCGGGTGTGGAAGCAAAAAGGCTGAACTGATTTGATTTTTTTCTTATCCTTTTCTTTTGTATTGTACCCAACTGAATACATAACTGTCTGTCTCCTCTGTGTGAAATCACACAAAAAAAGCATATATTGAATTTGGATAAGTGCAAATATGGTCTGTATGTCTACACAGTATTTATGCCAATTAATAATATAGGTAAAGCAGAGACAAATTAGCAATTTATTTTTGTTTCAGTCACTGATCCACAAAGAGGAGCAGAAATTGCATATAAAATGATTAAGACCAGCTGCTAAATAATAGTTCAATAATAATATAGCTTCACCTGTTTCCCAGTAGTTTTAATTTAGCAATTGTGTTTTGTTGTATGTCACATACTTTTGTATACAGCCATGGGTAACATTAGCCAGCGACAGTATTAACAAGCAGTATGACTGTGGCTGTCCAGATCCCTTGGCAACTTTGTAAATAAAGGCTCAAGATTAGTTAATATGAATGTAAATGCTACTTTCTGTTTGCACCTTTCCATTGAGTTAGGGCAACGGGGTGGTGAAGCACAAATACCACATTTGGTGTCATATTTTGTGGCTGAAATATCCAAGTATTTTATTGCTTTGTCATATATTAACTTATAGCATTTGTGGTGACCGGTAGCTTAATCATTGTGCACTTTGCCTGAGGGCGACTTAATAATAAAAAATAATAATGATAATAAAAAATACAAATCAAAGCTTGTATAGCACCAGAAAATGTTTCCAAAGAAAATTCAATTTAGTTCAACCTTGTTGAAGCGCACCACGCAGTCATATGTATGTGCATACGTAGATATACACATATATTTACATATGTGGATATGCAAGTATTGTATGCATGATTACATTTTTTTTTTTCTACGGGAAAAAAGATGTTGTCAAGAGGCTAAGGTCAGAGCAGCAGGCTTAGAAGATCCAACAGCAATTAGGGACCTACCGCCAGTGACAGTTCCGCACAGTCATCAGACACAACACACATAAGGAGGACATAGAAGGAAGAAACACACATTAAAACAACCATAACACAAGTGCTCCCACAACATTCTGGGCATACCAGGAGAAATGACTACTTCAGAGGCCTTAAATTCAGTGGAGCTTTTGGTAGGCAATATGTGCTCACGGGCTTTTAGCTGTGTGCTCAGCTTTAGATGTGTATATGGTTTATAATTGGAGTAACTGATTTTCCAGTGTTGTCAGTGATTCATGATAAGAGTTTCTGGCATAAAGGGTTAAGATACCAGTATAATATACAAACGGGAAATTTTACAAACAGCAAAAGGATATGTTTTGTTTGATCCCAATGTATCTTTGTATATGTATGTGTGCACATGTGTGCTTGTGATTTTCAAGCATTTAACACAGGGCTTGATTATTGCTTAGAATTCATGTGTAAGGTAAAGATCAGTTTTGATGGTCATCACATGCATAGTGACTTGAATAAACATGTCACTCTATTTAAATGCAATTTGCTCATTGAGACACTAATGTGGCAAGATTTACACATTTATTATAATGTTTGGTCAAATTTTGGTTGGAAACTGACCACAACAATTGACCATTCTGCACATAGGCTAATCATACTGTGATTTGAAGCCTGCTAATTAATGTACTTAACATTAACCATTTGACATTGTACCCCAGGGGAAAGGCTTAGTTGGATATACCAAGCTCATGCCACGCTAGGATGAACTGTAACTTATCAATGCTTGCTACCTCCAACCAAATATTTTCCCTGTGATTTATTTATTTATCGGTGTATAGTACTGTATAGTACATAAAACAGCTGTTTGAAATCCCTGCATGAATGTAGGCCATGGTCTCTGTTTGAGCATTGAATAACATGGGTGCTGTGGCCCCAAACCCTGTATTAAATGGATTTAGCCAATTAATCTGTCAGAAGCACAGTGCCGCAAGCCCCATTTATGCAATTAGTATGCAAACACAGGTTAGAGTTGATGTGTTCCATATCATGTCCCTGCACCTTTCAAAAGGAGGGCTGAATTAATGCACCCCCATCAATGTTATTACCTATCGCCATTTCTCTGGGTTAATACCAATTTCATTATGCAGCAAAGCACACTCAGTACTGAAACAGGTCGGACATTTATTAAAAAGATTTTCTATTCACAAAACTGAAAAGGCGGGTAAAGACAGCACTTTGGAGCCGATTACAAGGCATTCTCCTGTTAAAGTCCTGGAAAAATACAACGTGGAACTCAAACACATGGGTGAAATTCATTCATTCAACAAGTGAAAAGCAGTGAACAGGAGGGTGAACAGTCACTGTGTGGCACTTTTTCACTATGGATAAATTCAAGAGTAAAGGTAATTGTGTCAGCAGAACATCTTATTCTTGTTCAAACATTGTGTGGCTGTATCTGCACCAGGAAAAGACTAAGGGCGGCTCCAACACCTTGCTAATGCTAAATATGGAAGTTGAATTCCACCCATTCATATTGCCTCTTCATATAGTACAGGGATGTTGCACTTTGCAGAATAAAATGCTTAAGAATAGGAATATCACTGAGAAAGCAGTGCATTTTCTGCTGTTCATAGTCAATGTATTACAATATTCAGTGAGCCTCTTTAGCAAGTCCTTTTCATAAGAATGCTATCAAGAAATGCACGCCCTAAACATTGACTCATCAGGTCATGGACTGTTGACAGCTCATACACATTATTGTAAACATGACTGCCCCTAATAACAGAAGTAATATGACATACTTGCTTTAATGCTAAATTACATAGCTATTCAGCAGTAATCCTCGATGCATAGAGGGGTCTCCATTGTATTGGGTCAGTATTTGGAGGGCAAACACAATATGCTGAGTGTGGTGGTGAAATGGTGAGACCCCAGATCTTGGGGCAAAAGCCTTTTTACCTCCATTTTCCCTCCGTCGTTGACATCCTTCATGTTGATGGCATTCTTCCCACCCTTTTCCTTGCCCTTCTTCTTGTTCTTCTTCTTGAAGATGCACTTCTTGCAGATGCAAAAGCAGCAGGTGAGGATGAGGAGGACAGCAACAAAGGCAATGGCGATGATAGCCCATGACGGCACTGTGAAAGAGCACAGTCACTGGGTTAGGAAATTTTAAATGGGATCATTGATTTCCATTAATATCACTTTATCCAGTATGAATTGGGGATTGGGCATTCTGTGATGCTTTGCCCTCAACATTGAGGAATTAATTTATGCAAGGGATGTTTTTTGGCAGTGGCTATCAGAATTAGTACCAGAAATGGCAGCATCTCACATTCATACACTGACTCAACCACATATTACCACTAGAGGTTCCAATTTGACCAGAAAGGTTGCTATCAGTATTGGAAGTTCAAATTAGTTTTGATTCTTGCAAGGTATTATTCACCAATATCAGTGATCACCACATTCAAAATATGACCATTTTCTCTCTCATGTCTATTGCTTCAAGTTAAGCTCAGTTTCAGTAAGATGAATTGCCTCCTCACACAAATATATATTTTATCCATTAATACTGTACACTTGAAGCAAGAGCATTTAGGTTCAGTACTTGGATTGATATCCAGTAATACCATACCATATATACCAAGGTATATAAAATTACCAACAGTGTTATTTCAGTGTAATTTATCTTTGTAAGACACTGCCCCCGTTTAAGAACATGACATTCACACATACTGCACAATTGATGTTGTGAGATTAAATTACGATTAATAAATTAGAAGTGATCCTGTTGACTGGTGGAGTAGACAAGACTAGAGACAAGATGGAGGCTCAATATTTGGTTGCCCAAAGAGAGTGACAGCTCAAGTGTGGCAGAATGTTAGCTTTAGGGAAACCAAAAGATTTAAATATGGTAAGCTGCCGACTTGATGGCAAAGGAAGGCAACACTTTGAAACAGTCCTACACTGCAGCTGCAGTTTGATATTTGTGCCAGTCGAGCAGTCAAATACGGTTTGATTAAAAAAAAGTCAATAAAGTGAGCTAGCTACGTATATCAATAGGTTTTAGTCAGGGAAATTGATTGAGCTTAAAAGAAACAACCATGTAGCTATAGTACGTATATAATCAGGAATGGAAAATGTGTCTTTACAGCCACACTGTAAAGACTGCAAGTGCTAACCTTCTTTTAAAATGTTTACGATAACATAGGCCATGCAAATGTAGTGAATTATAAACAGTGTGCTAACATTTTTCCGTTTTTACCATTAAAACGGATTACCTTAATATCACAATATTTCTCAATGATGGTAGGAAAATCTGGATACTGCCCAAGCCTATTCAGTACCTTGCTCGAGTACATTGGCAGTGCAGACCTGATATTCAAAAGTGTACCCTTACTGAAGTGTGGTCTTTCTGTATGTGATGAAATACCAAAAGTGTACCCTTACTGAAGTGTGGTCTTTCTGTATGTGATGAAATACCAAAAGTGTACCCTTACTGAAGTGTGGTCTTTCTGTATGTGATGAAATACCAAAAGTGTACCCTTACTGAAGTCTGGTCTTTCTGTATGTGATGAAATACCAAAAGAGGATAAATACAATAAAGCTAAATGTCGAAAACAAAATACAAGAGTCAAAGTCGCAAGGAAGAAGGAAGAATATAGATGGCTCCTGTCTTTGTGACCTTTGCCCTGAGAACATAATGTGCATAATAGTAATAATTGTTAATCTTTGCTGTAAGCATAATAAGTCAGTAAGAAAATATACCATATCATACTTTTTTCCCCAGTAAACACATCAATTTTAACAGAAATAATCTTGTCCTGAAGAGTTTGTGTTAAAATACTTATGACAGTGTTCAGGACTAAGGACTCTTTTAGTCATTTATGACTAAAGACTTGGCCTGTACATTGTCATGGACTGTGTCCTTAACTTTGAAATAGAGTTAAACAGAAGTATTACTTTTCTCAATGCAAAACATGCCAAATTTTTCAGAAAAAAAACAAAAATTAGCATTTCATTGTGAATCACGTGGTGCTGTAATGGCGACATGTAGTCCAGCTGTCTCTCATGTTCGTGTTTGTAAATTCGAATGTATTTCGTTGTGTATGGCTTTTGTCTTTTGTTTTTTTCATGCGCTGTGAGTCTGTTGTGGGATGGGAAAGCGGGCTGGAGATTGTTCAGGGGGCACTCCTGCTGCTTGTTTTGATAATACTGACAAATTGAATATTCGGGATAATTTTGTTTGTGGTCGTCACCATGGAGATGTATTCACAACATATGCTTGGGAATGTCCGTTGGATCTGCAGCTACAAAGTTTACCATCGCTATTCATCGGAGTTGAAGATGTTGGGACTGATCTAGGACTGCAGGCAATCTTCAAAAGGCCACCAGGGAAGGGAAGGAAAAGATGATGCGTGGGAGGAGTGAGGTGGGAAGGCTGACGCAGTTCGGTGCTCCGTGTTGACAGTGGACAGTGACCGCAACACTGCGCGTATGGAGGAATGTCGTGGAGGCGGAGTTTGTGTGTTGGACTGCTTGATAACACTGAACATCTCGGGACAGCGGGGGGCTATTTTCAATCATCACGTTTGGCTGTAGGCTATTCCACTTTAATTCACTTAATTAGTTAGATTAATACAATGATTCTATTGAATGTTTTTATTTGATATGTTTGTTTGTGTGTTGTGGGTCTGCCCCAGTGTTAATTTTGGCAGTGTTTTAAACTGTCTTTTTTGGTTTAGTCATGTGAGAAAAGTGCAAGTGAGTTTTAATCACATTTAGTCAATTTTATCTTTCATAGTTTTAAATTATTTTAGTTGACAAAAAACTATCTGGACATTTCATCTCCTTTTAGTCATCAATAGCTATAGACATAGGGGGCTCTATTTTCAAACCGGCGCAAACCAGCGCAAGGGGACGGTATAGTCAAACGCAAGCTTGTTGGCAGCATCAACGTCTTAAAACTGGCGCTATGGCGTTTCTCAGCAATACCGCTAGGATCAACAAATTCTCAACATAACATCCTTTCGCTTGCACTGCAGTGGGATGGGTGGCGCTGTCTGGGGCGTGTTCTAAAATACTTTCGGCTCAGTGACAATTTGAACCAACGAAAACCCATTGCGTTATGATCAGCTGGAACCACCTCTTAGCGGCAACGCAATAGACTCTGGCAATTTGGCAACTTATTAGTCATGTAGTTCTATGTAGTGTCTATAGGTGATGCCAACATTACACTTCCATTTAATGAACAAATAGCCTATAATTATTATTAATTAATTAATTTTAATTTAAACTACTAGAATAAAACAGGACAGCTTACAAGAAACTTGCGATCACGTAGGCCAATAGCCTATAATATATAAATTACACATTGACACAGTTGAATCATAAGCCTAACATTTGAATCATAATTATGCCTACATCACCTAATGTAGGCTAATTAATGCATTCGCCACCTCCTCCCGTGCCTTCCGAACTTCTGGGAGACGAGGTGGTGTGGATTGTGATCCATAAATTACTACAGTCCTAGCCTGTATTTCTGTTGCAAGTATGTCTGATTCCTGTGTGGAAAATCGCTCTTGTCGTTGACGGTCCAGTGCGTTTGGGTTGCTCATTATGAAATTGCATGGAGCGATTGCGTTCCAACTGGCTTTTTTTTAAAGCATGAGAACAACAATTTGATTGGCTACCATAGAGCCACACCTTGGACATTTAAACCCAGCCTTTTAGCAATACCGCCATCAGGTGCGCCAAGATTGCCGTCATGAAATTACCAAATTTCTCGCCGACACGCCCTCAGAGCGATACCGCCAAGCGCTTACTCTTGTGTTCACCATTGCGTTTGGTTTATTAAAATAGAGCCCAGGGTCTAATTTTAGTCCACAAAAATTCTGTGGACATTTTAGTCTAGTTTTAGTCAACAACAAATATGGACATGTTGTTCTAATTTTAGTCAACAAAAAGTTTTAGTCTTGTTTTGGACAACAATAAATCAGAACATTTTAGTCTAAAGAAACTAAACATTTTTGTTGACAAAAAGTCTAATTTTCGTCAGATGTAAAAACAGGCTGTTCAAATTGGACACAAAATGGTGGAAGGTTGTAGGCAGGTTGTATGATCAGGTACACTATTTTTCAGTGAAGGGGGATACTACTCATTTTCAAATGTGTTACTTATATCGCCACGGACAGCTGAAGTAAATATTTCTGAGTGTTTGCTACTTTCTCCATACAGCAAATAGCCTTGCCCCCAGTGCCCACTAAATGGTAAATATTATATTATATTATATTATATTTTATGTTCTCCTATAATATTTGTCCACGTATTTAAACCCAAATTAACTTTAGTTCTTACACTGCTTACACATTGAACTAGTAAATTAAGGTCATTTGGATGTAAATGTTCAAAGGTTTAGCTCCCATTGAGAAAGTTCACACCATTACAGACTAAGGGATAGGGATAACTATTTTCTCTGTCTTGAGGGATAACTATTTCTGTCTTGAGGGATAATGTAATACATATGCAGAAATATTTATTCAACTGTCCAACACTATATTTTAGATTTCATAGATTTCATGATATCCCCCTTTAAGTTGTAGGCTAATGCTGAGTGGCTAGCTGATGCAGCATCTGTTTTATTATTAATAAGTTGAGACAAGTAACATTATTTATTTGGCATATTTGTATTGATTTATTGAATCCACCAAAAATGCCACACAGAATAAAAAATAATAATAAAAAAAACCTGAAACATAAATCAATGAATCAATCAATGGCCTTGAAATTCCAACCACACCCAGTGCTCACACAAGTAAATTCCCCCATCACCAGTTCCATTCATTACTTCAGTGATTAATTTTAAGGAAAGCACTCCTTTCCAGGGTGAGCCTTGCCCTGTTTCGGTGGCCACAGGTAAGGCCACCTGTGGTACTAAAAACCCGCTCTGCAAAGGCCTGGGATGCAGGCATCGCTAACAGGTCCAGGGCAAGAGGTTTTAGATGAGGATAAATAGTTGAACTCTGCTTATATCCTACAGGAGTTGTCAAAATGTCGTTTCGTTTTTAAAGTAGTAAATTAATTTATAATTTTAGAGAAATATGAATAGGCTACTACAATTGGGACGAGGGGACGACTGTGGATAGGGTAAGCATAATTGACAAGGAGTAATAATGAACGCAAATCCATAGTTTTATTATTCCAGGACATGACATTCTGCAGAAATATAGCCCAGCTATAATTACAAAATGAGCTGGAATTCTTAGAGCAAGTTGCAAGTAGGGGAGGAACCGGGACGAAATAATAAAATCGATTTTCGCGAAAACTACAGAAACCCGAATGCCATAGATCAGTCAGTATGTGACACGTGTAATCATTTCACTCTGCAAAAAACCAGTGATGTGCGTCCCGTTTTGGCGGAGTGCTAGACCAAAGTTATTTTTGACCGCTGAAAGTAAAATATCGAAACCGGAAGTGTTTTTCGGTTGTATAAGTGTGTTTATGTTTTGAATTTTCCAAACATGCATAATTTTTTCTTAACACAACTGTTGACTAAAGGACAGCATAGGTTTCGACTGGCATGCTTGCAAGACTTAGCTGCTAGCCAAGTTGAAAGCAAGCGAGACACGAGCAGGACGAAAGACAATGCACAACCTTGGAATGCGTATTGACCCCATCAGAACTGATTATTCAACAATGTCGTGGTATAATAAGCATCAATAAATTATGTCTAGTAGCTATTAATAAAGGTGAGTTGCTATTAAATCATCAATTTCAGACAGTTTAATGTTGCGATACAAAATTCTATTAATTATGCAACATTATGCTCTTGACGCATGGTTGATTTTCATGGATTTTAAACTTATACCATTATTCATGGGCTCGTCCCTAGCATGGCATTTTGCCTGACAGTACATTTCTTGAAAGGAATGAGCATAAAAAACAACAAGACAGAGATAAGACCGCTAAAGCACACTTTTCCTTATGTGATTCTTTCGTCCCGATTCAGTGTGTTTTTCGTCCCGCACGGTAGGGACGAAAGACACATTGCACTCATCCTGTTTGCGGCCAATTTATATCCGACTTGTTTATGCTGGTAACAAAATTCCTGTTGCTATTAGTGAGGGACACATACAAGTTGTTTGTCAGAAAATATGGCCTCTCTAGCTCTATTGACTTTCGAGTAAACCGGATGAATGTAAAAAGTTAATCTTTCGACCCGGTTCTCCCCTATTCGCCGTGGCTTTTTACATGTTTAGATTTCTACGCTTTTCTTATCAACTCATAGGCTACGACTAAATGTCCTATTGCACAACAGTAGGTCTATAGCCTACATAGCTACAGTATTTGCTGATGTGTCCTGATGGAGATATTGCATTTATGCCAAAACATGAAGTTAATGTATTCACTTATATAATGTAGGCCTACTCACATTCTCAGTTTGTGCAGAAAAATACCTAGATTTTTTATTTAGGTTTTATTTTTATTATTTTTTATTATTTGGCTTCTTATAAGGCCTAAATGCGGCGTAAATTTCTGCATAACACACGTTACTTTATAAGACACATGCACACTGCAGCAATTCGTGCAACAGTATTTTGGGGTAAAAACTCTGTCTGCCTAGGATAGAAACATGTGCCTTGTTAGCCCAAACTTCTTGTGGCAACAAATAGTTGAAATGTTTTGACATTTTAAGTGAAACATTACATGCAGTGAAATTGCGTCTACGTAGACCGTATTTCGCTTGCCAAAGCAATTACTTTTGAGAAATGCATCCACATTAATCAATTTCCATGTTGTCTTTGAATTTGCAACTGATATGAAACTTATGAAATAAAAATGTTATATATGGAACGTCTACATTGTAGACGCATTTTAGCCGGGCTAAAAAAAAGCTAAAATATATGTTATCTAAATATATCTTAAAATATAGTTGCTTTGCTTTTTTGAAGTTCGCGTGAATAACAGGTAGGTAGGCAGAAAGAGGAGTTTAAACTAATACAATTAATGACGAGAATGCATATTCGTCAATTGGCATCAATCACCTCTCTCTTTTGAGGTCTAATAAATATTAGATTTTGTTACTGTTACTGTATTTAGAAATATACATTTTCATCTATTTTTGCTTCAACGATAACAAACAGATTTGGTCACGTTTTTATTTTGAAATATATGTTTTAATCTTGTTCTTTTCCATCAACGATGATAAAAAACAGATTTAGTCACAGTTTTTATATTCTAATATCCTTTTTCATCATATCTTTATTTGTCAACAATATTAGGAAGGGATTTAGTCACAGTTTTTATTCTCTAAAATCAATTTCCTCATATAACATTTTTTCGTATTCATAAAAAAAATGCCATTGACTAAAATGTTTTAAATTTTTTCGGGTTGACAAAATTAACACTGGTCTGCCCCACTGTCTATTACTTTTTTGTTGTTGCTGGTGGCTACAACTGAAGTTCCCTAACAGGAAAATAAATCTATTCTATTCTATTCTATTCTATCAAAGTAATGAAGTGTTGATTCAGTCACTATGCAATAGTGATTGCTTTTGCCCATGTGAAATGTCAAAGAAAAAAAAAGTCCACCTCCAGCTGTCACTGGTATTTGCTTAAAGCAGCACAGCACTAGTTGCCGAGATGGCCACAAACACAGTGTCACACACTGTTTGGCTGGTGTGAGGCTTTTTAATCAATTAAGATAGACTTATCTGTAGTGCAGACTTGATGATTTCCCTTAAACAGAGGGATGCTTGGAATATCCAACTGAGGGACATCAACATTTTTTGTAAATTTGTCGCCACACTTTTTAACCTCACCCAGATTAACAGCAACATCTGCAACATCCTGCAGTGTGGGGGATCATAAGGCAAATAAGAAAAATAGCAATTAGCCTACATTGAAATTCAACAGTGTCAGAGATTTTGTTCAGTTTGAGTAGATATACAGTAGGCCCAGATTTGAATCACTGCAATTACAATCTATACTACACTGTCTGGCCAAAACAAAAGTCGCACACTGTAATATTTAATTGGACCGCCTTTAGCTTTGATTACGGCGCATATTCGTCGTGGCATTATACAACGTCACAACATTTATTTCCATCCACAGTTGCATTCATTTTTGGCCGAGAACTGGAGGGAGAGTCAAACCATTCCGTAAAGTCTTCTCCAGCACATCCCAAAGACTTTCAATGGGGTTAAGGTCAGGACTCTGGTGGCCAATTCATGCGTGAAAATGATTCCTCATGCTCCATGAACCACTCTTTCACAATTTGAGCCCGATGAATCTTGGCATTGTCGTCCTGGAATATGCCCATTGATGGGATAACCTGGTCATTCGGTACATTCAGGTACTCAGCTGACTTCATTTTATTGCTGCATAACGTTGCTGAGCCTAGACCTGACCAATTGAAGCGACCCCAGATCATAACACTGCCTCCAGAGGCTTGTACAGTGGGCACTTTGCATGACGGGTGCAACGGCAACTTTTTTTTTGGCCAGGCAGTGTATATACTAATCTCAACAAAAAAACATGTTCAACGTACAAGAATGCCAAGTTACTCACACATACAAAGCACTGTCTGTAAGTATTTAATTAAAACTTGCAAAAACTAGGCCTGCCATTAAAAATATTGAGGCCAAGTTACAACAGACAATATTGGCTGAAGTAGCTGACATTAATTTAACAAGATCTATTCCAAAGCAGTGCTACCCAATCTTTCCTTATTTAATGTAACTTGGTCCTGTGTTTTTCATCTTACAATCTAAAGAGAATGTGATCATTCAAACTTTATGTGCCATATCAATATATCAAATACCAATCATTGATAGTGAAAATAATTTGCAATCTTACACTTAAAATGTAAAAAAAAATGTTTGAACAGCAGCTGTCTGTATCCTGTGATTTGGTTCTATTTCTAGTTCTATTTTTAGTTTACATTTTAAAATAAATTCTAATATTTTACTTATATTTTGCTTCATCTGACCCACTAACACAGTAGGCTACATTAATGGGCAAACATACTGTATGTCTGGATAGGTTTGTAAGATTCAATATTTTGGCTATTTACTATAACTAAATATTTATAATTTTTATCCGTATTTACTTATTCATCCCCCTTTCTATATTGTAAATTATGTTTCTAGGTATAACTGTCTGTTCATAAATTCAAATGTTATATACTTATATGATAAAAGTATATAGCAGCATAAAACATTTTGAAAACTTGTAGGCTACATTTTCTCAAATTAATTGACAATCAAGTATAAACATATCCTTTCTGGATACTGTGTTTGTTATGAGTAACTGATGATGATGATAATGCATGTACATTTATGAACCATAAGATAGTTAAATCTAGAAAGAGACATGCATACACAATACATTCAAATACACATACATTTTAGCTCTAAAGACATAGGCTGTCCGTTACCATGTGAATTCTGTCCTTTACTATGAACTGCAAATAAATGAAAGTGCAATATTTTTAAATGGATATATCGGTATTTGTTTTAAAGGGTTGTATACACAGTAGATCTATTAATAGTTTGTATGTCGGTAGATGATATAGGAGTAGCTAACTACAAACTTGGCATTTGCAAGGTGGCTACAGTAGACTAGTGAAAGTAACATTAGCTAACAGTAGAAACGCTACTGTCACTAAGATAATCAATACATCTGCCATCATGAAATATGGCTCTCCCTTTGTGACCTTTCATAAACACACATATTTGTAAGGTGACTGGGTCGAAGGACCAGGCGAGACAGTAGGGATCTGAAAGTGCTTTTGAAAAAACACCACTAAACGAAGCGAACTTCGTAGGGGAGAGACAAAGAAAAGAAACAGACTTCCTCTCTCACGTAGTGATAATACTAGAGGAAGACTGGCACAAAGGGATAACGCAAAACAACCCGTAGCAGACGGGCAAACTCATAGACACGAGAGTTTAGAGCAGGCCCTCAAAAAGAGAGATGAACTGCCACAAACAAATAACAACCCGAAGCGGGCGAAAAAAGCTCAAGAGCTAGAGCACTTAGAAATTAGAACAACCAAGGAAACAACCTCTTGCTCTCGTAAATGAAAGCAGTATTACAAAGAGGATAAAACAAAAACTGAAATGGCAAAGAGTCCTGCCTTGCACTAGAGAGACAGGTAAACTCACAAAACAAAGACAGAGAGTTCTTTTAAGAGAAGGATAATTCCTAACACTCTAAGACATCCGAGTCAAGTCCCGCGTTGCGTCAACAATTTAATGTTGAAGGCAAAGTGGTCCAACTCGAGCTGTCTGTCCTATACCGTACCGGCTTTCCTTGTCAAAACAAAAGACAATATGGA
This sequence comes from Synaphobranchus kaupii, assembly GCA_029718625.1. Lineage (NCBI taxonomy): Eukaryota > Metazoa > Chordata > Actinopteri > Anguilliformes > Synaphobranchidae > Synaphobranchus > Synaphobranchus kaupii. The sequence goes on along the minus strand of CM056376.1, from coordinate 79,793,754 downwards.
AGTGTCGGAAATACTGGGCTATTTATAACCGGCCGGAAATCCAAAACAGGTGAAAGGGATAATTGCCGGGCGAGATTCAAACAACGAAACGGAGGCGGAGAAATCCGGAGAAGTCTCAGCGACGCCAAAAAAAAAAACGAATGCAGAAACAGCAGCGGCTGCTAGAAACCATGACAATATTGAACATTCTGATATAATTTGAATATCAATATTGCATAAGGTTATAAAGTTATAAACACTTAAATGGCCATGAATGGTAAAATTGACCATCTTTAATCTTGGCAGTAGTATAATTTTGGTTGATGTGTGTAGGCTATCTTGTTGCAAAAATACAAGGCTGTGCCAGGCGCTTCTGTTGCCTAGTAAATGTAATCATTCTTACAGTAAGCTATAGTAAGCATTTTGCACTGTGCTTGCTATGAGTAACTGCATGATAATGCATATACATTTATGAACCATAAGATAATTAAATCTAGCGAGAATTGCATACACAATGCATGCAAATACATAGATTCTAGCTCAAAGAAACACATAGGCCTGGATTGAGTCATTTTTCCTTTACAATGAATTACAAATAAAGTATTTTTAAATGGATTACGATGTTTGTATTATGCCTATACACGGTAGACCGGTAGTCATTGTGAGAGCTGGCATCAGTTTGGCGTTGAGTGTTTGCTAAATGCATGCAGCTATACTTTGGTCACTGTCAGCTGGACAATATTCAAGTGGAAGCGCAGTGGAATACCGTAGAGGGCTTGTACATGTATGGCACAGTTATCTTTTTTACATTAATGCAACAACGCAATCTTAACCCTATTAACTTTGGCCCTCCAGAGGCAATTTCCACCTAGTCTTATTTAAGTGTCAATATCTCAAAAAATATTCACTGCACATCCATGGTTTAAAGTTTGAATTGAAGAAGATGTTATATCATTCAGAGATTTGCAACAGAATACATTTATTTCAGAATAGTCACATACAGTATATACATAATATGCATAAAATAAGTAGCCTAATGTATTTAAATAAGTTTTTTTTAAAACATACAAAAGCATGTGTGTTTTTACATAATGACAGCAACGTATTTCAGCCGTAAGTGCGATAGGTGGTCTCTGTGGAAATGTCGACTGTACGGGACTTTGGCGAAATGTAACAAGATAAACTCTTCAGGGTTAATAAGAAAACAGCTGTAGCTTAATATACAGGTAAGATATTTGGTTTCATAAACATATTTCTATGCAAGATTTTGGAGAAAAAATTTGGTGGATGGCTGTAACTTGTAATTTGGATGCATACCTGCCATCCCAAATATACAATCTATAATCTATATTATAAATTGCATGATATAAATTTTGTAATTTTGCCATTTCATGGTAAAATAGGGATACAGCATATACAAGTGGATACTGTAGTGGAGCAAAGTGTGAATAATTCCTATTTTGGCTCACTTTTGACTTTACTCCTAATTATGGTTCAAACACCTCATCCATTTCACACAAGAGGTGGGACCCTGCTTCACTCCAGAGGTGAAAGCTTACAACCTGCCAGGAAATGCAGAGAAACTGTGCTCTTACAACAAGACAGTTAAAAGGCTCTCTTCCATATGAGCACAGCCATTGTCGAGCTATTTCAATGCTGCTACAGTTCATAGCTAAATCAAGGATAAGAAAATAATTGTCAAGCCCTACACAAATGCATGTGATAGAAATAAGGATGAGGAGGTAAAGCTATACCCATTCTGCTGGGATAATTATGGTGAAGCATCCATAATTGCCCTTAATGGTTACTTTGCGTGAAAGTCAAATGCCAATGCTCAAAAGTTGTGAAAACAAAACGAGTGGCTAGTTACTGTTATTCACTGTATTAGCAGTCTTATGTCAGATTCTTTGAAAAGTAAATTCAGAAGACAGTATACTGCAGAATGCCGCAGAATGCAGTATACCTACTTTGGTATACTGCATTAATTGTCAGCTGCTTAAAACAACTTATAAAATTGATCTTAGATGGATTGGATGGGTTTAAGTACAGTACATAATAGGCATCTTGACATTGCTTTGAAGACTTGTGCACAGGATTCTACACAGGAGACAAGTCTATTATCTTCTATATCGTAAGCAGTTTGGCTCACTGGCACAAGCCTATATTGTCTTTGCCACATCCAGGGACAAGAGAAAAATCAATGGGCTGTTGGCTGAATCAATAAGCACTCTCTTCCAGGAAAACACTAAAATAGCTTTGAGATGCCCCACATCTGTCATGGTTTTGGGGTGGGATGGATGAGGCAGAGAGACAGAAGAAGGGAGGAGGGTGTGATATGTTAAAGGCACTCGGCACACCTGGCTTTTTCCTATTGTAACCTAAAGAGTTTTGGGAACCCCATGAATAGAATAAAAAAAATAAAATTCACAAGGAAATGAATGAAGCAGACTGACTGTTAGAGAAAACCACTTTGCCACCACATTTCAGGGAATTAAAAAAACAATGTATGCAGTATGTTATCTTTGAATTATTAATGACACAGACATGCTTTTTTGGACATCAGTCACTGGTGGTTTTCGGTAGTACTGCTGTTTCACAATACAACATGATATACATTATTATTAATTGTATTATTATTATTATTATTATTATTATTATTATTATTATTATTATTATTATTATTATTATTATTATTATTATTATTATTATTATTATCCTCCTGTTGAATCTACTGCTGGTAGTGATGTTGGTGGGCCAGAAGGAGACACACTTCTCTCTGGACCAAATAAAACCTAATGCCGCAGTGCAGTGATAGGGGCATTATGCTGTAGGTGACATCATTAGATGAGAGATTGAACGACTCAGCTTGATCATTAAAGAACGCATGACACTTAAGCCCCTTTGCTCAGATGGCAAATTTGGCTAATTCTCACCTATTTAGGGAGTGCTCTGTTTAAGGCTTTATAACTCCAGGTATGAGCATCACATAGACTTGGTAAATGGCTTAAATGAAACAAGACAGGTGTACCATTTACAATACAAACTTAGATTTGTTTATTTTCATAATTTAAGTCAAAATAAAGTGCCACAAATGCAAATAAACTTTGGAAAAATGCAAAAAATAATTGTTGTTCTTTAGTTTGCAACAAAATACTGAGAGATACATAGAGTAACTGAAACAGGTAAATATATACATTTCCTGGATCATGGACTCCATGTCCAAAAGTGCAAAATCTGAGGTTGTCCATTAGTGTCTCCAAATGTATCCGAATGGCTAAATTGTGCACTGGTCTAAAAATTAAAAAATTAAAAATGATGAATTTAACTACAAATCAATAGTTTTGGCTCATAAAACTTAATTTTGCATCATTTTCAAGTGGGAATTACTATATTTTCATCAGTATAGGGGGGTAGATATCTATGGTTCCAAAAGCCCTATGCAAAACATGTCATAAAATGAACAAAATTAGTTTTTTCCATTATAAAGCATATACATTTGCTCCTTCTGATGGTTTAAGATTAAAAACATTGATATCACAGTGTTACATACACCTAAATACGTAGCCTAATCATTCACTCTTGTACCCCAATACAACATCACTTTTACCTGTACTCTACAGTATGTACACTTTTGCCCCGGGATTGCATTTTTCTGTATTTAAATTTTTTTTATGTTCCTATTCATAATGACTCCAATAATTTTTTTTTACATTAATCTACCACATATCAGCGCACAATAAATTGGAATTAGCATTTGCCATGCCCGAAGTGACAAGTATATACGCCATAGCCCATATAATACGATAACATGAAAATAAAATAGTATTCCACCATCTGCGAAATGCTGCCAAATGTTCTATCTTCAATGAAAATCGGTAGCCTACAGCAAAAATAAATTTAACGATCGCACTCCAGTATGTGAAATGCACTCAAAATGCGAAAATAACAATAGACCTATCAATCATATTGGAAAGACAGTGCTCGAGTGGAAAAACGAACGTACATATGTAGCCAGCGAGACTAATTGTCACTATTGTCTACTATGTCATGCAGGGGTAGGTATAGACTGGGTGGGGGGTTGCTTGTTAAATGGACTTGCTACGGAAAAATAGTGACACTTAAAAACTCTGTATTCGGCAGAAATTGTCACGAATTGTCTACCAATAAAGTTAAAAAACTGAGTTTGTGATTACCACTAATAGTTTGGCTGCAGAAGCAGCGAATGTCCCAGTTGAGCAAAATGTTGCCGCCGGCAGCATTATCACTAGGCATCTGCACAAAGGGGTTAAAGTCTACAGCATTCTGGAAAAATTTCCAACCTGGCTGCCTAATCATCCTTGACTTTAACTAGCTTAATTATTCCCTTTCTCCACAATGTAGCTGATGTATGGTGAGAATTCTGGCATAAAATGGCTGCCGTAATCACTTAGGCAGGTGCCACACATTGGTGGGTGTTGAGATGTGTTTCCCCTTTGAGATCATGGGCTCTATCTTGACGATCTTAGCGCATGGTCTAAAACGCATGCATTTAGGGCGTGTCCAACTCCACTTTTGCTAGTTAGAGAGCGCATATTTTGAGCGTAAAGTAAGGCGCAAAGCTCAAATGGGCTGAAGCCTCTTCATTAATTATAGGTGTGTCTTGGGCATAACATGCAATAAACCAATCAAAGTGTCATCTGCCATTCCCTTTAAAAGCAACCTGCGCTTGCACCTTGGCGGATTGCTAATATAACGGCGGCTTTAATCAGACTGCAAAAAGAGTGATTTACAGCTGGCAGAACAGACCTGCTCATGCACAAGGTTAAAGTGTGCGAGCAAGGAATACCCTATATGAATCAATATTAGGATCAATATCAGACTAACCATTATGACGCGTTTTGATATACACAATAATAATCTTAAACATTAGGGTTTAACACCAGCACAGGTCCCTGGTAATTTCCGACCAAACTATTTCAAGTTTCCCAGAAATATAATAACGGAAAACAGGAAAATATTTTCCATTAGCTTACACCCGTTCTGTTATTCTATTTTTTTATTTATATTTTCATACAAATATATGCGGTTTAATATATGCTTAGCATAAGCGACCCGATTATAGCTTCCGTCTCAGCTTAGAAAAAGGCAAATTAGCCTGCTTGTTTAAAGGTTATAGATACAGATTTGTACCGCATCTAGTGTCTCTGGAGATATGGAGATTGCATTTCATAACAACAAATGCTTAACTGCTGTGCCAGTGTTGCCATGTCCACGGTTTTACAGCCAAAGTGGACGACTTTCAAAGTGCAGTCGCGAGTAAAAATTAAAAGTCGCAAAGCACACACTTTTAAAAAGTAAAAGGAATTCTTGATTTCTATTCACAATACGTTGGTTTTGGTTAAAATACATTTTGGACTAGTTTTGAGTCGCCATTTAGCTGGAAAGTCTTGCAAGATCTGGAAACCCTGGCTGTTGCTCGAAGCAACTAGTAGGCGTAGCTAGCTGTTCCGGTCCGAACTCCAGCTTAACTCCATCTTAAAAAGAAAGAAAATAGCTAACGTTATATCATATAGTCCGCTTGCTAGCTAAGGCGTTAGCTTACTGGTCGAGAAGAAAAGATCTCCATGTCACTTCTCAAGCATTACAATTCTTTACAACGCCCAAATGCCGAACCAATGTTAACCCTCGTCTCACTCCGGCTCTTGTCATTAAGGACTTGGGACGGGTACCAGGGTTTCTTGGGTCTAACCTTACATTACTGCTGGTTGAAGGCTTCGGCGGTGCTGTCGGACAAGCTAACTGGCAACCAACTGGGATGGGTGTGGTACCAACGTTGTAATACTACTGGCTCAGGAGCTTTGTTAGAGGCGGGAACCAAACTCTGACAAATTAGACAGAGATAAATACCACACTCTTTTATGTCCTGTAAAACTTCTTTTATGAATTCATAATCAATACTTACAGCAATACTTTTATTCTGCACCTTTCAGCAAGCTCTGTCGATGTATTATTTTCTTTTAATTCTTTGTCTACGTAAAAATGTTGTATCTATAGCCTTTAACAAATTTTGTTTGATTATACAATGAAGCATTGTCAAACATCAATTCCATGAGGCTGTTCTCACAGCAGACAGATCACAGGCAATACATTTCGGCTAGCAAAGTTCAAGCTTCATAAGAAATTCATAATAGGCTATATGCATTATAATATTAATTAATAACACAAATCATGTTCTTTTGCCTTAGTGATGACACTCAGGGCCTGATTTACTAAGCCATTTAGCATGTGCAAAACCTTTTAGCACACGCAAAACCAATAACATGACAAATGATTGGTCATAGCATTTGTTTTGCAACAATCATTGGTTGTATTATTAGTTTAGCATGTGCTACAAGTTTTGCACCCATTAAAGGTCTTAGTAAATCAGGCTCTAAATACACTAAAGCTCTCAGGTTGGGAACCCATAGGTTTACGCATATTTTCCCTTGTTTTATAATTTCCTTCTTATGGAAATATGCCCAACGCATTTTTACTGGTAGTTTAATGCCTTAAAACAAGCCCACTTTCCAGGGATTCCAGGGACAACGTGCGTCTATTCCAGGAGAGAACATTTTTTATTTTTGGGAAAAATATGAATCCTTATTTCACAATGTAATCTTGCTATTTTTATTTTTTACTATTTTCCCCTAACAGAAGATTGTCTCACATATATAACAACGTTCTCTGCTGGGGCAGAACCGCAGGAAATCCAAAGTTCACGTGAACTGTTTTACCCGTTCTTGGCTGTCAGGTGTTACAGGTGTTCTTGATATTTGTATGCATGCTTGTATGCGCCCCTGTGTGTAACAGACAGGAGGGTGTACATGCATTGTGCACATACCTATGTAGATTGCACCGTTAAAATAACATTGAAACAACTGCAACATGGCTTAAGACCAGGTTTCTGGTGGTTTTAGTGCAGACACTTTTTTCTGCCTCAAGATAGCAATACGCCAGAAATTCTCCTGGCCACACCTCATCTTAAGAGCAAGCCGCCCAGTTCACTTGCTATGGGCGCAATTCACTTGCTATTTAAATAACATGAGCTCTGGATGCTAAAATGACAACTGTGTCGGTCTGAAACTAGCAAAAACACTTGCGTTCGGGTTACTGCCGCTTAACGCTGGGTGTAAGATATTGCCCCATGAGTTGAACTGCCCTATATGCAGTGGGTTGAAAAAGTATTCAGCCCCCTTTAGACTTTCTCCTTTTTTGTTGTGTACAAATATGTGTTAAAAATGGATTTACAATTTTTTATAAAACATAAAACAATCAATTCCTTAATTATTCAGCCCCCTTGCCTTCATTGTACTTTTAACAGCCATACAGGTAAAACATTGTTCAAAATTGCACATCATAGGTTGCCCCGACCTCATGTTTAGATTGTATTTGAGGACTTTGTACAATATTTTCTTGTAAATTGTGTGTTAATATGGTCTTTCTTGGTAACAAAACCAAGACCAGGTCCCTTCAATGCATTTTAATGGCTCTTTATGGGATTTTAGGAAGTACCATGGATATTACATCACAATACTCAAACACAGTATATGTGATATTGTTCACTCATGGGTGGCATGTCCAGTCCCTGGGGGTTCAAATAAAATATAAATAATCACCTCTCCATCGCTGTATGCAAAAATGTAAAAGGTGCAAGTTCAGTAACTTTTAGTTAGTTTAGACATTCAGTAACTATGTTTGGATACACATTTTGACTTCCATAATGAAAACATACAGGTTTGGAACAAATTGTAGATTTTATTTTTCACATTGATATTGTAGTTTTTATGTTGAATACCAGCAAAAACACCTGATTAAATACATTTTTATCAAATGTTTGTACACAAAATATGAAAAGGTCCACTGTACATGCTATTCTTTAATAACATTATTTTCAGAGCATAGAGGCATAAGCAGAAGTAATACCAATACTCATCCAATTCCTGTAACTTCTGTTTGCAGCAAACACCTCTTATATTAACACGGCAATAAAGAAAAGTATCAATTGCCAAATGCCAAGTATCAATTTAGCCCAATAACAAACTTAACTTCCTGCATCTCAAATTTATTTCCATTTCCTTGGAAACACGAGCCAGTGGACTCATTTATCTGCGTGGGAAAATGCCACATCCTTCAGTGAGATAAAGGAAGAGTAATTCACCATTCTTTATGCCCTCTACCAGGACAGCTATCAATATTCCCAGTCTCAATCTTGATCAGAGGAATAAAATTATAATTGATGACAGGAATGGAATCAAAACGAATTCCAAACAGTGATGTCCTTCATCTTTGTTAAAATAGCATTCTCTAGCTGAGAGACAAAATCAATACACATTTATATACATTTGAGTGTTTTATGTGTGTGCGTGTGTGCGTGCGTGCGTGCGTGTGCATGCGCGCTTGTCTTCCTGATAAACAGTGCAAAAGGACGAGTATGGGTGAACAGCTGCCAGGCAGAATAGAAAGAGTTTCCATCGTAACTAGTTTAATTTCAAGGCAATTTGGCCTACTTCATCATTGAGGATAAAGACTCTGCCGCTCTTAGTTTGTATTAGAAGAACCACTGTGAACATGTGTACGACAGCTGGGGAATCGGCGTATCGAGGATAGGGGAGAATACTGAACATTCACTGAATCGCACTTTGGGAAAGAAAGACCTTATTGAGGAAGTGATTGGAGGGGTTGGGGAGGATATGTGGTTGTGGTGTGCTATGTTTGGATGCACATCAATTTTCAATGGATGAAAAAAGAATCCTTTCAATTTGTGTTCATGCCAGTGCTATAGAGCTAGAATGGTATCATAAATCCTGAGCAGCTGTAATCTGCACAAACTGCATTGGGCTTACTCTTCATTGACTAGTACATCCAGCAAACAGTGCTATGTGATACTAACTTAATTAATTAGAAATTAACATGTACTTAGGATCTATTAAACATTTCCTTTACATTCTGGTGGATATATATTGTTTTTCAAAGTAATTTTTACTTTTATTATTTTATCTATGGATTTCATTAATTCATCCATTCATTACATTAGCAGCTAATGTTATCTTATTACTTTTGCTCAGAAGTCAGAATCATCTTCTTCCTCATCATCTCCACTGCAATATATGGCGTAGCTTACTAATTATTAGAGTGGAGATAGCTAGCTAGATGTTTTGCTTCCAAGCAAAAAAGTAACATTAGATAGCTATTGTTACCTTGGCGAACATTAAGCAACTCAGTCTCAGTGAAGTTAATACAGTAGCTTCTATGGACTGTCCTGTCCTGCCCTGCCCTTAGCTTTTTTCTATAAAATATAAAACACCACCTATTTATAGTGAAGTTTAGTTGGCTAGTATCAAAGAAGCTGGTTTTGGAATTGCTACAATGTTACATTTCTCCGCAGGCCCAAGTACAGCCAGGGCTGGAGGCAAAGGACCGATATTTGGTGGGGACAGGATTCAGACCGAGTCCAATGGAGAATAAGCTCATTCTGGTCGGAGAGTCAGACGCGACTGTAAGGGGATCCATAAGTTACCCACAACAAAGATAACCACGGATAGGGACAAGGAAAGAAGAAATCCTGACAGAGCAGGAAAAAACAAAACAAGGGGAAATAAGCCCTGGTGAATACGCCAAAAGAAAGCAACCCAAAAACGGGCAGTAAATACAAAAGGAAGGAATTGCCTCCAGCTCAATAACTATAAATGAGCAAAAATAAAGAGGCAAAGTCGAAGGTAACAGAGGTTACTGCCTCAGAGAAGACAGGAAGGAAAAACCAAAAAAAGAAACAAAGAGAGCAAAAGAGAAAACAAACTCCTAATAAGAACTACTCTAAAGCACGCCTAAAGGCAAGTCCCACATTACTTTTTTAGCAAATGGGCTGAAAAAGCAAAGAGGTCGCTAAGTTCCTATAACGATATCTGGCTTTAAGTGAAATGAACGTTTACACAGAAGCCCCGAGAAGTGCAAACGCCCAACTTAAATAGAGACGCCCAGCTGACGCTAATAAGCCTAATCGGCCTAGCAAAAAAAAAAAGAGCGCAAGTGCCCTCTTGCAGTACCTGTGCTCTTACTCTGAGGGGCACGGACAGGCAATTAGGCGGTCCTCCCTCAGGGTCCAGCTCCAGTTGCTGGGCCCCTTGCACGACGGACTCAATATTCCATGTGACCAAAATCTGAGCCGCAAGAACAATAGGTTCAGGGGGGGGGGGGCGGGGTTCATCATCGGACCGGTCGAAAATCTGAGAAAGCGTGTCCGGTTTAACGTTCTTAGAACCTGGCCGATATGTCAATAGGAAATTAAAACGCAAAAAAAAAAAGAGTGACTAGCAAGCCTGTCGTTTGGCGTCCTGAATAAACTCAAGGTTTTTGTGGTCCGTCCAAACCTTAAAGGGATGCTCAGTTCCCTCAAGCCAGTGACGCCACTCCTCCAGCGCTAATTTATCAGCGAGAAGCTCCCGGTCACCACATCATAATTCCTCTCGGCAGGCGTCAAGCCCCGGGAGAAACAGGCGCACGAATGCATCTTCTGATCTTGGGAGGAGTATTGAGACAGAATAGCCCCTACCCCCAACTCAGAGACGTCAATCTCCACCACAAATGGGAGTGAAGGGTTAGGAGTAATTAGGATAGCTATTGTTACCTTGGCGAACATTAAGCAACTCAGTCTCAGTGAAGTTAATACAGTAGCTTCTATGGACTGTCCTGTCCTGCCCTGCCCTTAGCTTTTTTCTATAAAATATAAAACACCACCTATTTATAGTGAAGTTTAGTTGGCTAGTATCAAAGAAGCTGGTTTTGGAATTGCTACAATGTTACATTTCTCCGCAGGCCCAAGTACAGCCAGGGCTGGAGGCAAAGGACCGATATTTGGTGGGGACAGGATTCAGACCGAGTCCAATGGAGAATAAGCTCATTCTGGTCGGAGAGTCAGACGCGACTGTAAGGGGATCCATAAGTTACCCACAACAAAGATAACCACGGATAGGGACAAGGAAAGAAGAAATCCTGACAGAGCAGGAAAAAACAAAACAAGGGGAAATAAGCCCTGGTGAATACGCCAAAAGAAAGCAACCCAAAAACGGGCAGTAAATACAAAAGGAAGGAATTGCCTCCAGCTCAATAACTATAAATGAGCAAAAATAAAGAGGCAAAGTCGAAGGTAACAGAGGTTACTGCCTCAGAGAAGACAGGAAGGAAAAACCAAAAAAAGAAACAAAGAGAGCAAAAGAGAAAACAAACTCCTAATAAGAACTACTCTAAAGCACGCCTAAAGGCAAGTCCCACATTACTTTTTTAGCAAATGGGCTGAAAAAGCAAAGAGGTCGCTTAGTTCCTATAACGATATCTGGCTTTAAGTGAAATGAACGTTTACACAGAAGCCCCGAGAAGTGCAAACGCCCAACTTAAATAGAGACGCCCAGCTGACGCTAATAAGCCTAATCGGCCTAGCAAAAAAAAAAAGAGCGCAAGTGCCCTCTGGCGACAAACCACCGCCATAACCGCCAGACACAGACTGAACAGGCTAAAACCATGACAGGACCCCCCCCTCTAATGAGCAGCCCCCAACGGTCCTCCTGACCCACGTCTGCGAAAGTCCCTTATCAAATCCGGGTCTAAGATGTTCCTGGAGGGAACCCAGCAACACTCTTCTAGGCCATAGCCCTCCCAATCTACAAGGTACTGCACCCCACGACCCACTCGCCTACTGGCCAGAATACGACGCACGATGTATGCCGGTTGACCCTCAATGAGCCGCGGCGGAGGCGGGGCCTCGTCCGCTGAAGCCAACGTGCTAATGAGTACCGGTTTAAGACGAGAAACGTGAAACGTGGGGTGCACCTTCATGGACAAGGAAGCTGTAGGCTTGACTGTGACCGGGTTAATTTTCCGGATTATCTTAAAGGGGCCTATAAACCGTGGAGCAAGCTTACGAGACTCAACCCATAACGGGAGGTCACATATGGAAAGCCACACTCGTTGGCCCACTCAATAAGAGGGCGCCGGACAGTGAAGCCTGTCGGCGAGTCTCTTTTGATTAGCCACGGCGCGCACAAGCAAAGCCCAAACCTTTCTCCAAGTGCTGCGACAACGTCGAATAAAGAATTCAGCGGATGACACCCCTACATTCCTCTCCAACACAGGGAATAAAGGAGGTTGATAGTCGACCTGCACCTCGAAGGGTGAGAGACCCGTGGATGCATTGCGCAATGTGTTGTGCACATACTCCGCCCACGCGAGCTGTCTGCTCCACGTTGTAGGATTAGACGACGCCAGACAGTGGAGGGTGCTCTCCATCGACTGATTGGTGCGTGCAGTCTGCCCATTAGTTTCCGGGTAAAACCCGGATGAGAGACTGACAGACGCACCTAGGAGAGAGCAGAAAGCCTGCCAAAAGCGAGAAAGAAACTGGGGCCCACGATCAAACACTACATCCTGGGGTAAACCACGAATCCTGAAAACGTGGTTGATTACCAATCTGGTGGTCTCCGGGACAATAGGCAGCTTAGGAAGTGGAATAAAATGGGCTGCCTTGGAAAACCTGTCCACAATCAGTAAACTAACAGTGTGACCGTCCGATGAGGGTAGGCCGGTCACGAAGTCCAGAGCGATGTGACTCCACGGCCGACTCGGGACGGGTAAGGGATGCAACAGTCCGGAGGGCAAGAGCTGTGACCCGTCATTACGGGCACAGACCGAACAGGCTGAAACGAACTCACACACATCCCTTTCCTTCCCAGGCCACCAAAACCGTCTGGCTAAGAAATCCTTGGTGCGGTGGACACCCGGATGAGCAGCAAGCTGGGAAGAATGCCCCAATTGCAGTACCTGTGCTCTTACTCTAAGGGGCACGGACAGGCAATTAGGCGGTCCTCCCTCAGGGTCCAGCTCCAGTTGCTGGGCCCCTTGCACGACGGACTCAATATTCCATGTGACCAAAATCTGAGCCGCAAGAACAATAGGTTCAGGGGGGGGGGGGGCGGGGTTCATCATCGGACCGGTCGAAAATCTGAGAAAGCGTGTCCGGTTTAACGTTCTTAGAACCTGGCCGATATGTCAATAGGAAATTAAAACGCAAAAAAAAAAGAGTGACTAGCAAGCCTGTCGTTTGGCGTCCTGAATAAACTCAAGGTTTTTGTGGTCCGTCCAAACCTTAAAGGGATGCTCAGTTCCCTCAAGCCAGTGACGCCACTCCTCCAGCGCTAATTTATCAGCGAGAAGCTCCCGGTCACCACATCATAATTCCTCTCGGCAGGCGTCAAGCCCCGGGAGAAACAGGCGCACGAATGCATCTTCTGATCTTGGGAGGAGTATTGAGACAGAATAGCCCCTACCCCCAACTCAGAGACGTCAATCTCCACCACAAATGGGAGTGAAGGGTTAGGAGTAATTAGGATGGGCCAGTCGATGCATGGTCTCAAGCCCCCGTCTTTTTTCTAAAAAAAAAAGAATCCCGCCCCGGCCGGCCTGATTCAGACACAGACTGAATAGGCTAAAACCATGACACATTCAGACTCCAATGGAAAATAGCTCATACAGACTGAGTCCAATGGAGAATAAGTTCATTTAGACTGAGGCCAATGGAGAATAAGCTCATTCAGACTGAGTCCAATGCAGAATAAGCTCATTCAGACTGAGTCCAATACAGAATAAGTTCATTCAGACTGAGTCCAATGGAGCATAAGCTCATTCTGGCTGCTTGAAAATCACATGGGCTGCACAGGTGCTCAGTTTATGGCACAATCCATTGCTCATACCGCTGTCCTTACTACCTCTGTTTTTATGCATTTTTGAAATAGAGAGAGAAAAGAACGGAAAGGCAGATCACTTGCTACCAAGATACATCTGTGGTTGACGTCTCACTGCGAACAGCCCCTAAATGTGATACATGCAACATCCCTGTCACCTTGAGCTTCATCCGATACCTGGTAAATAATGGGAGGGAACCTGTATAAATAGCATCAGATGGTCAAGATGAAGGTAGTTATGTCTTAAAGCATAATTACTTGAATTACTTCTTAAGGTAAAAAAGAGCCAAAATACCCACTGAAGTTAAGTGGAATGGAATGACATAAGTGGAATGACATAATATGGCATACAACCAGGAAAACCCAGAAGTTCTGAAGTGCAAATGCAGAATCAGAATGAGGAAAGGGGGACGTGACAGTGCATCAGCGAAGCAGTTGACACTGCACTGCCAATCAGTCAGTGCCTGGGTAGAATGCATGTAACCAGACTCCTCAGCCTCTTCCCTTTAGCTGAATATACCTGGAACCTCTCTTTCTGTCATAGATTTTTGACGCAAAGCATACCTTTCAGCTTATCAACACACTGTTGTTGCAGTAGTGCAGGGCAGACGCCATGCAATTTCAGGAAACGGGTATGTCACAGAGTTTTCTGTCACAGAAAAAGGGTTATTTTCCCTCACACGTGGTTCAAGAGCACTATATTTTAATGGTAGTTCCCAGGATGGGGTTGATTCATATTTAATACCTGAATTCATGAAATATAACCTGACGACTGCATGAAATTACATTTTTTAAATGAAAGTCGATAAAAAAGACGACATCTATTGGAATAACACAGCATGAGCCTACATAAATGGATTTATATAATGGTTCTGTCTGCCATCATTACAAAAATTCTGACTTAATTGCAAAACCAGAAGCATAACAAAATTGTATGCTCTTAGTACATATTCATTTACAATGATCATTCTGTGTGGAATACAAAGTAATGTCTTTAAACCGACATTATCACAAGGGAAGGTTTCTGTCATGGTTTTGTAGCTCGCCTGTTCTGTGCTGCGGACGTTGCTTTTCGATTCCGCGGGACGGCGCTCCTGCCGTGTTTTTCCGTTGTTCCGGCACTTAGTGAGCACACCTTTTTCAGGTGCCCTTCTGGCTTTATAAGCGCTGCGTCTTCCTGTCTCTGCGATTCTGTGTCATTTTTGTTCTTGCCACAGAGCCGGTAAGGTATAGGAATAAGGCGACCACTTCACTTTAAAGCTTTGCTCTAAAGTAACACGGGACTTGCCTTTAGTTGCCTTAGAGTTTCCTTTTTAGGATTTAGCTTTCTCTTTTGCACTTGCTGTCCCTCGTACTGGTTTCCTTTTCTGTCTCTCTGAGACTGTTTCCTTTGTTACCGTTTTCTCTTTACCTCTCTATTTTTTGCTCTTCGTTTATTACAGAGCTGGAGGTAGTTTTCCTTTCTGCTCTCTACTACTGCTCTCTACTACTGCTCGAGTCTAGTTTTTCTCGCCCATTTGTCTGGGTCGCTATTATTTAATTTCCTTTCCTTTTTCCTCTTTATTTGCTCTCCCAAAATTTTAAGAGCAATAGGTATATTTTCTTTCCTTTCCTTCTATTGATCGATTCTGCGAGCCTTCGCCCACTTTTCCTGGGTTGATTTTTTTTTGGAGCTACACAGGGAGTTTTTATTCCCTATTCTTTATTTTTTCCTGATCCGTTCGCGGACATCCTTCCCTTGTTTGTGGTGATTCCACTCCCGTGGATCACTTTTAGATTCCTCCTCAGTCGCGTCTGGTCCTCCGAACAAGACCCCCTCACAGTTTCAACAAAACATGTCTGTTCATAGTCTAGAACAAGGTTTTGAGCGTAGTGGGCCAAACCAGATTATTTATATATCAACATAACGGTTAAATGCAATGGTGGAGTTAGAGGTTTTCTCCTATAACAGGTATAACATGACAGCACTACATATCCAAATATTTTTACGTGACCATAGCTACAGAATATACTGCATTACAAGTGTATTAAGATGGGGTTTAGATAAATGTAATTTATTTATGCCGCTTATTTTATTTTTTATTTCAGATTTTTTCCCTCAATTTGGTAGCCAATTGAACCCCTAAGTAATTAAATTTCCCGTGTAGCAACCGCTGAGAATTTGCCGCTGCAACCCCATCAGCCGGCAGTAGGAAAGAGCCCGCCACGCCCTCTTCAGGGCGCAACCCCGCCAAGCCCTGACCGTGATTCCAGCTCGCCCAAGGCCGATTGTACGCAACAATTCTCCCCTGCCGAGTCCCTCGCCCCACCCTGGGAGCAGCCGCCAGTTGCCTCTCCCTCAGGTACCGGCCATACTTGGAACGAACCCCCGATCCTCGGGGCGCAACCGCACAGACTGTCTATGCCCTTGCCACTTATTTCAAAAAAATTCTTATTGATCAGCCTAATAGAGCTTACTGAACATTTCAGTAATCTCCCCAGAAAAGAAAACAGTGTATTTATTGAGCCTTGTCACTTGATTTGTTTTTTCCTGTTCAAATCAAATATCAGAGTGTTGCCTGTACCTTATTTCAAACCTGTCCTAGCCTGCTACAACTGGATCTAAAACAAGTAGATAATGTGTTATGCCATAAACATGTCCCATCTTGCTCTTGTATTCTAGTCTTTTTTGGAGAAATGTGGCATATCACCACTGCACACTGGCAAAGAGATACAGATTTAGATGGGCTTTCTATTTTTACCTTTTCTACATGTAAAAGTAAAACATTTGATAGCTATTGTTACCTTGGCGAACATTAAGCAACTCAGTCTCATTGAAGCTAATGCAGTGGCTTAGTGCCATATTGTGTGCTTAAGTTAACATTTCCTGAAAGCAGGTGCTGAATTTTACTCTATGAATGGTAGACTGGTATATCTATACATATACCACCCTATATGTCTAGATATAGGAGCCGAGTGAACTATGTGTGTGTGTGTGTGTGTGTGTGTGTGTGTGTGTGTGTGTGTGTGTGTGTGTGTGCGTGTGTGTGCAGAGGATATAGGGTCAGCAGGAGAAGAGCCAGTTTTTATGCTGTTTCTTTTACCACAAAATGACCCTGGCTCGATTTGATAATTAGCTGGATACACCAATGCCAGTTCACTTGTATATTAGATTAAATTTACAATGTTTCAAGCAATGCAATGAAAATGTCAGATCATATAAATGATTGGGAGCATTAAATAGTCAGATGAATAACATCAGATCGTTCCATGAAATCCCGAAACAGATATGGCTCCCTTACCCACCGCTGTGTTAGAGGTAATTCATGTACAGTGGGGGGGGGGGGGGGGGGGGCATTATGTGAGATTGTTCCATTCCGCTACATTACATCCAAGCCTGAAGTCTCCATTTGTGTGGTGAGGAATAGGTGAAGAAACTAGTGTTTGCAGCTGGAGAGGTGCAAATGAAATTCTGCACAGTGGCTAAAGTCACTCCAGCCCACGGCTGCTGCGCGGCAAGAAGCTTACTTGCCTTTTCCACTGTGGACAGAAACTAGAACCTCATAAATCAAAGTCACTGTCTATTTGGATAGTAATGATAATGGAGTGAAAACAGACTATTGAGCCATGTCTTGAAATCTGTCTCTAAACCCACCATCTTTTCCTGGCTTTGAGGATGCTCTGCAGATTAGGAATGCTCTTTTAGCATTCATCTGGATGGTTGATTGTTGATTACCTTCAATATTTTACATTTCCTTCACTTACATTTCAAACTGTAGGAGTAATTGAGGGAATCTTGTAATTGACCAGCCTGGGGCAAAGACAACATACAGTAAAGCAGAGAAGCATGGACAGTTAGGTTCTTGTGTGTTTCGGTCAAATCCCTGTACTAAATTAAATTAAAGTTATTAGACCCTTATATCCAGGGTACAAGATTGTCCATCTGTCATCTCTTCATATCATTATCACATCATTTTCAGGCATTCATAAACTTTGGTTATTATAAGTGGGCAGAGCAACCGACTATCAAGAGTGAAGTAAATCCACAACGCGGCATGGCGAAATGATGTGAAGCATGGAAGTAAGCAAGGGATGCATAAATTGCATAATTCTTTACAATAATGGGGCACAATGTGGATACAACCCCACAGAGAAGAACAGCAAAAATACTTCTGCAGATGATGAGTAAAGTTCCTTCCTGAACACGTCCTTTGGCGATGCAAAACGGGCTATTTACTTAAGCTTTAAAAGATTGTATAAGCTCCCTGTGTGCATCATGTGTAATAACAAATAATTAAAAGGGCTCTGAAAATTGACTAGCGACATGCGGAGCTTATAAATCTATAAAGACTGGGGGAATCGATTTAAAGGTCATGTCTTGTTGCATTGTTTTTGGTTGATATTGATTCATTAATTTGGGAGAAAGGTTTAGGGGTGGAGGGGGGTGTTGTGGGAAGCTAATGATTTGTTATTTGCAAGCTCCCGGATTATTACTGGGCTCACTGACTTTCTTGGAGGAGCTTTCATTGAGATGAGAAGATGCGATAAATGGAGAGGAGGAGAACTAAGATGAATCAGTGTGCCATACACTCCATGCAAGACATGGACTAATGAGTCGTGCCAGTGCCTTGTAGGTGGATTAACCTCGACGATACATCTTGCGCTTTCTCAAATACACAAATCACCTTTCCATCCGGGTGTCATATCTGCTATGCACATCAACCAATCGACAGGGAGGCGTCATTGGTCAGTACTCCACAGTTATGATTTTTTTCCCTGCAGTTCTCTCAAATTAAGCAGTGACCAGCCATCAGGTCTACATGTGTGCCAATAGGGAGGATGTGATCTGTTTTATCTACCAATTAAAATAAAATAAAATAAGGGGGGAGTTCAGCTCTGAGAAATGAATGAAGCACCTGGTGGTTGTCCTGTTTGCAGCCAGCTGTGGGGCCCACATAGCGAGGGGAATGCATGGGAGGTTCCTAAAATTTCTTGTTGGAAACATGCCTCCCATCTGTCAGCCTCTGGCTCTGTGAGGAGCAGTCCACCCCCCACCCACCCACCACCTCCCACTCCTGGTCTACAGATGGCAGTGAATGGGATCTCTGCAGACTCTTCACGTCAAGCTTCCTCTGGGTTTCCTCGGCTGAAAATGAGGCAGTGGGTATTCAACACAAACAACTATACAATGTCAATGTGAAAAGTAAAACTAAATTATTTACAAATATTAAACAGAAAACAATCAATTCCTTAAAGGGGAATTCCATTGAAAAAGTATGTTTCATTTGTAGAAGAGTAGCTGTCCTGATTGAAATGAGCTCTCAGCCAACTCTCTGTAGTGAGAGCAGAGATAAAGCACCAAACTACTGCGCATGTTCCAGATACTTGTTTTACTGTGGACTACAACGGCCAGGGGCTTACAGTTTATGGGCTGGTTTCAGACAACTCTAGTCCCAGGTTGCCACTCCTATGGAATACAAACGGAGGGACTGGGCGTTTACTACTAATCCTGCCTGGAAGTCGTTCTTAGAAAGAGGCTAACATTACTTGCTGGCAAGCTAGCCACTACAGTTGTACTGAAAAAATGTCACCACCTTTAGCTGGAGTCTCCAGAGAAAAACAGGGGAAATACAGCCATTCATTTATCTACTGTTGGTATAGTGAAACCATATTAGCTAGCCTAGCCAGAAGTATATGACACTTACTCATTACTCATTTCTCCTCCCAGTTCACCAACAGTCAACGTTTACCCAAGGCGAGGGACTCCCGGGTCGGCTGCACGTAGGACCATCTCCGGCTGCCACTTCACGCCTTCTGCGAATGTCCTCAGCCATGTAGGCTATTTGGGCTCAAAACGGCAGCCTTCCACATCCGATTTAATCCGATTTTTCGGAGGGTGTTGTCATCCAGTGCATGGTTCACAAAATCATTGGAATTGGTAACTTAAGCTTAGAACTCTTTGACCTAGCTTACAAGCTAATACTGTAACAACAGTTTCACCGCCTCTCTGGCTGTGTCTGAATCAGTGGACTTGCCTACTATTGAGTATGCCAGTTGACTATACTTTAAAAAAAAAGCTGTTAAGTATGCAACAAAACAGTAAGCAGTAGCTATTCAATATGCTTGCTTGCTTACTTACTTGCTTAGTAGGCTGCACAGGACACAGTAGATAGGGCTCTGATTCGGACACAGCTGCTCTTTCCTTCCCGCTCTGTGAGTTTAGTCACTTCACATAGCATGGGAGGTATCCACTGTAGTTTTCAAAAGTAAGGAAGGGTAAAGGTATACGTCATACCAAATTTGTAACTTCAGCTGTCGATATTTCGGTTCACAGATTGCTTTAGCCAGCCACAAAGAGAGACTTAATCAGTTGTACCTTGATTTGTTAAATAAGGTTAACGTTGTTTTTCGGTGAAATTCCCCTTTAAGTATTCAGCCGTCTTGCTTCATTGTACTTTATTCAAAAAAACTTTGTTCAAAATTACACGTCATAAGTTGCCTAGATATCATGTTTCAAGGACTTTGAAAAATATTTTCCTTTAAAATGTGTGTTAATACTATCTTTCCTGGTAACATGCATTTTAATGGCTCTTAATGGATTTTAGGAAGTACAATGGACGTTACATCACAATACTCAATCACAGTATATGTGATATTGTTAACTCATGGATGGAATTTGAGACCAGTCCCTGGGGGTTCAAAGAAAATATAAATCATCACCTCACCATCACTATATGCAAAAATATAGAAGGTGCAAGTTCAGTAATTTTTTTCCATCAGATTGACTTTCATAGTGAAACCAGACAGGAAAAACTTACTGAACTGCTGAATTCAAAAGTGCCATTTGTGTGCTTTGTCACTGCTGGTATTGGAATAAAAACATTGTATGTTACATCAAATTTGAGATACATCCTTTTTTTCCTTACACAAAGTTAGTGGCAGCCAACATTTTGCATGCATCCCCACCCCCAAAAGTCTTCAGCCTTCACTACCCATTGTAATGCAACAATCTAATTTACACAGAAGGGATCATTGGTTGTTGTTACCTGCACATTAATGTACAATGTTGCATACATCATTGTGACTCAATAATGAATTGGTAAAAATGAACATCACAGGTTTTGACGGACACAGAGCAAGAGCAATGTTTGTTAAAAGCTCTGAATGTCCTCATGAATTTGAACCAGTTGAGCGCCGCAGGGCTTGCAACCCAAACAGTTCCTAAACGGAGAGGTTAATTGGCACTGAAAACAAAACCAAGGCTGCATCGAGGATGCTGAGACATTCATTTAACGCCATGGTGCAAGGGGACTTGGAGGGCCTGGAGAGATGAAGCTGCAGACACGGTGTCCCTTGCAGGGCAGACATCTGGACTGTGCTATCCCACGCCACCTGACGTGTAACATTCTCATCAAAGCGACCATGTGACAGAAAAGGTCTGTGTGCAGCAGGTAGGTGATCTTTTTATTTATCTACACATTTTGATAGTCCTGCCATCATACAGAAATATCACAGATATGACTACTGGCACTATTGCTACAACTGGCCCAACTGATATTAATAATAATATTAAAATTAAATTTTAATCTCTGCTAAGTGTGGTGCAGTGACACTGTACCTTGAAAATGGACCTGAGAATCATGGCTTCAAATACGAGTGATCCAGTGCTGCTATTGTACACTGCCCGGCCAAAAAAAAAGTCGCCATTGCACCCGTCATGCATAGTGCCCACTGTACAAGCCTCTGGAGGCAGTGTTATGATCTGGGGTTGCTTCAGTTGGTCAGGTCTAGGCTCAGCAACATTATGCAGCAATAAAATGAAGTCAGCGAAGTACCTGAATGTACTGAATGACCAGGTTATCCCATCAATGGGCATATGCCAGGATGACAATGCCAAGATTCATCGGGCTCAAATTGTGAAAGAGTGGTTCAGGGAGCATGAGGAATCATTTTCACACATGAATTAGCCACCAGATTCCTGACCTTAACCCCATTGAAAGTCTTGGGGATGTGCTGGAGAACACTTTGCGGAGTGGTTCGACTCTCCCGTCGTCAATACAAGATCTCAGCCAAAACCTTATGCTACTCTGGATGGAAATAAATGTTGTGACATTGCAAAAGGTTGTCGAAACAATGCCACAACAAATGCGCGCCGTAATCAAAGCTAAAGGTGGTCCAACGAAATATTAGAGTGTGCAACTTTTTTTTTGGCCGGGCAGTGTATCTTTAAGCAAGGTACTTCTCAATCTCAATTACTCTGATGAGTCCTAGCTACAAATCTTTACATGTTAGAATGGCAGACTGTACAAAATGCAAGACACCATGGGTCTAGATATCTGTTGAAAAATACATTTTGATTTGGTTAGTCTTAGTAGTCCCTTGTTCCTCTGAATATGCTCTTAGGCTATGGTGCTTGTCAGATCATCTGACAGCTGTCTAATACTCTGCTTCTTTCAGTCAAGCAGTAAGAACCCTGCTTCTGTGCTCACTCTAGCTTGCTCAGTCGCTGAACCATAATGGCACATTATGATGGAGGGGTGTGGAGAAGGCATGTCATAAATCCCTCTTTCACTCCATTGTACGAAAGGCTGTGTGTGATAACTGTGCTGTCTTGAAGAAGGTTAAGAGGGACATTCCATTCATTTTGCAGATGCATTTATCCAGACCAACTTACAATGTTCCCTCGACCAGCGAGTATCGGTGCAACATCCTAAAACACTAGTGTAAGTTAACTACTTACCAAGAACCAAAATACTAATTCTGAGTACATGTATATTACATCTAAAATAAGCCATAAGAAGAGAAAACCATATGGCAGACTAAATACATTATCGTAAATATACCGTAATGTGAATTAATGCGAAAGGCGGAAGATCTAGGGTGTGGGGATGGAAGAGGAACTAAAATCTGGTCTGAAGGGGTGAGTCTTCATGTTAGAAGAAAGCCAATGATAATGTTGTCCTGACCACCCTGGAAAGTTCGCCCACCTCTAAGGGCCCATTGCAGACAGGCATCATGATTGGAGAAGTAACCAAGCAAGAAGGGGATAGCCAATCACCTAAAATTTGTGGAATGGAGATTTCTGGCTGGGGTGTAGGGTTTGAATATCGGTTATAGGGGTATGGTTGTGATGTTCCATTGACTGCTCTGCAAGCTAGTACCAAGGTTTTAAACTTGATGCGAGCTGTACAGGTTGGATTCTTTGATGTTGTATAGAAAGCATTTGCATGCTTAACTCACTACTGCTACAAGGAAAGTTAGAGGAGAGTCATTTACGTTTACCCCGAAGCTTCTTGCAGTAGAAGACTTTTGAATGAGCTCTCCTGTACCATCTAGATTAAAGAAGATATGTTGCAGTGGTGAGGACTTAGAGGGATTGTAGAGTACCTCAGTCTTAGCCAGGTTGACAGTCTATCTTCCAGCTTGAGATGTCCTTCAGGCAAGCTCAGCTGAGATGTGAAGTGAGACCCGAGTGTTGTATGGAGGAACAAAGAGCAAACTCTGAGGATCTTCAGCATATAAATGATGTAAGAAACCATGGGAGGAGATGACAGACCCAAGAGATTGTATGAAAAGGGAAAGGAGGAGGAATTAATGTACAAAGCCTTGGGGGACACCTTTAGGCGATCACAGGCGTGAGACAAGCCACCATCCAAGGATCCCAAAAGGACTGTCCAGAGATGTAGGATTCAATCCATTTCAGAGCGGTGTCAGAAATTCTGAATATGGTCAGTGTGGAGAGGAGTAGCATGTGGCCTATGGCGTCAAAAGCTGGATAAGTCCAGTTGAAATAGAAACAGAAGAGAGAAGATGCGCTAGCTGATTAAAGTGCTTCAGTGACAAAGAGAAGAGCAATGGCAGTGGAGTGACCAGCCAGACAGGAACAGATCAAGAAGGTTATTTTGTGATAGGAAGTAAGAGAGTTTGTTAGATGCTGCACATTCCAGGGTGTTGAAGAGAAAGGGGAGTAGAGTAGAGAGACTAGCTGATAATTCCACTCCGAAAGCAGAAAGGCCCAGTCTGTTTCCTAAACAGCGGTGTGGTTGGGGCTTCCTTAAAGACAGTGGCACACTGCCCATGGACAGTTATGCATGTACGATATTAAATTTATTTGTAGTGCGCTTTTTATAGAGATCAGTCACAAAGACGCTGTACAAAGAAACAGAAGTCAAATATAAAGTCAGAAATTAGGTCTGAACCCCAAAAACTTAAAACTCCCCAGTGGGGAGAAAAACATTCAAAAGGTGGTGAGAAAAAACTACCCAGAAATCTCAGGAGGAACCTGGCTATAGAGGCGGAGCCCATCCTCCACTAAGCTGGCCCATAAAGTAAGTAAGGGTAGAATGGATGGTAACAGAAATATAATGAGAGATGAATGGGAGTGTGCTGTGCTGGGTGAGATGGTCTGGAAAACAGCTATTATAGCCAGTGAGCTGAGCAAGCATGTACAGCTTCCTCAGTTCCTGGAGGGCCCCGTTATCTGTCTTGGAGGGCCCCATTATCCGTCTTGGAGGGCAGCAGTGTCTGCAGTGTAGTCATTGCAACCAAGAGCTTAAGAAGGTGATTTAACAAAGTTTTTTATTTTATTTAACCAACCAACTCAGCTTAGCCCCCTTGAGTTACGCAAGTGTCATGGGTTTAAAGAGTTCAATTAAACTTGCTGTACTGTAGCTCTCCAGGATAGAAATTGAGATGCCCTT
Organism: Synaphobranchus kaupii; assembly: GCA_029718625.1. Classification (NCBI taxonomy): domain Eukaryota; kingdom Metazoa; phylum Chordata; class Actinopteri; order Anguilliformes; family Synaphobranchidae; genus Synaphobranchus; species Synaphobranchus kaupii. The sequence continues at coordinate 79,769,348 of CM056376.1, read as the reverse complement.
CTGTAGTGGGAGCAGGTCTCTGGGCCTGAATTTGGGGTGTAATCACTCTAAAAGTAAAAAAATATACACTGTATATATTTTAATTTCTCTAAACCCTCCTTTTCAAATATACATGAACAATTGGCAGATCAAGTGAAAGCACAGTTGATCTGTGAAGCACTCGCTGTAATGATAATCCCACCACGGGCTCCAGTGTCACAGCTGCTTTGGAGTTACTGTAAGTGTTTATTTTTATTGTTTTGCTGTAGATCACAATATCCTGAATGCCCTATACCTGTCATCGTAATACCAAATTACTTATCATAGTAGGATCAGGTGTCTTGATTGCCGGGCTAGAACAAAAAACTGCACACAAACTGGCTCTTTTCGGATTGAATTGGACACACCTGTTCTAATATAATATGCCTCCTTCATTTTCACTATAAAATTAACTAGGCAAAAATATTACCCATTTATACTGTTAAGTAGCTTTTATGACAATATAACTAAGTACATAAGGTAAAATATAACTGTGTACTTCATTATGGCCACTAACATTCAGATTCAAGTGCACTGTGGTCTTGCATATTCCTCATTAGTGTGCTGGCGTAGCCTTTCCGAGGAGGAATTGACATTTTATGAAACAAGTCGCTGATGTACACTGAATTGTTTTTCAGCTTGGTTGATGCTTGTTTGACTGATGCCCAGAGAATAAATAGCAATTCAAACCTGCAATAATGGGTCTGATTTTTCTAGCTGCACTTGGACTGCATTCTCGGTCGGGAAAGTACATAGCAACCCCTTGATTAGTGGTTGTACAGTGTGCAGTGTGCTAATCAGTCACGAGCTGGCTCCTCATAAAAGCTTAACGAGTCACCTGAGCCGAAGTGCGGCCAAATATAGAATTTAAAAGGAGGATTTAAAAGGTAGTTTGATAAAAAAGAAAAACTTGGGGATAGATCCACTAAGACAAAAATAGTGAGCGCAGTTCATGCTATTGTGCAACAGCTGGAAATGCTATCTGCACCATATCAATGACGGATTCACAAAGGTTTCAACCATGCAACCACAAACAAAGTTAGTGATTGCTGTTGTCAAATACAATAAATGTCACATTTTTAATTGCAAAAAATTATGTTTTGGTCATCAGATCCGCCTTCTTTGATATCTTTTGAGTTAGGGTCGTGCCAAGTTTCATTTTCTCAGTTTACACTTGAGGCTGTGCCTTGTCTCAGTTGCCTGAGCCCAATAATAATAATAATAATGATAATAATAATAATAATGATAATAATAATAATAATAATAATAATAATAATAATAATAATAATAATAATAATAATTATTATTATTATTATTATTATTATTATTATTATTATTGTTATTATTATTATCTCAAAAATGGGTCATGGTGTCAAGTTATCTCTAAAAGCAAATAAAGTAAAAGCCTGGTTTTGCTCACACCTATTTTTGAAGTTAAGAAAATGCTGATTCAATATAATGAATCAAACTTGCCTGTAATTTGACATTTTTCTCCTAACCCAAAGAGGGATACCCTTGTGTGGAAAATCCACTCTCTTGCACACATCATGTGTCATTGTTGTCTTTCTCTTGCGACAGCTGCCATGGTCATTGACAAGGTCACGCACTGCATGGCTTTTTACATCGACTGTAACTGATACCTCAGACCCTTGATGACTTACAGCCATTTAGCCAACCATGGGTTCCATACTATTCCCGTGTAATTCACAGTTTATTCTAGTCCCACCCCCCAATTCTCATAGAGATCCATTCAAATGCAGAGAGGTTATAGTATCGCTTGTAAGAGTACCTGAAAATAAGATATCAAGAGTATTTTAATATCCTTTTAAACCCAATCATGATAGCATCACCTGTTTACCTGTGGAATGTTCCAAACAGGTTTTTTGAACTTCCCAGTCTTTTTTTGCCCCTGCCCCAACTTTTTTGGAACATGTTGCAGGCATCAAATTCGGAAATAGCGTGTATTTACAAAAATCTATAAAGTTTATAAGGTAAAACATTAAAGGGGCTATATGTAACAAATTTACTGTACTAAATCATAAAATGACCATGATATTTCATCAGCGATTAAGGAAACATGCTAAATCGAAATACTGGCTTCTCTGACAACAATGCTACAGTATATTCTCCTTTGAAATTTCCATTCTGGGTCGGAACGTCTGTTTTTGTCCTGTGTGATTCACTATTCTCCGAGTTGACTCCGCCCACTGCCCGATCGTCTCCGAGTTGACTCCGCCCACTGCCCATTTTGACACCCTGGGTTGCCTGATATGAAACAAATTAGCACACAAACAGCGCGCTGCAGCTATGGAAGCAAGCAAACGAACTGGATCAACTGCGATGGTACTAGATTCTACCAAACCTAATAAGCCTCGTCCTCTTTAGAAACAGCTCCACGACCAGAGCCGTGCTAAAACACAGGTAAATCTTGGACTGGCATTTGAAAGATGGAGACAGCTTAGAGCCCAGAAGGCTTTCAAGACGGATGCCGAGTTGACTAATTTTCTCCTGAACAGGTAAGCATTGAGCTTCAGCTAACGTTAGCTAACCTTAGCTAATTTATCACGGCTACTAGCTAGTTATCTATCCTATCTAATGCAAACCAGATACCTATTTTAGAAGAGTTTATTCCATTTTGTGACTGAATCAATTAATGTGTTCAAATTTCGCTAGTGTAGATAGTGTAGGTAGATATTTTAGTGAAACGATGTGCGTCTAGGTAAGGTATTCTTTGTTTTGAGACTAATGTTAGCTAGCTAAGGGTATCGTTCAAACAAAGGAATTTTGTTGTCTTACATTTCAGAATAATGTTAGCCAAACACTGAGATTTAGGGCACTGAGCTGGCTGAATTTCTCACTGCCACGGTTTAAAACAGGAAGCAGTCCTGAGATCATAATTAAGCTTGCAAATGGGTTTAATGCAGTTATAGGCCTATAATGAAATAAAATCAGTCTTTAAAACTTATGATTTTATCAACCTAGTGTAATTTCTGCCTACCTGAATTATTACAGATCCAGAGTGTTTTTAAATGATCAGGGGAGCTTGATGTTGTAAGCTATGTCATCCACTCTCACACCAGGAAAACAGTAGGCTAGGCTTCACGTTAAAATCCATGAAACCACTGACTGGCAACATTTACGTTCCGAACATAGAATCGCCAATTACAACTGCGTTCATCGGCGATGGCAGTAACGATGAGCCAGATACATGCTTACTAGAAGATGCTTTTAATCAAAGCGACGTACAGTAGGCTATATGAATGCATACATTATGAAGCAGGGGTCGATGTTGGGGAGCTGAGGACTTCAAAACTATTTCAAAAGTGTTAATTTAGCCTAATCATTATAACACTACCCAATTGCTGTTACCGTATAGAACAATGTTGCTGAAAACGTTATTTTCATTTTATCTTTGCTTGACATTTTTCGCCTGTTTCTTGCCTGTGCTATACAATCTCTGCCTCAACAGAGGGGAGTGGGTGGGGTTTAGAGGCGGATACTTTTTTGATTGTAAACACAGGACGACAGCCAGGCAAAAAATCCTAGATAGTGCACCTTTAAATATATTTTCTTTGTACTGTTTTCAATTAAATATATGTAAAATTGAATTTACAAATCACTGCTTTCTGCTTTTATGTGCATTTTACATACTGTCCCAACTTTTTTGGAATTGGGGTTGAGGTATTATGGATTCACTTTTTCAGTAACTGAACTTATTTATTTTATTTACCTTTATTTATACGGGGTAGGTTGACTGAGCACCCATGCTCTTTTACCCCCCCCCCCCCCCCCCAATTAGCCTAACCAGCATGCCTTTGGATTGCAGGAGGTAAATGGGGAGACACGGGGAGAACATGCAAACTCCACACACAAAGGTCCCGTCTGGGATTTGTACCCGGGAGCTTCTTGCTGTGAGGTGACAGCATACTAAAACACCATCAAAGCAATAGCTAATCCTGTGAAAACAAATGACCTGTCCCTGGGGGGTATACTACGAAGTAAGCTTAACATAGCCTGGGTTTCATTGCGTTAGCTGGCTTCAGAAAGCCTAGCCAGCGCAATCTGGCTTAACCGGTACTACGAACGTGGTTATCAACTTGCTAAGTGAACACAGGCTTTATTAATCAAGGTACGTGCACGTTCCCATAAAAGGGGCAGTGTCTGCAACAACGAGCCTTTAGCGGTGCAGCATGGGCTGTACTAGAGCAACGTATTTCTCGTGGGAAAAAAGACTGATACGGACAGATATAATGGACGGATAAGAACATGAAACAATCATATGAGCAAAAAGCAACACCGTTGCCTCCAACAAAGGCAGGATGGAGCTTTTGCAAAAAAAATAGGTTAATAGGCTAGTTAATACCTTATTCACCTTACCACTTAACAAATAAATCTATACTCTCAGTACATTGTCATACAGTTCAGGCTATTTATAATGTGACAACTGTACTACTACATTCTAGAGCTCCTAAACTTTAAACTTGATACAGCATTTTTTTTATATTTCTGAAGCAATCACATCAATGTTTTTTCATAAAAAAAGTCTCATTTTCTGGAAATCTTTTGTGGAACTCACTAATCTCGCCATGCGTAGAGATTCCCTCATTATCCGCACATATCTCTACGGGATCCTTTGGAATGGAGACGCCTTTTTCCAAAGCCAAGGAGTTGATTGGTGAAAGTGTGGTGTTTCTATATGTTTCAATCTGTTATCCTGAACATAACCTGCCCTGGAGCAGGTTATAGCCATGCAGAGTAAGTTGCCATGGCAATACACCCTAATTAAAAGTGAGTTGGCTTTGTGATATAGAAACCCCAGGTTTAAAGCTTAATTTAGCTCGCTATCCCCTTAATCTCGCTTCGTAGTACACCCCTCAGGACTAACACCTGCAGAAAACATGAATATGTTTTCAGTTACAATTCCCAATCTATCAAAATTATAGTCAAGTTTATGACACAGCTTTGCATTAAGTTTAAGACATACTTTATTGACCCCGTAGTGTAATTTATCCTCAGCATTTGACCAAGGGGCCAAGTCTGGGCTTTCGTTCTGAAGCTCACTTCCTGGTGCTGTTGCTCACTAGCGCCGCTGCGGTTGGCTCCAGTATAGGTCTTTCCCCATGTAAGTCAATGGCAGCAATGTGGTCAAAATACTCAGTCAATACATTTTTTACACAAAAAAATGTAATTGCAATAGGTGACTTTCCTTCATCTAATGCCTGTGCATGTGCAGATTTTTTAAAATATTGTGTCGTTTGGACAGGGTATTAACATTTGTTCAGGACCAATCAGAGGGACAGGTTGAGTCCTGGGATCACTGGCATAGATAGGTTCTATATGGTTCTCACTGCCAGGACCAATCAGAGGGACAGGTTGAGTCCTCTTCGGCTCCACGGAGCAGGCGCAGTTTGTACAAACGGGCGGGGAAAAAGACTTCCGAGCTTCAATTCAGTTTTTACGAGGCTGTGGAAAGGCAATGGGTGACGTCACAGTGGCTTTGTCCATATTTTTATACAGTCTATGCATTTGACCCATCCTAACTACTTAGGACCATTATAGCAACCAGGGACCAACTCCAGTTCTGAAGCCCGTGCCTTGGTTAAGGGAAATACCTAACCTGACATACATGTCTTTGGTGTGGGAGGAAATGCAAACTCCACGCAGACTCATGCAAACTAAGTTGTTTAATGCTAAACCCTTGTTGGCAGCTGCAGACCTGGATTACTGTGTATCAGCAAGCTTCAGGGGCACATGGAATCTTCCAGACCGTAAGTGGCCATCACTCCAAACTGCAGGGCAACTGGGTTAGGTCCACAGTGGCGCCACAATAGCCAGTCTGTTTCTATGTGCTAATTTCATTTCAACATAAAATGGCTTCCTTGCCTGCTTTTCAGATCAGATTGGAGGTTATAATAGAATCGGAGGGACCTCTGGACAGCTCTCAAGATAGCCAAAACTTCCAGGCCTCCTTCATTTGAAGTCTAACTACCACTCAGTATGGTGTACAGAAACATTCCTTCAAATTGGAAAGTAAACTTAATGGAAACATCTCCCTTCAGACTTATCACATCATTAACGAGAATAAGTCAAGCATGACAAGTCACAGTCATGGAGACTGAAGAAGTGATATCCAGTTTATTACTGGCATCAGAGTTACTTTCGCATCAATAAATAGCTCTGTCTACTGAATTTGCTGTGTGGACTCAGTTAGGAAGCAGGGTCAAAATTGAATCAAGCAAAATGAATCCTCACACCAAATACTATACATATTGTTCTGGGCCAATATGCTGTGTTGTGTGACTGAGGGACCTCCTAAACTTTTCAACCAGGTTATGATATGAGGTGCTCCATCTTGACGATCTTAGTGCTTGGTAAAAAACACATGGCGCAAGTGCATTTAGGGCGTGTCCAACTCCACTTTTGCTAGTTAGAGGGCACATATTTTGAGCGCAAAGTAAGGCACAAGGTGCAAATGGGCTGAATTTAGCCTCTTTATTAATTATAGGTGTGTCTTGGGCGTAACATGCAAGAAAACAATGAGAATGTTATCTCCCATTCCCTTTAAAGGCTATTTCCAGTTTCCCAGAAATATAATAATGGGAAAACAGGAAAATATTTTCCATTAGCTTACATCAGTGGTGATATTTTAGAAAATATATGCGGCTTAATTTCGTTAAAACACCTGCAACAGCAGAGAATAAGCTACCAGAATATGGCTTCCGTCTCACCTTAGAAAACGCCAAATTAGCCTGCTTGTTTAACAAATTTCATTGTATTATACAATGAAGCACTGTCAAACATCAATTTAATGAGGCTGTGCTCACAGCAGTCAGATCACAGGCAATGCATTTCGCCGAGCATTTCGCCTTCAAGCTTCATCCAAGGTTCATATTACGTGCATTCTAATATTTATTAATAACATAAATATTTTGCCTTAATGAGGACACTAAATACAC
>CM056376.1:79740709-79761874 GCA_029718625.1 Synaphobranchus kaupii | reverse complement strand
GAAAAATATAAATAAAACCTAACCAAATTAAAGACTTTGTTTATTAAAGGCTTGATAGACTTTGTTTATGCATTAAACAAATTAAACAGTAGGTCCACACAGTGTAAAACAATTAAACACACTTAATTGAATAGTGAGATACCAATCTAGCAAAAACCAATTAAAAACTTAAAACCATTTTCTTCATTTGCAATTTAATTTTTACTTTCATTTAGCACCATGAAACAATCATTATATAAAAGAAGCAAAGAAACTTTAAAAACTGAAGCCCTCAAAAGAAAACTTTACTTCTGTCTGAAAAGGGATGCCTTCAGTTCTGTTGCTATATTGAGACAGTTCTGTTGCTATATTGAGATTTTTTGAGACAAAAAAATCATTTTTATAACTGTATTCTTGGTCCAATTGATTTATTTTTGTTTTGTTTTCTTCATGAAGCTGAACTCAAAGCTGAAGATTAAAGATCTTGTTGAGGACATTAACAGGAAATGACACATTGTCCCTTGAATTCACAGCATTAATTTTCCAGTCATGTACTGTACTTTGGAACTAATTTTGAGAGCTTGATTCGGGACACACGAAAGGGTGAGGTTGAAGACTTTCTATCCAATTCTATCCTTGGCCAGCAGACATTAATAGCCAGCTAACTAAACACTAAACACAAACAAATTCCAGAGCTGCCTATCACTACAAATTACAGTGCAAGTGAATGGACTGCACAAAATGGAATCATACAAAAATACACAGAGTGCACACACCCACACGCGCAAAAAAAAAAAAAAACACACACACACACACACACACACACGCTCACACACACGCTCACACACAGAACCACAACAAAGGGAGCCAAGTGGAATCCTTCTATGACTGGAATGAGGCGTTCAAATGAAAGGAGACAGACAGTGGGGAAGAGAAGACTTGGGGGCCCCCCTCTTCCTGGTCCAGTGTGGGTCTTTACTCACCTGCAGGCAATCTCAGGGGGTAATGGAACTGGAAAAAGTCATTAACCCTACTTTTCAGAAAGGCCAAGACAGCTCTATTAACAGAACGCACACAGAATCCCGTTTTCAATTACCGTCCACACAGCGCAGAGAAGAGGAATAAATGCTGTGGGTCCCGCTGGTCATAAAGTGCCGGTGAACAAGTTAGCCACCGCAAATCCGTGTGCCTCGCCTTCCAAATGGACGCCTCACAGCTTTTAAGTACTTCTCTCGTGATCATTTGGGGATGATTCATCCCCCTTATATTGCAAGAGCTTTGGCTGAATCGCCAAAGAATGAGGTTGTTACCAGCAAATATTGGCTGGGTGCTCCTCAGTGTTTTTTTTTTTGGGGATGAGAGATCTGTTTGAAATGAGTAGAGGACTTTGGGGGGGGGGGGGGGGCTTAGCATATACAATAAAAAAATGCCCTTTTCAGCCCATTATTAAAATGGTGCACATTTTTTATGCCATTTTGCTTCACAATGTGGTGGTGAATTCTGGTATGAGTAGGTTCTTTTTGGTAGAGCGCATTTACAATACCTGAGTATAGTGGGACAGAGAGGGCCATTTGAATGGTAATAAGCTGACTGATAACAGTCAGGCTCCCTGTCGTTCCCGCCATGAGCTAGACTATGGGAAGGAGGGTGAGACAGACTGGCCTTGTAATGAATAATCACACTTCAAAAACTCAGACATCTTATTAATTTTTCTCTCGAGACGTGGTCAGAATTCTTCAGCCTGAACCAACAAATGGTACCGTGTTTGACATTACAGTACATCCACTACTACAGTTTAGTTTACACACTGAAGTCTGTTTAACCCTTGCGATCTGTTTACTTATTAGCACCTGTGAAACTGCTAGCCTGGGTCAAATAAACCCAGGACATTGTAGGGATTTTGAAGCAATAGAGAAATAAAATTTATGCAAAAATACTCAATATATACTGTATATGAGCTTACCTCAATTCTCAATGGTGCATGGTTGCCATTTACCTCTGCTAGGTCACATTTAACAATGAAGGCATCATTTAGTTTTATGATAAACATGTAATTTAGATAGATCCACTATACTGAAGGCGATGCGGGGCATAAATCATGTTTATCTGTGAAAAATTTAAGTAAAAAAGGAAATACAGATGAACAACAAATAGAAACAAATAACAAGAACCAAATTTACACTGGTCTAGTCACTGGTGATGGGTTCACAGTTTTTGCCCTAAAAGAGTAGTTAGACAAGTCTGTGTTAAACAATGATTTAGAATAACCGATGGTGCCTGGGGTGTAAATTGTGTGACTGGGGAGAGGGGGCAGAGTGAATAGGTCGTGCCCCCCCCTCCCCTGTCCGGACATCAAGGCGCCCCGGTCTTTTATGTGCATTGACTGTGACTAATGAAGTGTGTGTCGAACAAACCATATGTTGTTTGGGAACATTTAGAAGATAGGCCCTCACCAATGATGTAAACATGTGCGTCAAGCAAAAGGCCTCCGAAGGTATATAAGCTTGGCTAGATGACCAGTGCGTCAAAGGTTACTGGACTGCAATTGTGCTGTGTCTTGGTGAGTTCCTGCATTGTACTGACTTGGATTATTTGGAAAGAAGCCGGCTCCTAACACTGGTTATGAAATACCAAAAATGTCCACAAATCTGTCATAAATGTAATTCCAATCATCTTTTACTGAAAGTTTAAAAGATAAAGGACGTAAATTTGACCCAAACCAAACACAAAGGTTATACATTGGCTTCCTTAGTAACAAATGCCCATTCTTTATGCAAGCCTGTTATTTTACATATCTAACATATAAACACTGCTGAGGGCTCTCACAGGCAAGATTCTACATGCCTTGCTGTTGACTTTTTCAGTCACTGAACCAAGAATCTTCTGCACTGATATAACTTTTAAGAAAATACTGGAGGTACAGTATGTATCCATTTATATTTGAAGTAAATGGATCTGAACAGGTGACACGTGTGAGTTCGGGTCCAGTTTTAACATTTGTAGCACAGTGGCACATTCTGGTTACATTGTACCTGTGACCATACAGGCTACTAAATGGGTGTTTTAGAACAGTACGCGTGTGTTATTGTCTCCTTTTTTTCATGAAAACCAAGTTAGCGGTTTACTGTATGAGAGTTACCAGCTCCTTGGAAATCTCCGGGACAGCTGACAGTTTAATGATTGCACAGGACACAGAGAAATGATGGTTTACCATGGAGATGTGGCCGAAAGATCATTGTTGAGCTGGAAGCTACAATGGTGAAATGAAATACATAGGAAGAACATGTGCATGGATAGCATCTGCAGTTTCCAATGGTGCGTTTTCCTTCACACTTTAACAAATGTGGCAGGCGCTGATAATTTGGTCCACAAGTAGCAGGATCAGTTTTCTGCTTTTTTCATACACTGCAAATTTTGGATTTAATTTCAAAGTCTGCCTTTTTTCTGGCTTTGAGTGGCACCAAAGCAATTTTTATACTTTTGCATAAATTGTCCTTTATATTTGAGCATAAATCCACTGTGGTTGAAAAGATCATATAGATTAACTAACCAATGTACAAACAAACAAGATATGTTGTGCAAAGAAAAACAATATAGCAAAAGTGGGGGGGGGGGGGGGGGGGGGGGGGGGTTTGATGCCAGCAAAGTGAGCCAAGGAGTCAGAGTCAAAGAATGTTCTGCTCTACCTGTTGTCCAGGGTGACCTGCTTTGGGGGGGGGGGGTCGAAGTTACAAGGCTAAATAAGGAGTGACAAGGATGGGTTTGAGTGGCAGGACACTAATGGCGGAGAGCATGTGATGAGAACACCTCTCCAGGGCATGAATGGGCTGTGTCTCATCCCATTATGTGCATGAAATAGGGGCGGAGTTCAACGACCGTCTCCGAGGAGGATAGGGGATTTTCCTACTTGCTAACCCACTAATAACAGCAAAATAAGAGGAACAAATAATGGAAAACCATGGCCTTGCTACAATGCACATTTCTTAGGCCCCCTAAGGTAGTTCATATTAAACCCAGGTAAAGTGTTTGGTTGAACGCAAGCATTCAAATCACACAGAAGACCTTTGAATGACTAATTGTGCGTGGATGTTGTATGTAAATGTATGTAAAACTTGCAAGATATATGTATGACCAAACCCGAGATAAACTATTGATAATTTACTGACGTCTAGTCCATTAGAAAACTGTAAAATGACTTTTAGCATTAACTGCAAGGTAAAATTGCATATTGCTTCTTAACCCCTTTGTTCAGAGCCCCTAGTGGCGTAGATCCTGGGGGTCTACATCACAAACATCCTACTGTACTGTACTACTGTGCTAAAGCGAACGGTACCATGGGAAAACTACATATCGTCTTCATCAGTGCGAGTTGGGCTATTATCAGGCAAAATATGAAGTTCCTACGTGCCACCGTTCTTCCGTATTTCATAAAGTATATCAATCACACTACAGTGTGAGCTACATAAGAGCGAATCGGGTTCAAGATACTGGACATTTAAATATAGTTAGGAGTTGGTTTCTTCTTTAACAAACAAAAAATATTATACTATCACAGCAACAATAAAAAAACACATAAACTCCTGGATATAGGTAAATTAAAATGTTATTTTGCCTGCTCACTTTTTAGTGGGAATTTCTGTCATCATCACATACTTTCCTTCTGCTATGAACATCTCTCATAAAGTGTGGAATAAAGTCATAACCTTACCTGTATTATTAAAGCCAGATACGTCCTTTCTAAAATTATGTAGTTATTTTCTGCCGATATGTGGTGTACAGTGTATGTTTGAACATGGGAGAAATCAAAAAAAATTTGTCTGCAGAACATTACCCAATTCAAATTGGGAGTAGTAACATCTGCAAACTAATTGTAATTGATTGAAAGACTTAATATTCAAAAAGAACGCATTCTACACTTTCCAAAAAGATATAATATAGGTCATTGGACAGTTGGGAGCGATTGTCAGGGCTGTGCATGTCAGGAGCGTACTTCAGAACATTACGCATCGACAAGTGTCTGCGTCGGCGTGGTTTTGCGCAGGAGAGCGCATGATAGGCTATGCATCACGTAGTGAAATCCAGTGAGAAATAGTTTTGTTTGTACAATGGCGAAGTGACAAAAATATTTACAGTGCTTGAGACTGCTGAATGCTGTAGTCATCCTCTGGATTCAGATGAGGAGATATACATCCATTGTGTTGCCTTTTGTACAAGGTGCGTGTGTGCATGTGTGTTTTATGGTGTTGTATTCATAATAGTATAGCTAGCTAGCCACAGAAAGGCTAACTTGGTTGTGTTATATTTTTTATGATGTTACAGAGTTTTAGAGTAGTGGTGCTGAGTTCAGAATTAAAGGACCTGTAGTCTCTCTTATTTCTAGTTTAGTTTATACCTAGTTAGCTAGCAACCTATTAGGTACTGGCTATAAACTAAGCCTGCATAAGGCTCAATGATAAAGTATGGGGAGTCTGTGGAAAAAAAGTCCCTGCCTGAGGGCTGGATTTGTATACCATAAGTAATGACAATGGTGGTGAGCTGTCAATCTATTACGGCTAGACTGTAACTTTACAGGGAATTTATACTACACTATAGTAGAAGCTTTCATGTGTGGCCATCTGTTCTTTTATCTCTTCACTTTCAGCAGCATGCTCTTCTGTTCTGCCGCTGCAGAAGGGGCTGTGGCACACCTTCTGCAGCACCCGCGGAAGGACAGGCACGTGCGCACGCGCACACAAAGCCACAAATCCTCAGGGTCCGTGGGCAGCGGTGGCAAGAGTGCCGAGCGGAGAAATACGATGTGACAGGGTCCTGCGGTGCATGATGGGAGCGCTCACTGACTGTACATTAATAACGAGGAGCACGTACATAACCTGGGCTTATACGAATGACAGACAGTAAAGAAGCAGCATATCTGTTACCAAGGGAGAGGACAACACTGACAACTTAATTCACGCTAATGCACTGGAATATCATTATATTTGTGATATGAGACCAAACAGCCAGCTTCCTGCACAAATGCACTTAATTGGAGCTCTGACTCTATGCAAGCTTGTTTATTACTCCCTGTAGACAGAATGCAGGCACTGAGCAAAAGCTGCCCTTCCATCTGAAACAATTCCAGTTTAAAAAGCTTACAGTCATCCCTTTGGTAATCACACACACTAACCTTTGCTTACATAACAGTCCACGTAGAAAAACCTCAGCATGTTACTTTTCACACCAGCGTATCTTATGCTGAGGAACAAACTTGTTTCATCTGCAAAAATGTTCCCATCACTGCCAACAAGCTTAAAACAAGGCCAGTAGCATGGCGTAGGCACAGTCAACACCACACTCAACAGCAACAACAAAGTGTACCTAACATAGTGAACAACAAGCTTAAAACAAGGCCAGTAGCATGGCACAGGCACAGTCAACACCACACTCAACAGCAACAACAAAGTGTACCTAACATAGTGAACAACAAGCTTAAAACAAGGCCAGTAGCATGGCACAGGCACAGTCAACACCACACTCAACAGCAACAACAAAGTGTGACTAACATAGTGAACAAGCTCCAGAGTTACCAACATGTGGCTACAGTTCTTTACAATTGCTTTAACACGTTTTTTTCAAACTTGATTTTTCCAATGTGCAAAAATCAAACACAAAGCAAACTGAGTTGTACAATTCAAACCTTTATTTTGCCATGTTACCGTATAAAATACAAAAGCAGCCTCTTCTCAAAATGGGCTCCTCTTGAACTCGAACTGCAATTACGATTTTATCCCATTATGCCCAATTGCAACTGCTTGTGTCAATCGGATCGTCATTATTTGGTCATCTGGTGACAGTGAGAGGTCGTTACTGTGAATGGCTTTGTCCATGTCAATTGAAAACTGACATTTTCTGGTCATAGTTGTGGATGTATCCATGATCTGTGACCAAATCTGGCAAACACTGACATTGTAGTCAGAACATTATTGGCCAGTGTGCTGGGAGAGTGGAAGGGAAATATAACCGTGCGTGCTGCAGTTTCAGATAATGGAGCTGTGACTCAAAATCTGGTGATAGGGTCATACAATTCAGCACATTTTCTGACCGTTCTGGATGTGCTGCCCGACCACTTCACAACATCCAAATTCTGGAATTACGTTTGTCAATGCCAGGGAAAATGTAAATGCATTGATAGCGTGAAAATGGTTTGCAGCTGATCCAGACTTTAACATGATGTTCCTACCAGCATAGCCCCAATTTGTGAACCCTCCAAAGGATGCTTTATTGCCTTAGAGGGAGAGAAGGTGAAAATAACTGTAAACCTACTACAGTGTTCAATCCCAATAAAATAAAAAATGAAGCCATTTTTCAGCACATTGTCAGGCTAAGTTCCCATTGTTACATTGATAGTAAGTCATTCCTTCGTCTCCATGGAAATATCGGCTAAAGAGGTTGCACAAGTGATAAATATTGCTTACAAACAGGCATTGTACTATGCTTGCTTTACCAGTGCACAGGCATGTGTTAAAACTGTAATTCATTTAATTCAATGTGTCAGCTGTGTTCTTGTATCATGTATTATTTCATGTCAAGAGCTCAGAATATTTTTTTTTATCCTTAAAGCACCATGTCCTTTGTATGTAATTGATGCTAACATAAAGCAACCACATGTCAGTCGTCATCTGGCCAGTTAATCACACTACCATCGTCTTTGTCATGCCACACACGCGCGTCACAGTGCAGGCGCCTGACGACGCTCGATTCTGCCGCGCCAGACCCACAATGAGCTCAGAGGCTTTAAAGCGGCGATGGGAACTTCTGAGGTTCTGAGGTCCTCTCCCGGCGTGAGCCAAGCATAACCAAACAAAAGAGTGCTTAATTACTTCTGGGCTCCAGTCGGAGGCAGTGAAGCCAGCTCGACCACTGACTGTTAATATAGCCCTTCCCGAAACGTGCTAGAACCAATTGAATTGCAGGAGACCAGTAAAATGATCTGTAACTTCCCTTCTGAGCCCGGTTTTCCCCGTCACGGAGAGTGAGGGCATTGGCATTCCCCTCATTCCCCAGCTCTCCCACGGTCAACTAGCAACTAAGTCCTACCGCGGGTGTCGTAAATGATGCAGCTCGCATCATTTACGACACCCCGTAACATCGCCCCGTACGCGCGCAAAGTGCGTGGGTGGGATTGGGGTTTGCTGTTCCCTCCCACCCTTACCAGCCGTTATCAGCGGGGCCGAGTGCCTGTCTGCGGATTTAGGAACCCTGATTTGGTGAACGGCGGCCTCGCGGGAATACAGCGTGGGGAGAAGCGGGGTCCAGGTCATCTTCGCCTTTCTGCAAGGCCTGCGTCTTGTCGAGCAGTGCTCTGATATGCAAGCGGCCTCAGGGCAGTCGCCGTTGATGTAAGCCTCTAGCATGTTTACCCTATGTTTGTAAGGTACAGCTAAAGGGACAATATGCCAGACTCCTGTGGAGCCCCTCATGGACGAATGCACAACTAACCTCACTTGGCAGGCTCATAACCTAAGGTAATATGAGCTTTAGCAAGCAATCTCATGAGATATGGGTCTTTGCAACTTCTCTGAATTGGTAATTAACCAAAGAACACTTACTTATTCTGACAAAACAGGATCCAGTTGGGGCTCCAGTTGGAGGCAGTGAATCCAGCTTGACGACTGACCTATAATATAACCCTGCCTAAAACGTGCGAGAACCGATTGGATTGCAGGAAACCAATCTCATGACCTGTAACTTCCACTTCCAGAACTGCCAGAGAGGTGTGTGAAACAACAGCACAACCATAAAAAGCACCATATGCTGACATTTAGCAGACACGTCTATCCTGAATGACTGACAATGCAAACAAGTGCAAAGGGGGAGTTGAAGGGGATTGAAGGGGGGAGTATAGCCCCAAGACAGACAAGTGCAAGAAGCGTAGGCTTGATTGACAACTTGTCAACGACCCTAATGAACGTTAAACTAAGTTCTACAAGCAAGACCAAAACTGCCCCGTTGAGCATTAAACTACTTCAAACAAACAACAGCAAAGAACCACTGGCACTGAAAACACTTAATCAGGCGTTAGTTCTTGGAGGGTAGAGGAGACGAGGTGCAGTCTGAACAAGTGAGTCCTACGTCGGAAGACGGACAATGTCCCCGCTGTTCTGGTTGACATGACAAGCTCTATCCATCACCCAGTGGCCAGAACACACAGTACACATGAACAGGAAGTGCAGGCTTGTCGAGGGGGAGGAGCCAGATATCCCAATGTTAAGGAACACTCATTAGACCACAGACAGGCTTGTCTTATCTGGATTCAGTAAGCGGTGTACACAAAACAACAACCAAAAAAGGTTTCAGCATCCATCACCTACCACTGGGAGCATCTGACACTCCATTCATTTAAGTTTTGATTTTCTCATCGGAAAAAGGTTCTGTATTCTCATTTGCAAGAGAGCTGTTATTATGACTAGGCCCTGCGGTTAGATAAATCTCAGATGAGCAGAAAGCCAAAAAAGAAACGCAAAAAACAATGTCACCGTCTTTTTCTGCAAAAAAACTTTTCAAAACCGCATCCAAACTCCAGATTAAAGAATTACTTCAGACCCTACTAAAACAACAGTGCACTTGCAGTTTTTAATGTTAGTGGAAGCAAATATGTGTTGTCTCTACCTTTTCATCTGCTGCTGATAAACAAAATATCAAAATGCTTGTTGACGTTTATACGAAGGAAATCTTTTCAGACCTTAAAGCCTCTTTTCAGTCCTTAAATGCTGGGTTGACATAATGCTACGCGGGATTACACATTGTATCTTTTGGACGCAAGTAGTCTGTGGCGATCCGTGTGTCTGACGGGTGTACAGTACGGCTGTTCCGATGCATCTGATGGGGGTCATCCTTCTCTGCTCTCAACTGACAGCAAAGAATCATGTTGAAAGATGCCTTCCACTTGCAGGTTTGAACAAGCTGAACGGTGCCCTTTGTGGCCCGTCTCTGTAGGCTTGGCCAATGACAGACGCGCTCAGATGGGGGGGGGGGGGGGGGGGGGGGGGGGGGGCACTTGTACTCGCAGAATTAATCAACGCAGCCAAAGTTCCTGATGAGCACTCTGGGTAAATCACATCAAACCTCAGAGAGGCCGCCAAGAACAGCAGCCCCTCTGGAACGACTCAATTGCCTCTGACGCCACGTTTATTAATTGTTGTCAGAATGGTAATCAGGATTGCATTAACGTCAGGCTGGGGAAAAGCACATGCAGACGTCTGGTTCAGTGCTTCCACACAAAAAAAGATATCAATATGTTATTGATATAGTTGTGTTACTAGTAATGACAGTGCAAAGAATATGACTCATTGGTCTAGGTTAGCCAAGATTCCCTCTTTGGGTAAATTATTTCTAAAGCAGAAGTAAGTAAATGTCCAAACAACGTTAGATTTACATTTTCTTTTCCAAAACATACCTCTGGAGGGGTAAAACTATTCGACAGAATTATTCTCTGTCAAAAGGTCCAATATTTGCTCTCAGTTCACAACTAGCAACGGCACATAGGAGAGATGGGAGGGAATCACATGAACAGTGATGATAAACACGAGAAAGTGGCTGGTCCCGGGAGACCATGGAGGCATCAGAACCATGTGGTACGATGGCAGAGTGCGCCCCTGAGCTAAATAGCTGTCTCTCGGTCCTTGTGAGAAGATTGCGTGAATGTGTGCTAGTTTTCAAATTGAGATCAATTAATCAGGTTTAATTAAGCTGTCACTTTAATACTGGTCTGCTTCTCTGCTCACTGCTGCCTTTTTAAAGTCCTCCAATAAATCTACTTTTAGAAACTGTTTTGTACATATACTTTTCTTACACACTGGCTTCAATGTATGTATTGTTAAAGGATAGAGAACAACAATTAAGCTGAATCAAGTGAATTAGTTGGCAAAAGGATTTTAAGACAGACATTCTTTTATTGGGACTACTTTTGACTTTGAAGTATAAACAAGTCCGTCAACACATTTATCATACAGTACATGAGAATTGAACCAAAGAACAAATAAAGAGAATCCATATCTAGATCAATAAATAATTTACAGCCCAGTCAAACCAAAAATAATTTAATTCAGTTGGAACCGAAATAAAACTTCCCAGGACTTGGATAGGACAAAAGACAATGGGCATGGCATGTAACTTACTAGCATATAAAAAAAGGAAATCTGCAAATGACTGTACCTTCAGCAATAAACAAGCTGTAAAATATGAGCAGTAAATTCAATTGTCATACATTAATGTTCTGTAAGAACAAGGCTGTTTGTTAAACACATAAACAACAACAAAAAACAAGAACAGTAATAATAAATAATAATAATAATAATAATAATAATATTCAATACCTCAACTCTGCTGTCCATGAGGGGGGCTGATTGTGAAAAATTGGCCGGACAAAACTTGGGGTGGCCAGATTTATGTGTTTATGTGTGTGTGTGTGTGTGTGTGTGTGTGTGTGTGTGTGTGTGTGTGTGTGTGTGTGTGTGTGTGTGTGTGTGTGTGTGTGTGTGTGTGTGTGTGTGTGTGTGTGTGCGAGAGAGAGAGAGAGAGAGAGAGAGAGAGATGGTTATTTTAATTCTGTAAAATAGCGAGCAATGTGGAGGTGCGCTTGTCCTCCAGCCAGGCAGAAATAACGCTGTCCATGGTGCTGAGCACCTGACACCAAACCGCTGTCCTGTCCATGGTCCTGACCGACAGGCTGCGTCCGCTAGGGGGCCCAAATGTGCTGAGAGCTGGCGGCCATACACAAACCAGCTTGTGAGCTCGTCAAGCTTGAAAGACATACAGTACTAATGTGCCTGCATCTATGCTCGGAATTCAACTTCTCAATGAAATTGAAAAAAAGAGACCAATTAATTGGTAAAAGAGACTCGAGGCACTTCTAAGACTACACGATACTTAAAGGGTAACTACACTCTAGATCATGTTTTTTTCCGCAGTAAACATGTTTGTATGCCTACCGTGTAATGCAACTTATTCATCCATTCAGTTATTTCAACAATTCAACAATATTGTATATCACTAGAAATAGGTAGAAAAGCGTCTTGTTGTTGCCCTCTAACGGTTGAATTTTTCTGCTCC
The DNA here is from genome assembly GCA_029718625.1 of Synaphobranchus kaupii. NCBI lineage: Eukaryota > Metazoa > Chordata > Actinopteri > Anguilliformes > Synaphobranchidae > Synaphobranchus > Synaphobranchus kaupii. The sequence continues at coordinate 79,749,805 of CM056376.1, read as the reverse complement.
CCACTCTGTCCACGCCCCAATTGTGATGTCAGAGTACCTCTACATCATATGGATAAGTGTTGCCGCCCCCAACAGAAATAGCCGGCACCTGATTGGTTAGACCCACTATGGTCCTTTTGTTTCGGCTCCATGTTTTTAAACCGGAACAACTTGGCGTCCTGTTCAAAAACTCTCTTATTCCACCTAAACAGTGCACTAAAATACGTTTCTGAAAATATTTGAGGTGAGAAATAGGCCATGCAGTTGCTGAATCTTGATTCATATTTGATGTGTAATGTCTAGTTTGACAGTTTGATCCGAGTTATACAAAATCATTTGATTGTACATTCATTATGCAAATGACAATGGATACACCTCCTCCACCACCCCCACCCTCTCCCTCACTCACCCCACAAAGTATTTTTCTAAATTGTGTAGTAGGCGGAGACAGGTTGAGATAGTGGGTGCAGTTACTCTTTAATGTTGAGGCAAAGCATACTATGTGGAAGTATTTATTGTTTAAGTGGGCATATTTGGAAAAATATGTATTGGAAGATAAACCATCAGAAAGAATTTCATTTGTGAAAAATTAAACTGACATCGACCGAAGGCTATTCCAATTCAGGAGAGGCAATATATATGTACTGCTTGCTACTGCATGATCAAATATGAAAGGTAGTTCATAATGTTTTAGTGTCTAAGAAGCTAAAACTATTGACTCAGACAGACTCGTCTGGGTTGTCTTCAATTACGCTGCTTAAAATGGAAGCGCAAATGTAATTCATATTGACTCAAATTGCATTTAGCAGGAGAAAGACTACGATCTCAGGCTGGAAAAAAAACGTTGCCCCCCTGGGTATCACAATAGAAGCTAAAAATGGATATCCGAGAGGCTGTTTAAATAAACTGATTGCACCGATGCTAAGAAAGCTCATAGTGAAAATACCTCTATGCCTCGCAACAATGTCATTGCAGCCAGACAAAAGACTGCTGTGTTATGATTGGCAGTAGTGGTGCTTTTTTGACAAGAAGTAAATCAAGGCACTCAGTGATCAAAACACACAATTGGAATTTCTGTTTGCCCTCATTACAACATAATAATGCAGTTAATGCATCACTGTTGCTTCACAAAGAATTCCCTTTTTCCGGTCATGATAATCCACCATTCCTTTAGTTTTGCTTTAGAATTCCTTACATTATCCTCATCTACTAAGCAAATATTGAGAGCTTCTGTTCTTCTGTTTATGTGTATTATCCATTTATACAGCTTAATATTTACTGATGCAATTTTGCTTCTGTTGGAATGCCTTGATCCAGATTAGAGCAGCAATGCTCCACATGGCAAGTAAATCATCTAAGTTATAATCCAGTCAAGTTCCAAAATGATTATAACGACACAGACAACAATTCCAAGCATTTTAAAGAGGATTTAACAATATTATTAATTCTGTTGTCTTACAACAAGAGCTTACAAACAAATTGCATTATTTGATCTTATTTGTATTGTGTAACCGCAGCAATGATCTTATGGCAGCAATTAATCTGACAACCTGCGCAAAAACATGGATTTATATTTCCCTCCCAAACAATTTTACTTATTTGACTGGAGGATGGGAAATTCTTGGCTAAATGAATGTACTTCCGAATGCTTAATCATTCATGAGAGTTATTTTCTGTTTGGCTATGTGACACTTGGGCATGATACTGGGTATAAAAGCCAAATTTCCTGTTGAATGTGAATTTTCAGGCCCAGAACAATAACTGAGCCTAATATTTATAAAAACCACAACATGCTGTGCATACAAGAATATAGCCTATGGCATGGCAGGATGGTTAATCACACTGAAGTGCCATATATTCTTGCATATACACTGACATGGAGCAGTTTAAATCTCTTCTACCATGGCTACAACTAAAATGATTGAAATTAAATTCAAACGGTATTTTTAAACTTTTAATCAAGTACAAAACTAAAACTATTATGTAGACATCCACCACTTAGCTAAATATAGTTCCTCTGGTTTTGCATGCTTCCGGGTAGGAGAGGAGCGGTAGTGGGGGAGTGGAGGAAGGGAGGTGGGGAGTGAAGAATATTGGGACGCAGCCCTGGTCTCCCGCAAAGAGGGAAAGAGTAAATCTATGAGGACAAACAAACTCAAGCGCTTCCCCCTCAGCATGAAGATAAAGCGCTAACTCTTGGCAAGATTCTGGGTTCCGACGTTGAGAAACAGAGTGTACCGTTTCCATTCCGGTCGCAAAATTACACAGAACATTTTGAAATTGCTACAGCTAATCAACCCCCGCTAATTTGGACAGCCTGGCTCTTTTAAACAGAACGCCAAAAAGCATTTCCCTGCAAGCATGGATCTGATTGAGACTTCGAACTGAATGGCACCTAGGGTGTCTGCAGAACTTGGGTGCTCTAAGGTAGCGATGAAAACGGGTAATTACCATCATCTGCAATGTGCCTCGCAGCTGGTCTCATCCAGCTCATTTGTCATACCCCATTGGATATGCTGGGGTGCTGCTTTCTTTCAAACAAACAGAAAGTTGTATTTCCAATTAATCAAGAGAACCACATGGATACAGATTTTGCCCATTGTTTTCTCTGAACATAACAGATATTGGTCATATTTCACAAGCTGAGGCGACGGTTGTGTGAGAATAAAGCAGGAAGCAAAGGTCCCGAGGGTCTCCTGTTCCTTTGTTTACATTTGAGACCTATAGGTTTTTCACAATAGTTGTCTTACCAAGGTGCACTCGACAATGGTTCTAATTCATACATTTGTACCAATCTCTATAAAGAAGATTATTTCTAATTTCCTTTCAGTTTTTGATAACATTAACGTACTAAATAAAAAAGAGGTGCAAAATGGGAAAAATTGTGGAGCTGGGAATTCAAAACTACAGCAAGGTACTTACCCTGCATTTCTTTAGTAGTAAATACATCACTCTGTGTAAACAGTATGCATGAGGATTTATAAACTTCTTAGCCTTATTTGACCTGGACTTTGTTCAGTGTTAAACCTGTTCAACATACACTCCGTATTGAGCCTCAGAAATTGATAAATATTAATTGATAAATTGATAATGTATTTCTCTTTTATTCCTGAGGACAGGAAATGCTGCTGACCTCACAGAAATATGAATGACTACATCATTTTAAAATACAAATCGAACAGTGTTAAAATAAACTCCAAAACTCATGAAGCAAATCAAATGATCCATAAAAATTGATTTATTTAATATCTCAAAATGGAACGAAAGGGTAAAATAACCCTTTGATTAAATCAAAGTGTCATGCGCTTGTTCTCCGAAGTAATGAATTGGATAAAACCAATGCTATTATTTTTAAATATGGATGCTTCATGAACCAGCATATACCTTCATATACTGAAACTAGTGTGATACACCTGTCACCCAGCAAGATGTAACATCTTAAACAGTGTAGAATTGGAACACACAATCAAGGGAGGTCACAAGGAGTTCCTGAGAACACAGTTATGTGCTCTTTAAGAATAAGAGCACAGTTATGTGCTCTTTAAGAATAGTCATTGATATTGTACGTTTTCCACACGCGACATCCACGCGTACGACATGGAACGTAATAGCAGATTACATCTCCTATAAGGAAAAAAGGCATGCAAGCCTGGATGCATTCCTGAGTCACTGAGATCAAGCAACACTTTTGCTACCGGTTTCCCATCAACCTCCATCTGAAAGGGTTGCGATGAGTGGCTAATCCTTTACAGCTGATAGAAAGCAAATTAAACTTGTGTTGGTCTTGCTAAATTAATTTCAAAAACATGCAGAGGAAACTTGAACTAAAGTGCTCAAAAAGAAAAAAAAGTCAGATTTATTGACTCTTGCTACCAAACCACAGGGAATAACAAACCAGATGGCGAGGCTTCTAAATAACATTTGTCCTTAACTTGACAAACAGATGCAAGTGTTAGTTCAGTGAGTTCAGAAATCATTAAAATGAATGAAAATATATCTTATTTGTAAAAAAAGGGACATGTGCACTGATTTGTGAGTCAAAGAATGAATTAATGCATATTAAATTAAAGGGCCAATAACTGAAAGAAGCTTCAAATGTCTTTATTGAAACCCACAAGGTCCCATTTTTCAAGACTTTTGCATTTGACAGACATACAGACCGGGTATTTCATTGGCGCTGCCATTCCTATCCATAAAAACACAACGGGGGCCCACCACAGCAACTTTTATACATCAATCTGTGCGCATAGTAAACATTTTATCAGAGAAATGGAAGCAAAACAGTTAAGCTACAGAAACATCTTCAAACAACAATCTTAGTTGGTGACTAACAATGAACCCAGCAATGGACAAAATTGAGAAAGGCCATACAAAACCGTCCAAGCACCAGTACACAAGTCACAAATAGAACTCAAATAGAGAAAATTTCAGAACAGACATCCTTAGAATACTAGCCTCGGTGGACAGAAGCTGCACACTTTGCTGTAATCAGAACAAAGCCTTTTACAGAATTGATTTTTGTTCGCGAAGGGATCAATGCAGCATCTGCGGTGCTATGGGTTTGAGAACACTGATCTCCAATTGCCTTCGGCCTTGGTAAACCATCTTCTATCTAGACCACAAGCCAAATCACTATGTTCTGAGATTGCTGTGCCTTTCGAGTGCCCGTAAGCAATCCTCTACATCTGTGCTGAGTGAAAGATTCAGTGCGCTGCAGTTCAAGAGTTTCAGCTCTCGCTTTTTGATGTTTGCTTTGCCTTTTGAGGACATTTATTTTTCCCCTCCCGCCCGCTGCGATGGTCCCCACTTTCTGTGAACGTGATTGGGGCAGATTGGAGGACGAAGCTGTGAAAGGCTAGGTCCACGCAGCTGGAAACTGAGTGGCGTTCAATCAGTATCGTGGTTGGTGGTGGCCTTTCTACAAACACCAGTGTGGCCATTAGTCAGAAAGAAAGGCTTTTGACAACAGGCAGTTCTTTCATGACCATGCATTTACATTCACCCTCCCATGCTGCCTGCGATTATGTTTCCTGGTCTACTAAGCAGTGCTTGGCCATTTCTTGACCGTTATCTGAGTTCATTATTTTGAGTGATATTAGAATGCTTGAAATGGTGTTCTTACTCACAGCTTATAATTCAACATGCAATTTCTTATTCAAGACATGTCTTCTGATTTGCATTCAGGTGTCTAATATGTGCAGTTGCATTTTATAAAATTGTTTTGCCTTTGGGTTAAATAAATACATGAATAAATAAATGAATACATTTTTCAGCGAAAATTGCTTGCAGCCTGGCCCGAAGTGGGTCTCAGTATCTGAAAAGATGGCATCATTTTGAGCATTTTTTTGTTAAAGGATGCAAATTAGGAACCACAATTTAATTGTTGTTGTCGTATTAAGAGGAGTTAATAATTGAAATCAGTGGCAGACCTGGCCTAACGTGTTTGCATTGTAAAGGGTTCAGGGATGCTTCCGACAGTGCAGTTCAGACAGGATTTCCTTTAGTGATGGACTAGCTCTCAGCTTTAACGTATTTAATTTTGAACTTTGTCCAAAGAAACCTTGGCTTTTATTGGAATGAGGTTATTTTTCCAAAACAAACTTGCGTACGCTAAACTAAGATATGAATACCAACAATGGATGGAATCCATATGAACATGCACAGATATCTAGTGCACTTTATTTTAATGGCTGTGACAATGGTGATATTTCTTTCATTCCTAAGAAAATGTCCATACAAACACAAAGGAGTAAACAAGGTGACTGCAGCTGAATAAATAGGTTTTGTTGTGTGTACAGTAGCCTGAGAAGAGTGTCATATTATTGAGGAATTTTACGCTTTGTGTCTCAGAGCAGCCCTGCTTCATTTGATTGTGTTTATTACTTCCAACCATGTTCATCTGATAAGCCTACGCAGCACAACCTCACAAGCTGTTACAGGGGCAAATACCAAGCTACCAGAAAAGTACCTATGCTTTGGAATTGCTTTTTCTTTTTTCTTTGCTTGTTTTCATCAGAATCAATGTCAATGTTGCATTTTAACAGCCATGTGTACGTTTCAAATAACCACTAAGTGGTACCTCCACATATAAGTGAAAGACTATCGGACAAAGTACAGCGCATATCATTTAATTATTAACGATGATGGCCCGGGATGTAAACGGCCACACGATGCATGAACGCGAATACCAAAAATAGCTCTTCCTTTAGTGCGTCCTCAAGGTTGACAAACATCATTTAGCGTGGCGCGTTTAACTGCTGAAAGGTAAAGTCTTTGGAGAGCCGCTGCAAACCTGAGCTCGTTTCCTAGGGATACGGACCGAATCTCTCTCTGAACCGCTCGATATGTTTGCCTCCACATGTAAGGAAAGACTAACCCAGTTTTAAATGTCAGACACCTACACTGGCACAGCAGCTGGCCTGACGCTTTAAGAGTGTGCGATGGCATGCGTAAAAGTCTAAACCGGATAATGTATCTTTCCTTACAGTTCGGGCAGATAGGAGCCACTTAACATCACACAACCCTAACAACCATTTATTAACGTTCTCCCTCTGCAACTAAATTACCGAAGCGTTAATAGAGAACGTCGTCTGGCGGGGCTGAGAAACAACTTTGTGCGATTTTGCTAGATCCGTCATCCGGAACTTTCAGTCCTGACAAGTGCAGTCGACCTGGGATTGACAAAATCAATTTGGCAGCTTGAGAAATGCTATCGGGAAAGGTTTCCGTGAATCTGCATGCAAATGGGCGAACGGCGCCCGGAGGCAAGCGCATTTACCGAAGAAGAGAGGAACCCGGCAAGAGGAATGATCACCTCTTTCCTGCCTCATTGATATCAGATTTATTTAAACGGGATCTAGACCAGGGCTCTCAGAAGGCTGCTGGAGTGGGCGGACGCATTCAGAATGCAAACACGCTCTGGCTAATTCCCCCGAACAGCCAAAAAAAAACACTGTATGGGCCTAAATTGGGAGCGTATAACCCGGCAGCCAGATGGTCGGAGTCCTGGGAGCTGAACTTTGAATGGAACGCAGGTAAGATCTCGGGTCGGGACACTGCAAATAACAAAGGAGCGGAGCTCATACATGCCCACTGGGCGAGGAAGCGAAAAAAAAACCCGGCATTTTCTTTTCATTACAAAAGGGAAAAAAAACATCCTGTATTTGAGGCAAAGACCAATGAATGCGAAGCTCGGCACAGCGATGTGACCTTTGGCACATCGCTGTAGGAAAGGTGCTGTTTGTCCAGTGCAGACCCGTGCACACAGGGACCCTAATCTGGGGGTGCCTTTCAGAGTTGGTTCTTTTCCGCGTGCCTCGAAATAGTGAGACTACCTTGAACCATCTCTGACCGCCCCACGTTCTCTGTACTTCTGATTGCATGCTCTGACCGCCCCACGTTCTCTGTACTTCTGATTGCATGGTGGCAGATGTTACGTTTTCATCCATAAATCTCCTCCCCAGAATATCTTCATAAATCACAGTTTGCTCCAAACTTCCTGTCACCTAAGCAGTTCAGTGGCAAGCTCTTCCAGACTCTAAACTGACAGGATAAAAGCTGCTTGGTAGATATTTGGTGTTGACAGCTCACATAAAAACCAAGCCAAGAAGGCTATCAAATCCTCAAGCACAGAGCCATGCCCTGAAGCTTAGGAAATGTACAGGCAATTGCAAAAATATACACCCTGTATGAAAGGTTAGCAGAACTTATAGGTTTCACCTTGCAGGTTTAGCCCACTGTACCTTCGTAATTTTGCAGAGCAGAGCGCAATTACCTTCCCAAAAATGAATCAGGAAATTAATATTTTAAAACGTTATATTCAACCTAAACAGCTACAGTTAAATACTAATTATCGTTGGCTGTTGGTCACTAAACATTGACTTCTCTGGTGAGTTTATGGAAAACTAACCTACAGTGACCATGGAAACTGCTTGTGAGAAATCTATGGACGGTCAATACTTTTGAAATCTCCTCATTTCATTGCTAATCTCAGCCTTAGATTTCAAATCATTAATTATATTTCATTGATATGTTACAATCATTTCTTGAATGCCAGTGATTAACAGGGAAATCCTGTTAACACGGCACTTCTCCCAATGAGACATATGCTCCACTGGCACAGAACGCTGACCTTAGAAACAGCACAAAGGTCAGCGGGCAGTAAGCACTCAAATATCACTTGCGATTTTGTTGAAACTCCGTCCAAAAACAGCAATCTGCCATATTGCCATTAATGCCACTGCACTTTTCACCACCCAAATCTGCAACGCTTACCATGGAAATAAAACAGGCAATTTGCATTTTGCACCAGGGCTTGCTGTTCCATTCCGCACCAGGGCTTGCTGTTGCATTCCCATTAAAACCACAGAAACAAATCCCTCTCAATCTTGTTAATCCTATAATTATGCATACGGGCACTAATTTCCCACCAGGGAGAACACACTGTGCCAAGTCCATCTTTATCATTCAGTAGTGTGTCTATAGCAGAATAATGCAAAGGACCCATTAACAGTCAGAGAACACCATGCCCACGAGGTTCCATTCATCCATGGTGACATTTAACCCAAGCAGGTGTCTCTTTAAAGATAAACTTAACTAGTTACTTTCAGAGCTCCTACAATCATCAAACAAAAAACATAATAAAGTATATATAATATAATAAACTCACATCGATGAATTTGTCTTCATCATCTTTCATCAGAAAAGTAATGGGGGTCAAGCGTTTTGTTAACCCTTGTGTGGTGTTCGGGTCTGTGGGACCCGTATTCAATGTTTACTAAAAGAAAAATTATACAATTCTTAGTTTTTTCAACCTGAGACTCATTGGCCTTGGCTCATTTTCTGTGATAAACATGTAAAAGAACACAAAAATCACATTTTATCACAAAAAAACAAATATCACTTTTATTGATAAATGTGATCTAGCAGAGGTAAATGGTCAATATTAACCATATATGCTGTCTATATTGCTTGTAATTGAGATAAAGTCAATATCTGTGAAGTATTTTTACGTAAATTGTTATGGCTTTATTGTTTTAAAAACCAAATAATGTTGTGGGTCCACCAGACCCGCGAACACTGGGTGAGTAACACACAAGGGTTAAAAGATTCCCAAGA